>CM031242.1:793124673-793724673 GCA_018340775.1 Taxus wallichiana var. yunnanensis
GCGAGATATGATTTTAATACGCAAGCGTCTGTCCTTGAAGCGATGCAGCTATAATAACGGCACGTGTCGCAATGCCTCGGCATTTAGCTGTCCTTGAGGAAGCAGTTATTTTTAATTTAGATGACTAGATGTTCTTACAGCGTGAAGCATCTAGTTTAGTAGGAAGTTTGACTCAAGAAAATCCCATAAGAATACGACTTATTTTAATACTTTGAAGTCATGGACTAGACTAAAAGGAAGGCATCATTAAGGGGAGGTGAGAAGTGATCTTGATTTTATTTTGAGATGTAAAAAACAAAGTGTATGTAGCGGTAAATGAGCTCGGGGACGAGCAAGGTAGGTACATAAGAAGTGATATAACACTAAATTCAATAGTAGAGATGGTCGAAGATCGCAAGGCATTAATGGGCTCAAGCTCGGAGTTTACCATTAAGCGAAAGCTAAACGATAAGTGCTGATCCATAAGTGTGAGTGATTATATAAGGCCCAATCGATTGGGAGCAAATTTTCCACGTTTGCTCTTTTCTAGTTTGGTTACATGTTGATTCTCTTTGAGGACAAAATCACCAACCTTAAAGGTACGCTCATGAAATCGCTTATCATAAGCACGCTTGATGCGTTTTTGATAGATTTGAAGGTGATCGAGAGCCGTGGAAGGCGGCGTTTGTCAAGAAGCTCTAATTGGGCTAATCGCTCTTGGCGGAAATCATCGTTGGTGAGAATATCCTCAAGGAATATTACGAGGAGGGTATTTGTATTTCGAGAGGTAAGACAGCCTTGGTACCATATACCAGGAAAAGGTGTGGCATTAGTAGAGGTGCGAATGCTTGAAATACGATAAGCCCAAAGGAAAGGGGGATGTGATCGTGCCCGAATTTAAGTCCTGGACTCATTGACAACTTTCATGAGGATTTTGGTTAGGGTTTTATTAGAGGATTCGGCTTGTCCATTTGCTTGTGGATAGTACGGTGATGAGAAGTGAGTTTGATACCAAAGTTGTCACAAAGGTCTTGCAATGACAACTTATTTTTGAAAGATTTTCCATTATCTGTAATAAGGCGATGAGAAACACCAAAACGGCATGATAATGTGGTGGTTAATGAACTCTACAATTTTTTTCTTTTTAGTTGAAATGAGTGGAATAGCCTCCACCCATTTTGTGTAATATTCGATTGCTTTGTGATAATCCATCGGTGACATTGCGAAGAGGACGGATGAATCTCACCAATAAGGTCTAAACCCCATTGTGAGAAGGGCCAAAGATCTCGAGCGACACTGGAGCGGGTGGTAGGAGTATGTTGAAGGTTGGCATGTTGGTTTACACATAACACAATGCTTAACATATTCGTAGCTCATTATTGAGAGTAGGCCAATAATAACCAAGGTGAAGGATTCGTTTGGCCATGGCAAGGCTTAAAATTTCCACCACAAATACCGTCAAGGACTCGTTGGATGGTATGGGTGACCTCCGCGCCGGTGAGACATCGAAGGAGGATGCCATCAAAGCCACATTTATAAAGGAGTCCCCCATAACTACATAACGAGAAATGCGTTTAAGAAAAGCGCGTTTACGATACTAGTAAGGTCGAAGGGAGAAACAGAGGTTGTAAGGTAGTCATGGAATTGGTGATACCAAGTATCTGTGAGTTAGCGAACCACGTATTTATCGTACAAAAACCGGGGCTAAATAAGATGGGGCAAAGAGTTGTTGGACCAAGACGAAAATATCGAGTCGATTGATGAGGCTGGAATTGGCAAGGCTAAGCAAGGCATAGTATCCGCAAATTTGTTAGTGGAGCGGGAATGGTTTGGATAGAATAGTGAGTAAATAAGAATAGAAGTGAATCCATGTAGTGTTTGTATTTTTGAAGTTCCTCATTTTTACATTGGTAGATGCCCATAACTTGATTGACTACCAATTGAGAGTCGCCAAAAATATTGATAGATTTGATACCTAAGTGCGGCGCAACACTGGAGACCCGGCAAGGGCCTCATATTCATTTGTATTATTAGTGCAAGGAAAATCGAGTCGAATGAAAGAGGCATAGGCTCGGCGTCGAGAGGAATAAGAACAACGCCGGCTCCTCCACCGCGTTGGCATTTGGATCCATCGAAGAAGAGATTCATTGAATACGATTCCTCATGGAGTGAAAGAGTGGCAATGAGTTCGTCGGGAATGTAAAATTGGTAAATTGTTCCCCGAGTAAAGGGGCTTCCTAAGTTGGTCTGCGATGGTTTGTCCTTTGATTGATTTCGGTGGACAAACTCAAGGTCGAGGTCGGGCGAGGAGCATGAGCCATCGGGCGATGCGTTGGTTTAGATTAGGTTTGGCATACATGTAATGGATGGGGTCCATGTTGGTGATGACGAAAGTTTTGTGATTCGAGAAGGTAGTGTCGGAGTTTGGTAGCCACGAATGATAGGGCTGACAGGCACAACCTTTCTACATGTGTATACCTAGTCTCATAGTCCACCAAAGTATGACTTATATAATAAACAGCTTGTTCTCTATTTTCGAGTCACGATGTGCAAGAAGCATGGCCCCTACAAATAAGCGTGGTCGATGGCGGAAAGGTAAAGGTAGAAAGGGCGGTCGTCTTGAGGTGGGATAAGCGGTGGGTCATTGTAAGAGATAAGTTTTGAGAGCTTCAAAGGCTTGGTGGCACTCTTCGCTCCATTGAAAATCAATGTCCTTTTTAAGAAGGTGATGAAAAGGTTGACATCGATCCGAGAGTTGGGAGATGAAACGTCGGATAGATTGGAGCTTACCTTGTAAACTACGCAATTGTTTGAGATTGGTAGGTGGGGGCATTTCTAGGATAGCTTTGACTTTAGATGGGTCGACCTCAATGCCACGCAAAGAGACGATAAAGCCAAGAAGTTTTCCCGAAAGGACACCAAAGACACATTTTTTTGGTTGAAGACGGACAAAATATTGTAACAGGCGATCAAAAATAATGGTTAAAACATCGAGATGTTCACTGCGATGTTTAGACTTGCGAGAAGATGCGTCGCGTAATCTTGAAGGATAGTGTGCATAATGTCATGAAAAATGTAGGTCATAGCCCGCCGATAGGTCGCGCCACATTCTTAAGGCCAAATGGCATTACACGGTAATGTAAGGTTCCCAAAGAGTTATGAAGGTAGTTTTGTGTTGATCGACAGGGCAACCAAAATTTGGTTGTATCTCGAAAAGCCATCCATGAGAGAGAGCATCTCATGGCTGCAAAGTGAGATCAACAAGTTGGTCAATACTAGGTAGGGGGAAGTCATCCTTAGGGCAAGTGAGGTTAAGATCCTGGAAATCCGTGCATATCAGAAGTCCCCTGTCGCTTTAGTGACAGTACGATGTTAGAAATCTATTGAGGATAGTCAATAAAGAGAATGAAGGAAACAAAAAGGAGTCGCTGGAGCTCCTCTTTGACCAAGAGGGCAATGCGCGGATGCATTTTCTCAATTTACTGTTTAATTGGCTTGGAATCGGGTTTCGAGGTAATGTTGTGGACAGCAATGTCATGATCAATTCTGGCATGTCGGCGTAGGACCAAGCGAAAGCTTGGTTGCGAGCACGGAGGAAAGTAGTAAAGGCGACTTGTTCTGATGCGTTAAGGGATTGTCCGATCTTCACAATGTGAGGATCCTCCTCCGTGTGGATGTTGATTTCTATAGTAGATTCGTTCAGCATGGTTTGGGTTTCAGATGGTAAGGCTCGTTGAATATAAGAGTCATCCGCGCCAAGGTAAGTGAGGATGGAGTCATCATCCTGGCACTCAATAACGTTAATTGAAGGGGAGTCCTCTTCAATCATGTCTGGATATAGAAGGGGAATAGAAGAGGGGTCCTCATTATCGCGTTGATAAGTGAGAGGACCTAGGAAGATAGCATTTATGAAAAAAAAAAGTTAGGAGGGATAGATTCAGGATCTATCGACTCGGTGGGAGACGAAGGCAAAATGGGTGATGATGGTTCGGTAGGGGTGACGTCATCGTCTTCTAGAAGACAACTGACACGAGGTTCCGTCGATGTAAGTGTTCCCGAAATCTGAGACCACTACGATCATTATGTTTGCGTGTGGTGATGGGGATGAGCGTATGTCGGCCTTGTTCATAAAGGCCAAAACCAAAGCCTTTCCAAGCACAGTGAACGAGTCAAGAAGGTGAGGGCGAAGCGACGATTTGTCAGGTATTGAAAATCGGATTGGAAAGGAACCACACCAAGAGGAGGCTCAGGGGCAACGGAAGATGCGTCGACACCCCCATATGTTAGGTTAGTACGGCAGTGCGGTGGTCCGTAGGAGATTACTTCTCCCACACGACGGTCATAAGTAGGATGTGCATGTACCTGTCCGTACTCCTGTGGGGTATGGAAAGAACTAACGTTATATAGGTGATACTCCCCCAGCGTAAGGCGTTGAAAAACATCTACTAAGGGATCAACGGTTGGGATGTTAGCTGCGGGAAGGGAAGTGGTTTTTGCGACGGTAGTTTCATCAGTTGAAGGCGTAGGTGCGGTTGAGGTGGGTGGTTGAGGCACAGTTGAAGAGGATGGTTGGGTTGAGTGAACGGGTGTCTTGATTGGTACAAGCACATCGTTTGGGCGGTATAACATATTGCAGGTTTTAAAGGGGGGGGATCAGCTTTTACGGTGTAGGATTTCCCCTCGTACTCAAATTTTATGCATCTATGTAATGTTGAGGGAACGCATCCCATGGCCCGGATCCAAGGACGACCCAGCAATATATTATATTGGAACTCTCCCTCAAGGACATAGAAGAGTTCGGGTAAAGTACGTGGTCCTACCCGAATGTTGAGGATCACGGTGCCTAAGGTAGAGGTAATAGCGTCATTAAATGACCGCAACATGATGGGGTTGGCACACATGTAGCTAGAAGGGATATTCATTTGTTGGAAGGCTTTTGAAGAGATGATGTTTAGGCTAGCGCCCCCATCAATCATAACATGACGTGCCGAATGTCCCAGGACGTAAGCGGAGATGAAAAGGGCGAGGTCGGTCTTACTACCAAAGTCAACAATTTCATCTTCGAGCCCAACCGATCGAAAGCTTGTGAGTACGAGAGATGGAAGTGGTTGGGGCAAAGGGTTGTTTGGTGAGAGAGGCAACATGATTGGGTGTCGAGATGGAGGCAACGGGTAGGGTTTCATTAGGTAAGACCTCGATCCCCTAAAGAATTTCAACGAGAGCTTGTCGATGAGATTCAGAAGTCTGAATGAGATCATATAGTGTCATTTTTACGGGTGATTGGTGAAGCTGTTTGATCATGGCTCGATGGGCAGCTCCATTAGAGACGGGGTAAGCGGGTCCACGAATAACCACTTTGGGTGGTGGTGCAATCGGGATGCTGGACGGAGAAGGAGAGGACGTAGGTGTGCTTTCTTTCACTTTCTCATTGTTTTTCTGCGTTCGAGTAGCAACACTAATCATATTAATCTCGTAAACCTGAGATGAGGAAGATGGTTGGGATAAATCATGGTTTTCAAGAGGTGGGGTTGTAATAATGATAGATCTTGGTGAGGCGGGGACAGATGGTAGAGGAGAGGGAATGGAAGCTAAAGGTCTCTCCCTTCGTAAGTTGTCTTTCTTAACCTTTCTATCTGGGAGAGGTGGCTGACGAAGGATGGTTTTAAAGCTTTGCATCCCTCCACATCATGTCCTAGTGTGCGGTGATAAGCGTAGATTTTAGACTCATCGTAACCTATAGGGCGAGGTTTAGAAGGGTCATAAGGTCTAAGTGGGGGTAGAGAAATGGTCGCATTCTCCACCAACATAGCAAGGATTTTAGCGTAAGATCCTTTGAGTGGGTCAAAATCGACGAGGATGAGGGCATTGCTTGTGCGGGTTTCGGTAAGCTTTGGGCGTGGTTGGTTCGTGCACGGGTGGTGGTTTAGCCAAGGGGTGTTGACATGTGGTTTCACCAAACGTAGTTTCTTTGGCGCAGAGCTACATTCGGCTGGTTAGATGATGAGGCTACAATGACGTGGTAGCGGGAAACAACCACGGAGAAAGGGGGTGACAGAAAATAAATCCTTTGATGATGGAGCTTGTTTAGGGTTGATGGGTGGACAGGATACGTGGGGTGATAATGTTGATATACCCGTGTAACATCCTCATTTTATAACTTAGAACAAGTGATTTTTTTTTTTGTGATAAATGCATCCTGGTTCTAAATACATAATTTAGAACTCACAAATCAAATAACCATTCATTTAACAGATAACCATATGCAGCTGTAATGACTCGGAGTACCTCCGATCTATTCATTTCATGACTCGGTTATCTACCGATCTATTCATGAGTAATATGAGTTGGCGTTATTATTTAACACTTCACTCCTGTGGTTCTCTTCCCTATTCTGGGATTCAGAATGCTCTGTCCAAGGAACCTAACTGAATAATTGTTACCATTATTCATCGGCATCTCATCCCTTAGACTAGGTGAATTAGGACAACGCAATCAGCAGCTTGCGATACTTTGGCCAAAGATTTGAAACATACTGTTTATGTCTCGTATTCCTTAATGGCATACTCGTCAATCTGGAATACGCCCTTCACCCCATTCTTATGTTATATAGAATGTCTTACACTGACTACTGTCAGTCCTTCCTTTCACAACTTAATCACTCGGAGACAGATTAACAAGGTGATAATGTTATAGGGATGCCCACGAGTATTAGGGATACGATGACATACTGGTTTAACCCTGCAGTTAGACCAGTGTGTCAAGATACCCCGAACCTCCTAGGCAGCCTTATAACATGGCCACATTCCTAATTGGTCCCTGAGTAACTCGTCGAGATCAAAGTGTAAATCTTAGCGATCAATGCAAAGGGTGTCGCCATAAGTCACCTGCATTGTTGTAACTTTGAGAAGATCCTAATCTTCTTGAGGTACAACCTACTGATTGACTTGTGTCAAATCGACCTTTAAATCCGCCTCGAAAAGATCTACTTAATAATATGCGTTACGCACGTGGAGTTTTAAATTACTTTAAAGACTTTCCCCATAGGTTAGCCTTTCCCAATCCCTGGATTCTTCGTCTTAAGACGACCTTCCTCAATAAAACCCATTACATGGTAGAGGTATTAAGGTCAAGCTCTCATCAAGGAGTCATTAGAATACACATGATTCTAAAACAACAGAATTGGACATTATCTCATTACCTTCATATGAGATTGCCATCTAAACCCCATTAGATTTATTTCAGTTCTCTTAACTGAATTTATATCATACTTATTAGTATAAAGATATAATTGGTTAAGAATCCAATTTAATGTTGTCCTGCCATACTAGGACTAGGGATTAGTAATTTACCTCAGCTTGATTAGTGTTACTGCTTTGGGTTCATTTTAACCCTATCTTTTTAAAAAGACAATGATTTAAATTTCAATTTAGCTTTTGATAGAACAAATTAGAGCTACTAAACACTCATAAGAATTCAATCACATTTTCTTTAAGCTTTCATTGTCAATCACAAAAGCATCCAATTACACAAAGATAACATTGCCACTTTGGTATATAAACCGAAGAAGGTCAACTATCGAATTAAGAATACAACACATAAGTATCAATACTTATTTTTATTCCTTTCATAACTATAAAATACATTTTATGCAAGCAAAGCATACTTGATACTGATGCTTAATGGAAAAAAACATCTTTCCACATATAGTACATTTAGAAAATCAAGTTTGTAATTCCTTATAAATCAAATTAAACAATCGATCATCTGTCGGATCTGCATTGCTTTTACCACTTACGCAACCATCTACAAAAATAGTCAACATGAGTCAGTTCGATGAAATGAGCATGATAAGCACTAACTTTTAAAACAATTGCAATCCGTCAATTGTTTTCATTAAACACCCTGTTTAAATGAGATCAATTATCCAAACAAGTAAACATATTCAAACTATGCCTTTGTAATACAAAATGACTATAAAAGTGTAACTCTATCATCGTTACAGAATAGTCCTAATCACTTCTCAAATATTTCTTCGAATATTAAGAATCAAAGAACGAAAGTATCCAAACAATTATCTTGAATCCAAGATCAGCATCATTGAACAATCGTTACTTTCATCAGAATAAGGAATATCATAGCAAATCAATAAGATACAAAAACAATTCCAACTGTTAGACAGATATCGGCATGCATTGATATAAATAAAGAGAAAGGAACAAATCATTCTCTTTTCCCTTCATACAAGTTCACTACTGTACCGTCTCCACATATGGAAAGCATTCATCCAGTATGTATACGAACAAGTCCGACAACCACAAGAAGATTCACTGTCATAATAAAAATCGAACACAGCAAAAACTCCTGTACAGTGGCTAACACGTCAATAGTGCAGACTATCAACCAACAGACTCTACAGGAAGCGTTAAACAACATGAAAATCACCACATTTCCTGTCGAGGTACAGTCGACGGCTTATAGATCAGTCCAGCTCAAGGCAGGATAGTTATGCAACAGAAGACAAACACGCCTACAATCCCATATATCAACCTATAGCCCAACGCTAGTCCCTTTTACACGCAGTAAGGCTTTTTCGAACCAAGTTCGAAATCAAAGAACCTCTAGTATATCACGGTCAGCAACAGACTTTATTTCATTAAACAATTTGATGTTTCCTTAAGACTATGCCAAGACAATCACACAAAATTTCCGAAACATACTCAGTCTCAATCGGACTGGGATAAACGGAAAGGAAAATAGCATATCTGTTCTCACCTGGACGCATTCAAGTTTAAAGTATGGTATTCGCGACTCACTTCAACAGAGCCAGGACACATGATAATTAACCATACTCAAGGAACTCAAACAGTGACAAAACGACAGTGTCCCAAAAATCAGGTTCAATATGAGACTAAAATACAGGTTACCTTCCAAGAATTCAACTGGATCCGGACAACAGTAACCATACAAATAATTGCATATGATTCCATCTCGAGCAAATCAATGGTGTACATATAAAAAATCAGGCAAAAGCAATTTTAATTACCGATTTCAAAACAAGAAACATGACTGAACCTTTGCCAATTCTTTGCACAATTTACACAGAATGAAAACGTAAAAACACACCCAAAGAATCAGTACCACAAAATCCATGCAACACGAAGGTATTCCTACAAATAATGAGGTCTTAGTACATGTTATTCTTTCGAGTCACTGGCTCATCAATCACCAAGGTTCAATTATATTTAACTTGAACAGAGGTCCAAATATAAATAAATCATTCTATCGACTCCACAGAGTCATTCAGATTATAACAAATATATACCTATATATATTGCATCTCTCTTGCTAACGGTTGAAACCCGAACCACAAAGCAAGGAATACACAATTCCAAAGAAAGGTCGCAACAAATATACAGAAACACAAGAAGTTATTCGTTCAAAATAACTTAAAATGCCATAGCGAAACCCTACTAGGTTCTGTATCCTTCACAAAAGATAACCACTACAACATGCAAAGAAATCCAATAAGACTGGACATTCACACAAAAGTCCAACAGTATTTTTTTTTGACAAGAAACAAGCCTTAACAACAAGTTACAAACAACAAGTTTCCATAAACAAACTTCTATCAGCAAGTTTCTACCAACAAGTTTCTACCGTATCCTGAACCCAGCAAAAGAAGCATGCACGGGATTCTCACGGAGCAGGAAGATACTCTTCAAGCACATGCTTCACAAACCTACACCGGAATGTGAAGCACAACAAAACAGTGAACCGTTCGAAGTACAACACATACCCATTAAGGGTTAAATTTGTAAAAACGAACAGCATAAAGATACAGTATCAAATCACACAAGACAACCATAGAAAATCATTTATCCCATAAATCATTTGAACAGAGTTGTTCTAATGAAATCACTTGAAAGACAACAAGATATTTAAAGGTTAGGGCCTAACATGCCTGGATTTTTACTCAAAATTCCGAAGCAGACCACTGGAAGAGCTCGAGACTTCCTTTTCCTTTTCCAAGTTAGAGCGACCAACAAAATTTTGCTATCTCCATGACATATATATTCCCCTTGCCAGAGAAAAGAGTTAGATATCCTCATGTTCGCCATGCAACACAAGGAAGACTGGTGCGAAGAACCAGTGAACAGGCAGAAGGAAAACCAAAAATTCGCGATAAGCCAAACAAACCAACAACTTCCCAGTTTGCATGCCTTCACGCGAGTTCCGAGCTCGACTACCGAGCACATTGAATGCATTTACACCAACTTTCCCGCTTAAACTCAACTTCCACCGACCGCCAAAATTGGCGGCAGTCAAATAAAATTCCCAGGCCATTTTCAGTTTTGGCGACCTGCCACGTCGGCTTAGGTTAGCTGCTGCTAAAACCTCACCAAGACCTGTCCTTCATACCTATCCAATTGCATTTAAAGACATAGAAAATCCGCCCATGGTTCACACCCCTCCATAGGTCCCCATACATTTTGTTCATAGTTAGGTTAGTATCTTAGGTTAGAATTTAGGATAATACATATTCTAACCACATTACATAGATACCAACTTAGGACATTAGCACTAGCCTAGGTCTAGGTTAGATTAATACTAATCTAACCCCTAGGTTAGGTTTAGTTTTAGGTTACTAACCATTAATAATTCCGATTAGGTCTACATTACGTACACTCGAGAAAAGACCTACATCATACCTTCTTGAGCAGGGTTAGCTCTGTTGCGCGCTTAAACTGCGAGAATCGTATGTAACCGAATTATTACGGTCCACGATCGAGACCTTCCGGATATACTTCCATATCGGGAACCAATTCATTTCACTTGATCAGCCTAAGTCATACTCTGACTAGCTTATTGAATGCTTCTAGACCTTACAACTGTTCAAGGTCGTAATTTTAATTCATCATGAACAAACTTAAAGCAATACTTGGATCAATTCCACTTGATCCAAGACTAGGTATTATAGATGGATAACTCTATAATTCATTCCGAGATCAGATTAAACTCGGATGCAAAATGAAATAGATAAAAGAGTCTAATCATATTCGACTCGATCAAAGATCTCTGAAAAAAATACGGTACATATCAAGCATGATTTCTTAATCGAGGAGCACATCCTTTTACAAGAAATCACATATCAACACTTGTATGCTCAGGAGGAAGTAACAACAGTTCGGGGTGTTACATGCTTCCCTCCTAAAAAGATTCATCGTCCCGATGAATTACATATTCAATTAACCTTGGTCACCAATTTATTAGTACACAAATAATGTGACTATTTCATATTTGAATAGTTCCAGAAATCAATGTCACAACACATTTTATTCAACCTGAATAATGTCTGCCTTCATCAGGCTTTCATAAATACTTAAAAACAATAAGTTCATAAAAGTATGTTTTGTCAAGATTTCATTACATTGAAAAGAGAAGGAAAAGCAATTTTCATTTCTTCCGATTTTCCCAAGTTGCACTTTCTTAGCTAAAGCTGGTCCCACTTTGGACCTTACATTCTTGTATTTCACGATTTCTTAAATGCAATTGGTGAGTTTCCAGCACTCGTGTGGGTTTAACCACGATTATTCCTGGGTCTTGGACCTGCAAGGAATTCCAATTTAAAACATGTGACAGATCTGAAACATATTTCTTAAGCAAAGAAATATGGAAAACATCATGCATGCGAGATAAAGCAGGTGGCAATGCTAAACGATAAGCTACAGGATTGATTATTTCGACAATTTCGAAAGGTCCCACGAATCGAGGTGACAACTTGGCAGCCTTGCCAAAAGTTATAGAACTCTTTCTGGGTTTAACACGAAGAAAAACCTTATCACCAAGCTCAAACCTTCTATCAACCCGCTTAAGGTCAGCATAGCTCTTCTGTCTATCCGCTGCTTCCTTTAGTCGTTCACGAATCAGCTTAACTTGCTGTTCCATTTCTGTGAGAATCTCTGGTCCAATTACCACTCTATCCTCAACACTGTCCCAACTTACAGGGGTTCTGCACTTTCTTCCATAAAGCGCTTCAAATGGTGCCATTTTGAGAGATGAGTGATAAGTATTGTTGTATGCGAACTCAACTAATGGAAGATACTCTTCCCATTTATACTGTTGATCCATGCAATACATTCGCAACATGTCCTCCAACACTTGGTTTACCCTCTCAGTTTGTCCATCCGTTTCCGGATGATATGCAGAACTGAAGTTTAGTTTCGTTCCAAGAGCTGCGTTAAGCGTTTGCCAAAACCTTGACGTCATTCTAGGATCCTGTCGAGATATAATCAAATTACGGTACACCATGCAATCTGAAAATTTCGTGTACGAATCTTTTGGCTAGCACTGGTGAATCATCCTTTAGATTTCCAGCGATGAAATGAGCTACCTTGGTCAGTTTATCAACAACTACCAGGATAACATCATGTTTATTCCTGGACATAGGCAGTCCTTGTACAAAATCCATGGTTATTACTTGCCATTTGTACTGCGGTATGCTATGAGGATATAACAGTCCAGCAGGGTGCATATGTTCTGCCTTCACCCGCTGACATTCCAGACAATGAGTCACAAAATTAATTACATCCTTTTTCATACCTTTCCAAAAGTATTGCTGTTTTAAATCAGCAAGCATTTTTGTGATTCACAGGTGTCAGAGAAAGGTGAATTATGAAATTCAACTAACAACTTCTTTCTCAAATCGTTCAGCATAGGTACATATACCCTGTTTTCATAATGCAAGATTCCTTCATTATCAAAATGAAAACCTTTATACCTTATATCCTTAGGTTACTGCGGCAATGCTTTTTTTACTTCTTGAAAGTATGCATCGATTAAAGCACTTTTTACCTCGTCTTTAAACTGAGTTCTTAATGTTATAAGAGTAGAAATGTGCCTCCTACGACTTAGAGCATCAGCTACTCTATTCTCCTTCCCTTTGATATAGCTAATATCAAAGTCATATTGTGATAAAAATTCTAACCACCTTCTCTGTCTGGCATTCAGATTGGGCTGAGTAAAAATATATTTCAGTCCTAAGTGGTCAGTCTTCAACTCAAAAGGTTTCCCAAGTAAATAGTGTCTCCAGACTTGAAGTGCATGAACAATGGCAGCAAGTTCCAAATCATGAGGGGCATAATTCAGCTCATGTAACTTAAGTTTTCTACTTTCATATGCTATGACCTGATCATTTTGTAGCAAAACACCTCCAAGGCCTTCCCCAGAAGCATCCGTTACAACAGTAAAACTCCCATTAGGGTCTGGTACAGCTAGTATAGGTGCAGAAGTCAACTGGTCTTTCAAACTTTTGAAAGCCGCTTCGCACTTATCATTCCATATGAATTTCTTATCCTTCTTCTGCAAAGAAGTTATTGGTGCAGCTACTTTAGAAAAATCCTTTACAAATTTTCTATAATAACCAGCAAGACCCATGAAGCTTCTTACTTCATGCACATTCTTTGGTGCAGGCCACTCAGTTATTGCCACTATTTTTGAAGGATCCACAGCAATTCCTTCTTTACTTATAACATGACCCAAATAGTGAACTTCTGAATCAAAGAAAGAACATTTGGATAACTTACCATACAACTTTCTCTTTCTCAAAATTCCCAAAACTATCTTCAAATGCTCATTGTGCTCCTCAACGCTTTTAGAATAAATGAGAATATCATCCAAGAATACAAGTACAAACTTGTCCAGGTATTCTTGAAAAATATTGTTCATTAAATTCATAAAGGCTGCGGGTGCATTAGTTAATCCAAAGGGTAGAACTGTGAATTCATAATGTCCGTACCTTGTTCGGAAAGTTGTTTTATGAATGTCTTCTTCTTTAATCCTTAACTGATGATAACCAGATCGAAGGTCTATCTTAGAATAAACCACTGCTCCACGCATCTGATCAAACAGATCATCGATCCTAGGAAGTGGATATCGGTTCTTGATTGTTGCTTTGTTCAACATCCGATAATCAATACACAGCCTTAGTGTTCCATCCTTCTTTTTCACAAATATTACAGGCGCTCCCCAAGGTGAAACACTTGGTCTAATCAAACCTTTAGACAAAAGCTCTTGCAACTGTGCCTTAAGCTCGACTAACTCTGTAGTAGTCATCCGATAAGGCGCTTTGGAAATAGGTTCTGTTCCTGGCTTGATTTCAATGGTGAAGTCAAATTCTCTCTTGGGTGGTAACCACAGTAATTCTTCGGGAAAAACATCCACGAAACTTGTAAAAGAGGAATTTTTCATGTAAATCATCATCTTCTTACGAAGATTCGAGATATCTTTACGCATAAAGGGTACATCCTTTATTTTTAGCCTTTTAAGCTGCATTCTTGACAGATTTTCTAACTGAAATTTCCCGTTTTACACCTTGAATCTCTGCTGATTCCAGCTGATCATCTAAACATTTTATGTTCTTTTCATAGTAGTCTACCTTTGCTTTATGGTCAGCTAACCAATTGACACCAATGATAATGTCATAAGATCCTAAAGGTGTAACATAGAGATCAACTTCCGTGGAAAAGTTAGGTAAGTCAAGGACTGCCCCAAAAAGACACATACTCACTGTATGAACAGAATTATTACCATACTGTACAGTCCAAGATTTATCCATTTTTCCAGCTTTTCTTTTAAGTTTAGAAGCAAGTTTATTAGATATAAAACATTCAGTAGCTCCTGTATCAAAAAGAATAGTGACAGGTATGCCGAATAACTTACCCGGAACTTCTATAGGTGTCACTTGCTTTTCAGCTTGCTTGTCCGCTACTGCAGCATGTATCTTATGCTGTTGATTACGATCATCCTTCTTTAAAGGGCATTGATTAGCATAGTGGTCTTTGCCACAATTGTAGCAGCCTCCTACAGGTCCCTTTTTAGGCTCAGAATTGCCTCCAGCCTTGTAATTGTCACGTTGTCCTCCATAGGGCTTCTGCCCATTGTTATAATTTTTAACAAAATTATCCCTTACATTTCCAGCAGGCTTATTTACTGCTGCTTTCTTATTGTTATCTCCTGGAAACTTACTCTTGTTTCCAAACTTTTTCCATGGTCCTTTTCTGGGTGCAAGAGAGGTTGAAGAAGGGTTTGCAGTCTTCTTCCACACTTCCTCCTTATGAGCAGAAATAGCCTTTAATTTCTATTCTTGCCTTATGGCCTTTTCAACAACTCCTTCCATAGTGGTTGGACTGTGAACATCGACCTCTCCCCCTATCACGGGATTCAATCCCATGATGAATTTCCGTATTCTGAACTTTTCGTCAGTTTGATACTGCGGTACATACTTAAGGAGTTTTGTAAACCGCTCCCAGAATTCAGTTACCGTTAGCTTCCCTTGAGCTAAGTTCTGAAATTCTGTCATTTTCTGATCATAGAAAAGTTGTGGCAGCCAACGTTGCCTAAAATAGCCTTTAAATTGATCCCAAGTAATATTGGTCTCATCAATGTTTAGTTCAGCTTTACGGCTATCCCACCACGAAGATGCTTCGTGGGAAAGCTGATAGGCTCCCCAAATAGCTTTGGTTTCCTCTGAGAAGTTCCTTATTGCAAAGTACTTCTCCATTTCGCTGAGCCAGTTCTCAGCTCCATCTCCCAATGTGGTGCCATCATACTTAGGTGGACTTATCCTTTTTATATCATTAGTGAGTTCTGCTGCCAATCTGGCCTTTTTGTTTTCTGGTTGGACAGGTGCATTCCCAGCATTAACATCAACACCCATGTCGGGGTTGTCCTCAGGAGGTTGCTGATTATTATTATCAGCTTCTTCATCCTCCTCATTTCCCATCACCTGCTGTTCAAGTACAGCTAAGCGATCTCTTGTGTCCAACAGGGCAGCAGCAAGGATTTCATCAATTTTACGGGTTGTTGCCGCTCCTCCTTCGGTGGAGCATTATTTCTGCAACGTTCCCCTTGTTCTAACCATTTTACATTACAAGAAAATTCAGGTTTTTATCGGATTATGGACACATAGGTCCAAGAGCTACAACCTTCAGCTCTGATACCAAGATGTAACATCCTCATTTTATAACTTAGAACAAGTGAATTTTTTTTTTTTTTTTTTGATAAATGCATCCTGGTTCTAAATACATAATTTAGAACTCACAAATCAAATAACCATTCATTTAACAGATAACCATATGCAGCTGTAATGACTCGGAGTACCTCCGATCTATTCATTTCATGACTCGGTTATCTACCGATCTATTCATGAGTAATATGAGTTGGCGTTATTATTTAACACTTCACTCCTGTGGTTCTCTTCCCTATTCTGGGATTCAGAATGCTCTGTCCAAGGAACCTAACTGAATAATTGTTACCATTATTCATCGGCATCTCATCCCTTAGACTAGGTGAATTAGGACAACGCAATCAGTAGCTTGCGATACTTTGGCCAAAGATTTGAAACATATTGTTTATGTCTCGTATTCCTTAACGACATACTCGTCAATCTGGAATACGCCCTTCACCCCATTCTTATGTTATATAGAATGTCTTACACCGACTCTGTTATCAGTCCTTCCTTTCACAACTTAATCACTCGGAGACAGATTAACAAGGTGATAATGTTATAGGGATGCCCACGAGTATTAGGGATACGATGACATCTTGGTTTAACCTGCAGGTTAGACCAGTGTGTCAAGATACCCCGAACCTCCTAGGCAGCCTTATAACATGGCCACATTCCTAATTGGTCCCTGAGTAACTCGTCGAGATCAAAGTGTAAATCTTAGCGATCAATGCAAAGGGTGTCGCCATAAGTCACCTGCATTGTTGTAACTTTGAGAAGATCCTAATCTTCTCGGAGGTACAACCCTACAGTTGACTTGTGTCGTCAACCTTTAAATCCACCTCGAAAAGATCTACTTAATAATATGCGTTACGCACGTGGAGTTTTAAATTACTTTAAAGACTTTCCCCATAGGTTAGCCTTTCCCAATCCCTAGATTCTTCATCTTAAGACGACCTTCCTCAATAAAACCCATTACATGGTAGAGGTATTAAGGTCAAGACCTCATCAAGGAGTCATTAGAATACACATGATTCTAAAACAACAGAATTGGACAATATCTCATAACCTTCATATGAGATTGCCATCTGAACCCCATTAGATTTATTTCAGTTCTCTTAACTGAATTTATATCATACTTATTAGTATAAAGATATAATTGATTAAGAATCAATTTAATGTTGTCCTGCCATACTCAGGACTAGGGATTAGTAATTTACCTCAGCTTGATTAGTGTTCTGCTTAGGTTCATTTTAACCCTATCTTTTAAAAAGACAATGATTTAAACTTTAATTTAGCTTTCGATAGAACAAATGAGAACTACTAAACACTCATAAGAATTCAATCACATTTTCTTTAAGCTTTTATTGACAATCACAAAAGCATCCAAATTACACAAAGATAACATTGCCACTTTCGTATATAAACCGAAGAAGGTCAACTATCGAATTAAGAATACAACACATAAGTATCAATACTTATTTTTATTCCTTTCATAACTATACAAATACATTTTATGCAAGCAACATACTTGATACAATGCTTAACGGAAAAGAAACATCTTTCCACATATAGTACATTTAGAAAATCAAGTTGTAATTCCTTATAAATCAAATTAAACAATCGATCATCTGTCGGATCTGCATTGCTTTTACCACTTACGGCACCATCTGCAAAAATAGTCAACATGAGTCAGTTCGATGAACTGAGCATGATAAGCACTAACTTTTAAAACAATTGCAATCCGTCAATTGTTTTCATTAAACACCCTGTTTAAATGAGATCAATTATCCAAACAAGTAAACATATTCAGACTATGCCTTTGTAATACAAAAATGACTACAAACGTGTAACTCTATCATCGTTCTGAGAATAGTCCTAAACACTTCTCAAATATTTCATCAAATATTAAGAATCAAAGAACGAAAGTATCCAAACAATTATCTTGAATCCAAGATCCGCAACATTGAACAAATCGTTACTTTCATCAGAATAAGGAATATCATAGCAAATCAATAAGATACAAAAACAATTCCAACTGTTAGACAGATATCGGCATGCATTGATATAAATAAAGAGAAAGGAACAAATCATTCTCTTTTCCCTTCATACAAGTTCACTCTGTACCGTCTCCACATATGGAAAGCATTCATCCAATATGTATACGAACAAGTCCGACAACCACAAGAAGATTCACTGTCATAATAAAAATCGAACACAAAGAAAAACTCTGTCACGGTGGCTAACACGTCAATAGTGCAGACTATCAACCAAACAGACTCTACAGGAAGCGTTAAACAACATGAAAATCACCACATTTCCTGTCGAGGTACAGTCGACGGCTTTTAGATCAGTCCAGCTCAAGGCAGGATAGTTATGCAACAGAAGACAAACACGCTTACAATCCCATATATCAACCTATAGCCCAATGCTAGTCCCTTTTACACGCGTAAGGATTTTTCAACCAAGTTCAAAATCAAAGAACCTCTAGTATATCACGGTCAATGAGACTTTATTGCATTAAACAATTTGATGTTTCCTTAAGACTATGCCAAGACAATCACACAAAATTTCCGAAACATACTCAGTCTCAATCGGACTGGAATAAACGGAAAGGAAAATAGCATATCTATTCTCACCTGGACGCATTCAAGTTTAAAGTATGGTATTCGCGACTCACTTCAACAGAGCCAGGACACATGATAATTAACCATACTCAAGGAACTCAAACAGTGACAAAACGACAGTGTCCCAAAAATCAGGTTCAATATGAGACTAAAATACAGGTTACCTTCCAAGAATTCAACTGGATCCGGACAACAGTAACCATACAAATAATTGCATATGATTCCATCTGAGCAAATCAATGGTGTACATATAAAAATCAGGCAAAAGCAATTTTAATTACCGATTTCAAAACAAGAAACCCGACTGAACCTTTGCCAATTCTTCGCACAATTTGCACAGAATGAAAACGTAAAAACACACCCAAAGAATCTGTACCACAAAATCCATGCAACACGAAGGTATTCCTACAAATAACAGAGGTCTTAGTACATGTTATTCTTTCGAGTCACTGGCTCATCAATCACCAATGTTCAATTATATTTAACTTGAACAGAGGTCCAAATATAAATAAATCATTCTATCGACTCCACAGAGTCGTTCTGATTATAACAAATATATACCTATATATATTGCATACTGCTAACGGGTTGAAACCCAGAACCACAAAGCAAGGAATACACAATTCCAAAGAAAGTCATGAACAAATATACGAAACACAAGAAGTTATTCGTTCAAAATAACTTAAAATGCCATAGCGAAACCCTACTAGGTTCTGTATCCTTCACAAAAGATAACCACTACAACATGCAAAGAAATCCAATAAGACTGGACATTCACACAAAAGTCCAACAAGTATTTTTTTTTTGACAAGAAACAAGCCTTAACAACAAGTTACAATCAACAAGTTTCCATAAACAAACTTCTATCAGCAAGTTTCTACCAACAAGTTTCTACCGTATCCTGAACCCAGCAAAAGAAGCATGCACGGGTTCTCACGGAGCAGGAAGATACTCTTCAAGCACATGCTTCACAAACCTACGCCGGAATGTGAAGCACAACAAAACAGTGAACAGTTCGAAGTACAACACATACCCATTAAGGGTTAAATTTGTAAAAACGAACAGCATAAAGATACAGTATCAAATCACACAAGACAACCATAGAAAATCATTTATCCCATAAATCATTTGAACAGAGTTGTTCTAATGAAATCACTTGAAAGACAGCAAGATATTTAAAGGTTAGGGCCTAACATGCCTGGATTTTTACTCAAAATTCCGAAGCAGACCACTGGAAGAGCTCGGACTTCCTTTTCCTTTTCCAAGTTAGAGCGACCAACAAAATTTTGCTATCTCCATGACATATATATTCCCCTTGCCAGAGAAAAGAGCTAGATATCCTCATGTTCGCCATGCAACACAAGGAAGGCTGGTGCGAAGAACCAGTGAACAGGCAGAAGGAAAACCGAAATTCGCGATAAGCCAAACAAACCAACAACTTCCCAGTTTGCATGCCTTCACGCGAGTTCCGAGCTCGACTACCGAGCACATTGAATGCATTTACACCAACTTTCCCGCTTAAACTCAACTTCCACCGACCGCCAAAATTGGCGATAGTCAAATAAAATTCCCAGGCCATTTTCAGTTTTGGCGACCTGCCACGTCGGCTTAGGTTAGCTGCTGCTAAAACCTCCGCCAAGACCTGTCCTTCATACCTATCCAATTGCATTTAAAGACATAGAAAAATCCGCCCATGGTTCGCACCCCTCCATAGGTCCCCATACATTTTGTTCAATAGTTAGGTTAGTATCTTAGGTTAGAATTTAGGATAATACATATTCTAACCACATTACACTTAGATACCAACTTAGGACATTAGCACCTAGCCTAGGTCTAGGTTAGATTAATACTAATCTAACCCCTAGGTTAGGTTTAGTTTTAGGTTACTAACCATTAATAATTCTAGTTAGGTCTACATTCTGTACACTCAGAAAAAGACCTACATCATACCTTCTTGAACAGGGGTTAGCTCTGTTACGCCTTAAGCTGCGAGAATCGTATGTAACCGAATTATTACAGGTCCACGATCGAGACCTTCCGAGATATACTTCCATATCGGAACCAATTCATTTCACTTGATCAGCCTAAGTCATACTCCTGACTAGCTTATTGATATGCTTCTAGACCTTATGAACTGTTCAAGGTGCGTAATTTTAATTCATCATGAACAAACTTAAAGCAATACTTGGATCAATTCCACCGATCCAAGACTAGGTATTATAGATGGATAACTCTATAATTCATTCCGAGATCAGATTAAACTCGGATGCAAAATGAAATAGATAAAAGAGTCTAATCATATTCGACTCCAAAGATCTGCAAAAAAATACAAGTACATATCAAGCATGATTTCTAAATCGAGGAACACATCCTTTTACAAGAAATCACATATCAACACTTGTATGCTCGGGAGAAAGTAACAACATTGTGGTGTTTACACGATGATGGTTTTGATTGTGATAGAGGCACGGATTGAGTTTGTCTCCTAGGTGGCGGGCGGCTTTATTCTTGGATAAATCTAGTCGCTTAGGCGGGTGTGTTAGACTGGGTATGGGTGAGGTCCCAAGTGTAGGGGAAGGTTTGGTTAGGTTAATAGAGGTGGATGGGATACTTGATATAGATACGGGGGGTGAGAATGAGGACATAGGCATTTTGAGTTTCTGTAAACACTTAGGATATATGGTAGAGGTGTCGGGATCGGTCATCTGCATTTGAGTAGAATAAGGGGTACTCAAACGTTCCCATAGGATTCGTCTATCTTCTGGAGAATGACAGTCTTCAGGTTTGAATTGTAAATTTGGTATGGAAGAAAGGTGGGTTGTGATTCTAGTCCACTGTGGGTGTGATACAGGGAGTAGATGAGGCACTGTATCAATAGATGTTACGAGGTCAACCGGTCGTTGAAAAGATTTAGGCAATGAAGAACTAATAGGTAAGAGGGCATGTTCGAGAGGATCCGTCATGGTTAAAGAATTTGGTGATGTCGGTGCAAGAGATTTCTCGTCTAAGGATGTCAAAAGGAGTGGCGTACCTTCCTCTTGTATGCTGCAAGAAGCGGTAGAAGGGAAATCCTGGGAAATAGATAGATTAGATAACATCCGTTCGCAGTCTTGTAGGGATGTGGTATAAGAAGACTCATCGATGGGAAGAGAAGTCTGGGCAGTTAACTCCTTTATGGGTAAAGGAATGA
The DNA here is from genome assembly GCA_018340775.1 of Taxus wallichiana var. yunnanensis. Classification (NCBI taxonomy): domain Eukaryota; kingdom Viridiplantae; phylum Streptophyta; class Pinopsida; order Cupressales; family Taxaceae; genus Taxus; species Taxus wallichiana. The sequence continues at coordinate 793,146,473 of CM031242.1, forward strand.
TTTCGCTTTGGCTTGATGGTGGTAAAGGAGGTTCGGGCTCTTGTGTTAGTGAAGAGGCTTGATTCAAAATTTTCTCAATAGAGGCTTTTGGTGGGTATCGAAGAAGCGTATGGATCTCATGAACACTCTCCTTGGCTAAGATATCCTAGTTTGTGTTCTTGTTGGGAGAGTGATTCGGGAATGGTTTGTTGAAGATTTTCAAATTTCGGTTGGCGGGGGCATTAGGATTAGAGTTTCACTCGGAATGTTTCGACTTCTGGGAATAGAGTTGCTTCTATCCTTTCATTCCTTTTAGAAACAGATAAGGGTTAGGGCTAGGAGGAATACCTGTGGAATGTTGAGATGGTGTGCGCGTACCGTAGAGGAAGATCAGGCTGACTGCGAAGAACTCCTTTTGTCTTGGAAGGACTACTGCAAATAAGAACACAAGACCACAAGATTTTGATTAGACAATAAATGAGGAAACTGCCTTGGGCCCAGGAAATATAAAACTTCCTTTCGAAGGTGGTCAGTTTCCCTGCTAATATGAATTAACACAAAAGACTGTAAAATATCAATCAAATTACTTCGTTTGGAACAGATAGGGGAAAGGCTGATTTCTGGTTTGTAGTCTGGGTAACCGATACCGGTTACTGGTAACCGATGTCGGTAGGGTTTAGGATCTGTAGGTTGGTTGTTTTGTGGGGTGTTTGTGTTATTTGGTAGCTGTGTTATTTGTAAGGCTGTATATGGGTGATATTAGGAAATAAGGTGATGAGAGGTAGATGAATGATAGTTAGATGTAATATGCACGCTGGGTAGTGGATTCAGGGATGGATTTATGAGGACTGTGATTCAAAAGGCATAAGAAATGTTATAACAGAGGACATGCAAGATGTGACTTACTGGTTTTGACGAAGATGCAAGCTGATCTCCTTTGCTGTAAACACTTCTGGTATCTCCACTCGTCTCTGCTCGGTCAAGTGAAGATCTGGACTCTGTTCCTCGCTCCCAATGATCTCTGTTGATTCAAAAATCCTTTTTCCTTTGATCCAAAATGAAATTTCGATCCCTTGTTTTTGGTTTGGGGAGGCCATTTACAGGGAACCGATGGCGGTTACGTAACCGACGGCGGTCGAGTAGGAACCGGCATCGGTAAGGAAAAAGTAGGCTATTTTTAGTAAAATAGCCCACCTTCCCTGCTTTTCTCCCGAGAGATCAGTTGCGGGCTTGGTCAAATGACTAGAAGGTCGGTTTTGGGTGCGAAAGGGTCATTAGTTATGGGTGTAGGTGTGGACCAAGTTATGAGTCTTAATTAGGTTAGTTTAGGGTTAGGGCTAGGTCATGATGAGGTGGCAAAATGAGGTGGTAGGTGAGGTGATGGGGATTTATCAATTACAAGGTAATTAATAAATAATTGTGTAAGGTTTAGGTAATGAGGTTAGGTTGCGAAATGGGATGCGGGTCACAAGGGTCGTAACACACGAATTTGGTGTCTACAGGTCTAAATCCATTACTCGATCACAAAATTCAAAAACAATGAAATCGAGTTTCACCAAAATAGCTCCATACAAGGAGACTATCAACGAGTGATGTCGAAAGTGTAAAAAAACACCAAACATAATCCAATCAACTCTACAAATAGGTGTGCCATAATCCAAGAAAAATAACCAAAGAAATAAGGTAAGGACACAAACTTCGAGTGTGTGATGATCCAAGAAAAGCCAAGGTAACAAGGCAAGGACATGAAAATCGAAGAAGCGGGATCAACACCACACCCTCCCATACTACTAAATGGGTGGGTAGCGACGCTAAAATCTATATGAGTTACCCAAAATAAAAATACTCAAATATTGACAAACTAACACCTGGCTCCACAAGAATAGCTCCCCCATAAGATAGGCTATCAACATGCCAAAAGTGTCGAAAATAACAAACAAGAGAGATACACTACACTGCTAAAGAAAAAATGCTCAAAACAAGAAGCATCACAATGAATAAGGTATAGAAAGTGAAGTAAGAGGCTGAATGGTGGAGGAGCCATGCTGTAGAGTCCTCTTAATGAATTCTATGTCACCGCCATGAGTGATTAGATATCCACCCCAAATCAACACGGATGGATGAATAAGACTCCTGCATATGACTTGGTGTAAAATGCACAATAGGTGCATGCAAAGAATATCGAGAATGTGTGTCGGGTTGATCATGTCGACAACTAAAATATCAAGTTTCTCAAGCCCGAGTAAAGATGCGAGAACTCATTTATTTCTCATGATCCTCAAAAAGAGTTGAGTGAACAAAAAGGAGCTCTGTCAATGTGTGATCCCAATGAAGTATCTGCTTGAAAACCAATGTCATGACAAGAATTCCACTTAACATGTGGAATAGAGGAAACAATACCTTGTGAATGTCTTCCAATGACTCCACTAGTGAGACCCATAGAATGGAGCATGTGAGAACTGAATGTAGTGGTATGCTTCTTAAAAATCCATGCAGCTGAGTAGAAGTAGGATACACAACATGTGGTATTGTAATAGGCACAAATGTGGAAGAGCATGCAGTAACAAGCTTCATAGGTGTATGAGCATCAAGAGCAGGAACAAACTCAAAGACTGACAGATCAATGTCAGTGGGTTCAAGAGCAATAGCTGCAAGTGGACTAGGAGCATGGATATGGCTGTCCACAATATGATGGTGATGTTGTAGGCTAGCAAGTTTGTTACAGGAGTGTATTATTGTATCCTTATCATGAATGAGTGATTGTAGAAGAGAATTTCACTTCTTGCATGATATATTTTCTTCCAAAAATTTTACAATATCCTCTTGAAGTCCACATACTTTAGAGAAAAGCATATCATTCTAAGAATCCATGATAGGTACAAACTACAACTCCCAAAGTTTAGGATCTCGGCTCGTACCAAAATTACATCCACAATTGATCACAACACTCCTCCATATTTGGCACTTTATAATTATAGTGAAAGTATTAAAATAAATAACTCCAATGGAAAGATCATGAAAAAACAAGCACTTTTGCAAAAACGGCACTCAAAACCGAGTTACCGATCAAAAGTTACAAGCTTTGCAAGATTATGCTCTACTTATTTATTTTAGTTACCACTAAAACAAAATAAATTGTTGTTGCCTTCACCACACAAATAAAATTAAAGGGGGCTCAATTTAAGCACCTACTAGTAGGAATCACAAGCTTTAAGCCCTCATATGACCATACCATATGACCAACGGCTAAGGATTTTAATGGGTATATGACCAAATCCCACATATAGTCAAGGTCGTAGATCAAGCCATAAATAATGGAAAGAACTAGTCATTAAAGAACTAGTTAAGTCCATATATTTATGACAGAACTAGACATCAAGGATCTAGTCAATACCATAGATCTAGGAAAGAACTAGTCAATACCATAGATCAAGGAAAGAACTATACCTAATAACTAGATAATATCTTCTAATAGCTAAATTAGATAAAGAAATATTCACACACATAAGTGGGTGAGGATAAATATAATAAAGGTAAATAAAGTACCTAGGTGAACATGAGCTAAGGTAAATACCTACTCTAATAGTAGCCAAATATACCACTATGGCAATGACAGAGGGATGAGGTAAGCTCCACACCATGGCTTAATGATTTGATTGATTAAGTAGGCTAAAATATGGGTCATAATAAAAACGTGGGGGAGGTTTGAATTTTGGATTTTGAGGTAAATTGGATATAAGTGGGGTGGAGGAGGGGGAAGGGAAGTAGGAAAGGTGTACGGAGGTTTGGTTGGGTAGATAGGTTTATTGGGTCAAAATTGAAAAAAATTAGGTTGGGGTTTTCGGCAGATGCGTTATCACAAAGGACCGGCGGCAGTCCATCGTAGGCCGACATCGGTCATGTAGAAGTGGCATTAGTCATGACATAGGTGACCAATGGTAGTTAAAGGCAACCAATGGATTATGGGTAGTCGAGTCGGTGGGAAAACAAGGAAATGGGGCCAGAAATAGGCAAAAATGGGTTAGGTAGTGGAAATGGATGGTCAATGGGTAGGGTAAGATATGTAAAGGTGTGGGTTAAGAGAGAGGGGATGGGTTGTGGGTGGGTTGGTTAAGGATTAGGGTAGAGGGGTGTCGGGAAGAATAGGTGGTTGGGGGGTGAACACAAGGTAATGGAACAAGCATACTAATATATAGTGTTGGTTGATGTATGCCTGTGCCCTAGATGAGTGCGGATGAGGGATCGGAGCCGCTTTATATTGTTAGAGATTACATGGATAGGTGACTTTTAGGAGTGGAGCCACATTGATGATGTCAGCCTGATTGGGATCCACCATTATGGGTGGGTTGTGAGAGAGTAGAGTTTGATGGTCACACTCATCAAGAGATGGGATTCAACGACTAACACCTTCCACTTGCCGATAGGGGAGATGACCATCACCCTGGAGGATATATATAGGATATTGAGACTACCGATTAGTGGAGACCAGGTGTACTCAGTGACATCCGAGGTCACAGTGGGGTGTATAGATGAGGTATTTGGAGAGAGATCATGTGAGTTACGTTACCACAGTGCCATCTTGAGTTACAGAGAGGTATATGTTTTCCATCCTAAGGAGATGTAGTTAATAGTGTTGATGATGGAGGTGATCGGATGCTATGCATTGCCACATTCAGAGGGTGGGAGATTCCCACCATCACTGATGGGTGTCCTTTGGGACATGATGATTGATCATACCAGTTTTTCTTGGGCATTAACTTTCTTGGTGCAATTATATAGAGAGTTGTGGGCCTACAGACAATTGCGGAGATATAGTCTGTGTTGCACTTTCCTTCCTTGCACTATTGTTGGCTTATGAGCACATTGCGTGTGTGTGTGACCCGACAGCCTACCCCTAGTAGATGAATTTGAGTTGGGAGTCATTCGAGTTGGTTGTAGGTGATGGGTCTTTAGAGGGTAGTGTAAAGAGAGCCCGGGCTACATACGACGTAGTGTATTATAGACAAAGACTAGAGAGCTTGTCCAGTGTGGATATAGTCTAGAGACCCTATGTGACCTATCCCTCTTACAAAGGGATGTATACAGAGATGGAGGGACTACAATTATGAGAGGTGGATAGAGGGATGCCATGCCGAGGAGCATGAGATGATACCTATCGACCAAGTGAGGTGACAGTTTTGTTTAGTGTAGGATGTGCCCCCGCCCTTCCCATAGTATAGGAGAGATGAGGTGGAGAGACCTTTATCTCCACCCCATCTAGCAGAGTCAACAGGGGAGGAGGAGGAGCCCATGGACCATAGCACATAGATGATGCAGGGGTGATAGTAACATACAGCTAGTGGTGGGCCATACAGGTGAGGTAAGGTCGTAGGGATAGTGGGGGGCAGGGGCCACATGTATAGGCCGAGAGGCCAGCTAGATACAGGTAGAGAGGTGAGAGCCTCAGGTACAGGTACAAGAGGAGGAGCTTGAGCTGCAGATACTAGTAGATGGTGTGATGAGACCACTACAGATAGTCTCCAGTGAGTAGACATAGTCGTGCATGTATAGTGCCGAGAGTGTAGGTGGCCAACGAGCCCAAAGGAGAGAGAAGAGAGGACATCGAGCAAAGTGCAATGGGGGTCAAGATCGATGTTTGGGCCATCTAGTGGTAGATGAGGGACAATATGTCACCTATTTTTGTATTTTTGGATTTTGGATGTATACCGGCCTACGAGCCAAAGAGATATTGTATGTATTTTTTTTGATATGATACTCTGGTATGTGAGCTAAAGACATTTTTGTATTGATAGCGAAATTCTGAGATGATGATGATTATTTTGGAGATAAACATTTATGTGATACGGGATGTACATTGTATTGATACACACATGTATATATGAGGAGATAGATGATATTCGTGATGTTGATGTGTGATGTGTATGAGTTTTACTTTATTACTATATGGTAGATGGTAATCATGAGCATGGATGAGTCAGAGTCGGTCATAGGCATGGATTGAGTCGGTTGGTTTAGGCATGGATCGAGTCGGTTGGTTTAGGCATGGATCGAGTCGGGTTAGTTTAGGCATGGATCGAAGTCGGTCGGTTTAGGCATGGATTGAGTCAGTTGGTTTAGGCATGGATCGAGTCAATTTAGTTTAGGCATGGATTGAGTCAGGTCATTTTAGGCATGGATCGAGTCAAGTTGGTTAGGCATGGATTGATTCAGTTAGTTTAGGCATGGATTGTCGAGTTAGTTTAGGCATGGATTGAGTCAGGTGGTTTAGGCATGGATTGAGTCAGGTGAGTTTAGGCATGGATGTTTATTTTGGTATTTTGGTAACAAATGGCAATGTAAATGCATGAGATAGTGTAAAATGTGAAAAATGTTGAGAATGTGAGAAATAATATAAGTGGTAAAAGGTATGTGGGATATGGTTCAAATGTCGAGGTTTTTGAGATGAACAGGAAAGTAGGTAAGGGTGAGGAAAATGGTTAGGGTAAAGAGTGGTCGAGCTAACCTTCTAGGCCCCATGCCCTAGAAGTGCTGCCTACATAGTCCTCGGCAAAAAGGGACCTCAGACCGATGTAGTTCTCCCATAAGCTAGGGAAGAATATGATAAGATCAAAGAATAGGTAGGGCGGTTGATAGTTAGGTTGGGTTCGAGGTCATAAGTATGATGAGGTCAAGATCGATTAAGTGAGGTGGAATATAGGTAGATAGGTATGGGTGATTTTAGGTCGTAGGTATAATTAGGTAGAGGGCATTGACGTTGGGGTTTGAGAATAGGTAGATAGGTAAAGGTGATTTGAGGTTGATGAAGGTGGGGTAAGAGGGGGCAAGAAAGCCACCCAATTGGCAAGGATCAAAACATATGAAACACATCTTTAGAGAGGCCAATGAACATAAGACCCGAAAGACATTACATGATTGATTACTCTAAGAGTGACGAATAGTCACAGAATCACCAAATGTCATAGGTGCAGCGGGTCCCTTGAGGTAGTATGAGGTGAAAAGACAATGGGTAATGAGGTGTAGCTTATTGGGTCATAAAATGGGAAGTAGAATGCCTTGGGCAATAGAGCCAAGATCACAATAGGCAAGTCCATGACGAAAAATTTTTTTATTTTTTTTTTTTATTTTTATTTTTTTAAGATAGACTGATCGATGTGGAAGTCTATATGGGATGAATACATGGCTCCTTGAGGTCTTCACGAAGCTGATCGATGCGGGAAGCTTCTGAATTTTGATTTTTAAGAACATAGTCTTCTCTTTGGAAAAACTATGTAGAGAGTTGTGAGCTTTTTATAGCTGTCCTTCGAGGGAGCAGTCTACTTATAGTGACAATTGAAGGTGGAAGATGTCCTTTTGAGGGATTCATCTTTTATATTGGAAGTTTGACTCAAGGAGTGGATCCCTTATTTTGGAAGATGTCCTTCTGAGGGATTCATCTTGTTTGTTTTGTTCTTTGGCTTTTAAGTCATGGACGAGACTATAACGAAGCATTTGGTTCTTGTTGAGAAGGAAAGGTGAATGACCATGGGATCTCATCTAAAAAGAAGATGAAAAGTATCCATGAGAATCATGCCATGTGCAGAGCGTGGTGCACATATTTAAGAATAGGAAAAAGGTGACGGGTAATCACATGATCCTTATTTAGTCATTGGAGATGAGGTATGGAAAAGGTAAATGGCACTCAAGGGATGAGCATGAACTAGATAAATAGTGATGTAGGACTAGAGGTCAACATAGTAGAATGGTCGAAGATGTAATGCATTAAGGGGCTCAGGTTCGGTTTACCCTCAAGCGAGGACAACCGATAGGCACCTGATCCATAGGTATGAGTTACAATGTATGGTCCAAGCCAATTAGGAGAAAATTTTCCCCGTTTTCTTTTCTCTGCTTTGGTTACGTGTTGATTTTCTTTCAAAACAAGGTCACCAACTTGGAAGGTATGTTCATGAACACATTTTCATAGGCACGCTTGATGCATTTTTTGATAGACTTGGAGGTGATCCAGAGCATTAAGATGACGTTCATCTAATAACTCTAGTTGTGCTAAGTGATCCTGATGAAATTCATCATTAGTAAGCATGTCATGGAGAGAAATGTCAAAGTGAGGGGATCTGACTTTGAGAGGCAGAACAGCCTCGGTACCGTAGACCAGTGAAAAGGGTGTAGCCACAGTGGTAGTGCGAATACTAGTACGGTATGCCCATAGAGCAAAAGGAATGTGCGTATGCCAATCCTTCCCAGTATCGTCAACCACTTTCATGAGAATTTTATTGAGGGTTTTGTTAGTGGATTCGGCTTGGCTATTGGTTTGTGGGTAATAAGGTGAGGAGAAACTAAGTTGAATGCCAAAGGCATCGCAAAGTTTTTACAGTGTTTTGTTTTTGAATTGTTTTCCATTGTCAGTGATGAGGCGATGAGGGACACCAAGTGACAAATGATGTGATGGTTAATAAACTCACATATTTTCTCATCTTTCATGGAGATGAGTGGTATGGATTCTACCCATTTTGTGTAGTATTCGGTAGTAGTTATGATCCATTGATGGCATTGGGAAGAATGAGGATTGATTTCTCCACAAGATCCAAACCCCATTGAGAGAAGGGCCAAAGGTCACGAGTGACCTATAAGGCATGACTGGGTGTATGATGAAGGTTGGAATGTTGTTGACATTTCACGCAACATTTGACATAGTCACAACAATCATGATTAAGGGTCATCCAGTAATAGCCTAGGTGAAGAATACGCTTAGCAATAGCAAGGCCACTGAAGTGACCTCCACATATGCCATCATGAACTTATTTAATGGTATAGGGGATTTCAGAGCTGGTGAGGCATCGTAAGAGAATACCATCAAAGCCTCATTTATAGAGAAGGCCACCCATGATGACATAACGAGAGGCCTTTTTGAGAAAGGCACGTTATCCATTACGTGTGAGATCAGGAGGCAATATAGAAAGGGAAAGGTAATCCACAAGCTACTTATACCAAAGATCGTGTGTGTGTTTAGTGAGGTAGTTTGGATGAGGTTAACACAACAAGATTTATAAGAAGGTCTTGGTATGCATTTTATGGTAACAAAGATGTCTGAATCGTCAAGCAAAGCGGGTATTTGAGAAGCGAGGCAGGCCATGGTATCCATGAATTTATTGGTGGATCACATAATGGTTTGAATTTTATAGTGGTCAAAGGTAGTCAACATGATGCCAACGTAGCATTTGTATTCTTGAAGTATTTCATTATGACACTGATAAACACCATTGACTTGGTTTACTACCAATTGAGAATCACCAAAGATATTAATGGACTTAACATCTAAGGCATAGGCGGTCATGAGACCCAATACGAGTGCTTCGTATTCGGTGATATTGTTGGTGCATTCAAAGTCAAGTTTAAATGATAAAGGCATGGGTTCACCATCAAGAGGAATGAGGATAATGCCTACACCACCCCCATGCTAACATTTGGAACCATCAAAGAATAAGGTCATTTGGTAAGGGTCATCATCCAAAGAGAGGTTAGCAATGGATTCATCAGGGAAATCAAAGTTCGAGGGTTGGTCCATGGCAATAGGTGCATCAGCCAATTGGTCGGTGATAGCCTGGCCCTTAATGGACTTTTGGTGGATGAATTTGAGGTCAAGATCAGCTAAAAGCATAAGCCATCATATGGTGCACTATTTTGATAAGGTTTAGCATGTACATGATGTGTAAAGGGTCAATGTTGGTCACAACATAGGTTTTGTGGTTGAGTAGGTAATGGCGAGTTTGGTGGCAACAAAAACTAAGGCTAAGCACAATTTTTCAAGGTGAGTGTATCGGGTTTCGTAGTCCAGAAGGGTATGGCTTATATAATAAACCACCTGCTCCCTATGTTGTTCATCACGATGAGTGAGCATGGCTCCCAAAGAGTGATCGGTAGCTGATATGTATAGGTAAAAAGGTTGGTCATCTTTAGGTGGGATAAGTATGGGTGGTTGGAGAAGGTATTGTTTTAAGGCCTCAAAATCTTTGTGGCAGTCATCATCCCATTTGAAAGAGACATCCTTCCTAAGCAGATGATGAAATGGTTGACAAATGGTTAGAGAGTTGGGAAATAAATCGGCAATGGACTGTAATTTACCTTGCAGGCTACGGAGAGTTGTTTGAGGTTCATGGGTGGAGGCATTTCTAGAATGGCCTTGAATTTTTGCTGGGTCAACTTCTATACCATGTAAGGAAATGATAAATCCCGGAGCTTTCCTAAGAGAACCACGAAGACACACTTTTAGGTTGAAGGCGATGTACACAATATTTAATGAGGTGGTCAAAGATGGTTTTGAGGATAACAGAGGTGCTCGGCATGGCATTTAGATTTAGCCAAGAGATCATCCACGTAATCTTCCAATATGTGATGCATGATATCATGGAAGATGTAAGTCATAACACACTGATATGTAGCACCAACGCATTTTTAAGGCCAAAAGGCATGAATCAATAGTAGAAGGTCCCCCAAGGGGTAATGAATGCGGTCTTGTGCTGATCCTCTGGGGCAAGAAAATTTGGTTATAACCGAGAAACCATCCATGAGTGAGAGCATCTCATGACCCATGGTAAGGTCTACCAGTTGATCAATACCGGGCAAGGGAAAGTCATCTTTCGGGCAGGTGAGGTTGAGGTCACGAAAGTCCATGCAAATGCAGAGTCCCCCTATTGCTTTAGTGATAGGGACAATGTTAGAAATCCAACGAGGATAATCAATGGGTAAGATGAAGGAAATGGAAAGAAGGCACTGAAGTTCTTCTTTGACGAGAAGGGAAATGCGAGGGTGCATTTTCCTCAGCTTTTATTTGATAGGTTTGGCATCGAGAAACGGTTACGATATTGTGGACCACTATGGTGGGGTCAATACTAGGCATGTCTGCGTAAGACCAAGCAAAAGCGTGGTTATGTTCTCGAGAAAAAGAGGTGATGGCTTCTGTTCAAAGAAAGATCTAAAGATTGTCCGATCTTTAGGATGTGCGGGTCATCCTGAGTATGAATGTTGATCTCGATAGTCGATTCATTCAACATGGTTTGCATCTCAGAGGGTAATGACCGATGAATATATGAGTCTTCTACACCAAGGTAGGTGAGTATGGATTCATCATCCTGACATTGAACAACATTAATGGTTGGTGTGTCATCATCGATCATCTCAGGATATAGGAATGGAAGAGTGGAAGGGGCCTCGCCTTCACGTTGATAAGTCAAAGGCCCCAAGGAAATGGTGTTTATGAAAAAAAATTTAGGAGGGATAGATTCAAGATCCATCGACTCCATCGGTGGTGAGGGTGGTGATGAAGGTGGAGAAGGGCTAGGGTCCTCAATGAATTCAATGCGGGCCTGTTTGGTAGGAGGTTCGGGAAGCCGATACCACTACGGTCATTATGTTTGTGGGTGGTACATGGAATAATGGTATGGCGACCTGTTAATTGTAAAATATGAAACCAAAACCCTTCCACGCACAATAGTGTAGGAAGGTGTGGGTGAAACGGCGATTGGTAAGTGATTGGAAGTCAAGCAGAAAATGGGTGGGGTTGTGATGGTGGTTCAAGTGTGTAGGTGGTAGTATCAAGTCCCCCATAGGTGAGACTAGTACAAAGATGAGGAGGACCATAAAGGAGGCATTCTCCTACAAGGTGATCATAGCGAGGGTGTTGGTGAAGGCTTCCATACTCATGTGGAGTAAGGAATGTGTTGACGCTATATAGGTGGTACTCCCCAGAGTGAGGCATTGAAAAACCTTCCAAGGGATCAGTGGTTGGTAGTGTGGGTAGGTAGCTGGTATGGATGATGTGTTGAGGTCGATGCGGAGGTGGTGTTAATGGATTGGGTAGCTAATGGGTCAGCCATGGAGGTTATAGCAATGGTAGGCATGGAGGAGGTACGTGTGGTGAAAGTGATGGTCATATCTTGGTAGGTGTGTGGTGTAGGTGTAGGTGAAGTGGTATTGGTTGTGAAGTAGATGGCTTGACCGGTATGAGTACATGTCGTTGGGTCGGTAAAGCATGTTGCATGTTTTGAAAGGTGATGGGTCACCGGAATGGTATAAGTGTGTCCTTCATGTTCAAACTTTACACAATGATGCAAAGTGGAAGGAACGCAACCCATGACATGGATCTAGGGTCTACCAAGCAACAAGTTATATTGGAATTCCCCCTCCAAAACATAAAACAATTCTGGAATAGTGCGGGGCCCACGAACATGCAGGATGATAGTGCCTAATGTGGAGGTGATAGCATCATTGAATGAATGCAAACATGACCAGATGTTTGTGCATGTAATTTTCAGGTATGCGCATTTGAGAAAATGCATGGGATGAAATGATGTTAATGCTAGCACCTCCATCAATCATCACACAACGTACCCGTATGTCATCAATGTGGACAGAGATGAAGAGGGCTGGGTCCGGTCCTCATTTTGGTATGGTGCGATCTCCTCCTCTTAGAAGCTAAGGGAGGCCACTTGGTGAACAAGGTGAGGTGAAGATGAAGGTGGTAATTTGGTGAGAGAGGCTACATGATGGGGTGTGATAATGGATGCTACGGGTGTAGGGTCATTGGGTAAAACCTCGATAGATTGAAGAACCTCCATGAGGGCTTGACGATGGGATTCCAGGTTTGGATGAGGTCATATAAGGACATTTTAAGGGGATATTGGTGTAATTGTTTGAGCATGGTGCGATGTGTGACACCATTAGAAATGGGGTATGTGGGGCCAGATAGTTATCTTAGGTATGGGTGCAGATGGTATGTTAGGTATAGGATTGGTTGGTGGGTCAACTACCTTTTCTTTACCCTTCTACGCACATGTAGTGATGTGTACCATGTTGATTTGAGGGAATTTTTCAAATGGAGAGGGTGTAGGGTAAGTGGTATAATGACATGAAGGAAAAAACCTATGGGAGGAGAAAATCCCTATGAGGTCAGTTAGGCACAACAACATTTGGGTGGTGGCGTGGCAAGTTCTCTGATGCAAACCATGTTAATTTCAAATTTTGTGTGTGGTTCTGGGAGCTATGAGGGTGGAGGTTGTGGTTGTTGAGTATGCAGTGTGGGAATGGGGGTAGGTGAAGTAAGATCCTCATCAAGAAGGTCATCATCATCAAAGTTGGTTTCAGGTGGACACAATTGGAGAAGGACGGTTTTCAAAGCCTTATAGTTCTCCACATCATGCCCTGGCACACGATGGTATGCACAAATTTTGGTATCATCAAACCCTTTTGGCTTGGGTTTGAGGGGGTCATAAGGTCGAAGTGGCGGTAATGTAATAATATATGTCTCGAGGAGGTTGGTTAAAATCTTGGCATAGGATCCTACTAGTGGATCACAATGGGAAGTGAATGTGGGTTTGGGCGTAGGTGTGATCGGCTATCTGGGAATTATTTTTGGAAGTGTAGGAACAGTCAAACTATGGGTTTAGGCACCGGTGTGGTTTGAGGTATCGGTCGGGTTCATTTAGGTATGGGTACAGTAGATGGATGGGTAGGAAGGTGTGGTTTTGGTTTGACTACCTTGTTGTGGGGTAGTGGGGTTTTGTTTTTGGGTTGCACCTTCTTGGGTAAAGGTGATGTGGGTGTACGAGGTCTAGAAGGAAAAGAATATGGAGGAAGAGGGTGAGTTACCCATGGGGATAATGGGGGTGCTATGAAGGTAGATGACGTAGGTCATGCTTGGGGTGTGAGGGACAATGACTGAAGTGTAGTAGGTAGTGAAGCAACAACTGAAGGTATCAGAGGTATTGGTGGTAAAGAGGCTACATGTGGGTATGAGTCATGTTGTGTGACTAGGTAGGTTAGAGATTTGTGAGGCAGGAATGGGTGATTGTGGTATTGGGTTATGAATGGGTGAGGGGTGCTTGACCATGTTAGGCAGTTGAGGTCTTAAGGTAGAAGGGACAAGTGTGGGTGTGATTGGTGTGGTAAGGGTATGAGGTTGATGAGTTTGTTTCTTTAGCTTGGGTGTCGAGTAGGTGTGGTTTTGGAGGATGTAGCTAAATCTAGTTTAATAGGTGGATGAGTAAGGTTGGTGGTCGGGGTAACCCCTAAAGTAGTAATAGGTTTAGTGGAGGTAAAAGTTGCATGTATGGGTTTAGGTTTAGGCATAGGTCAAGGTTATGGGTAAGGGTGTGGTATGAGTGCTAATGGGTACCATGGAAGGGGTTGCAACAATAGTGGTTGTATGTGGTTTGATGGGTGGAAGTGTGCTTGGGTAGATAGTGGAGGTGTCATCGAGGGATTGCTGCATTTGTGTTGAGACAGGGAGTAAGAGGCACCCCCATAACAAGGCTCTATCCACATACTCTAAGTGATCAGCCAAACGCAAAGAATGGCACATTTTTGTGGGTGGAGTTAGTGAGGACCTAAGGGGAATCCCCATAAAATGCATCTTAGAGATGGGGAATTGGCTAGCTTCAACCTCTGTGGGTAAAAGAGCTAAAGTAGGTCTGTTGGATGTCGGGTAGTGGATGGAGAATGTTCGCCATGAGGTAAAGGTATCTCTACTGGGTCTATGATGGGTGGAGGAGATGATGGGAGCTCCTTTATGAGTGGAGGAACTGATAGGTGCTCCTCTGATGGGTGGAGGAGGTAATGGGTGCTCCTCTATGGGTGGAGGAGGTATGGTAGGTAAAATTTCACTGAGTGGAGAAGCCAAGGGTGAGATGGTCTCAATGTCAGTAGTAGACTCCTCTTGTAGAGATGAAGGGTGTTCCTCTATTGGTGAAGGAATAGTGATGATTGGTCCAGACATGGAAGGTGGATTTCGGGCTAGGATTTCCTCTATGGAAGGGATGTGAGGTAAGTGAGATGCACAGTACCTCATTAAAGATCACATGAACCTCACGAGTATGGGTATCATGAGTGGATGTCTCACCTATTTGATTGGATGAAGGGGCATGATTGGGAAATGGTTTTTAAAGATTTGTAGATTTTGGTTAGGGGCAAGTGTTGGGATTATCCATAGTCAACTCACCTTTCTCGAGCATTTCTTGGACAATATTCTTAAAAGTGATGTAGTTACCATCACTATGACCCTTCACTCGGTGGTAGTTACAAAAATCTTGTTCCTTATACCACGCGGGCATGGGGTGAGTAGGGTCAAAACCAGTGTGTGGTTTTATGGGTGGAAGGGTGATGGCACCAACTTTGATCAAATTTTCTAAAACAGAAGAGTAAGGTTCCCCAATTGGGGTATATTTTCACTGCTCTTGTCTGAATCGAAAAGCCTGTATAGGTGATAGATTAGATGAGGGTGTGGCTTGATGGATGGATGAGTGGGCCGCCTTGAGTACCACTACGTTAGTGGTACCTTTAGCCTTTGAATAATTGGTTGGTGGTTTAGAAGAAGAAGAGGTTTCATTCGACTTGAATGCCAAATTCTTATTTCGTAATTGGATTTTCTTCTCTTCAATAGCCCAATTTCTAACTTTCATGCCATAGTAAATGCCTCATCAAATGTTCTGAAAGTTTGGACCTACAAGGTCGGGAGATATGTCTGGCACAAGCTCGAGTGAAGAGCTCGATGAGTTTAGTTTGTGGCAGTTGAAAGGTAAGTTGATTGATCAAGCTGCGCACGAGTGACAAAATCTATGATAGATTCATCCTCATACTGACGTGTGGAATATAGATCGGTCATGGTAACTTTCTTGTGATGTTGATAGAAAAATGATCCAAGAAAGCTTGGGCTACCTAATTAAATGAAAATATGGAGTGTTTGGGTAACCCACTATACCAATCTAATGCTAGTCCAATGAGGGACATGGGAAAATTTCTCAAAAGTAAGGCATCATCATGAGAAATCAAATAACATCCATGTTTAAATGAGTGCAAATGTTGTTGTGGGTCTTCCTTACTATTGAAATCGATTGAATTTCAGCATTTCCCAATGCACAGGGTATGAACGGATGGGAATGGATGGGTGAATAGGCTCATTGCAAATCTCATCGTAAGTGAGAGTGTTGCAGGGAGCTAAACCGATGCCTCTAGTGTTTTCATCTTATCCATCATCAATCTAATTAGGTCATTGGTGGGTTGTGATGATTGGATGCCTCCTATAATGAGGAGGTTGGTTTTGGGTGTATAATGGGTGTGACATTCCAGTGTATGGGGCTGCCATGTAAGGTGGTGAAGAAGAAGGCAATGAAATAGGGGTACGTACCCGAATGAACAATAGATGAAACAGGGGTTGTTGGTAGTATGTATATGGGGGAGGAAGGGTTGTGGTAACCCTAGTGGCAATAGGGGCTAGTGATTGTGGAATGGAAAGAACTACATTCTGAAATGGGGTAGGGGTCACCGACACTAGAGGTGGGAACGTAGCTACAGGTATATGTGAGACATGAGGGATGGGTGAGGTTGTGTTTGGGGTAATCATCATGGGTATGGTAGATGTAATGGGTGCTACGGGGTAACAGATGGGCAGTCATAGTGGGTATAGGGCCTAACTAAAACGACCGGGGTAAAGTGGAAGGGAAACATCATGAGCTCCAGATAGGGATGAGGTAGAAGTGGGTGAGTGTCGGGGGATAGATACGGCATGCCGTATATCAACTAACCCGAGGCATCTCGAGTGGATGAATGGGAGAGGTAAAACTGCAAGGCAACAGGGTTCTGGTCAAGGAGTCATGTGAACTCCTCATCCCGGTGGTGATATTGGTAGGCTAGGATGGGATCCATGGCTGGTGATAAAATAGAGGGTGGTGAAGGACTAGGTGGGAGTGGTTGGTGACTGGTGTGGAACACGAGGGCATTCGCTTGTCTTCGGGTCAGTACCATGTGAACCAGTACTGATCAAGTGGGGCTGCTCTTCTGTAAGTAATACAGGAAATAGCAGGAACAGGTGAATCTGGTGATAAAAAATGGATGAAGTAACAAATGGTGTGTGGAATGTGAAATAGGGTAACCAATGATGCCAACTAGGGATAACTAACGTCAGTCAGGGGTAACCACTATCAGTTACTACTTTATGGAAAATAGACAGTGAGTAAATAGTGAAGTAGAAGGCAAAATCTGACAAGTATGCCAAATCTAGGGATGTGTAAAACGTTAATGGAAAAAGTGACAGTGACAGAGACTATGGAAAGTGGAAGAAAGTGAAGTGAAACTATCCTTTTGAATAGGTTAGCAAAAAGGACTTGAACTAAAATCGGTTGAGCGTAACCGATGGTGGTCAAAAGTAACCGATGACAGTCACTGTGAAATTGAAACAATGATGAGAAAAAGTGGTTGTGAATTAGAATTTGATGTGGAATCAGACCCAAAATTCTAGGAATGATGGTGATATGGCCCAGGCACACTCAAGTGGAGCCAAAATACACCAGCTATGATGGGGAGTGTGCAAAGAAATACAAAAATAATGATCGAAAGCTCTCACCTCAAAATGCAAATCAAACAAAACACTAAGAAAGAATGTTCCTAGAGTGCCTATTCTATTACGTTTGTTCAACTTATGCTATTTAGGGACTAACACATGAATTGTGAAATAGATTTTTGGTGAGGATGGCTTCCTACAAAGAAGGAGATCTAAAGGGTGAGGTTTCAGGTATGTTATGGTGGGGGGGCTATGCTCTGAAGTATGACTCGACAGAGCAACGAGCTGGGTGCCCACTATGTGCCGTGATCATGTGATCACCTACAACTTCTTCCAGGTAAGATGTTGTTTAAGAATGTATGTATTTTGAATTTTTGTGTGGTTTGGTAAGACTCAAAGAAAGAGAAAAGGATAGAAGTGCTTTTCTATGATTCGTTTGTCAACCATCAGCTGGTAATGACATCCAACAGTATAGGTTGCCCTCAATTAATGTGAGCTAATGTAGAAAATCAGAATGAAATGCACTTATTTTAAACCCAAATCAAAGTATGATATTCGATGACAAAAATAGATGAATAGGAAGAGGGATGCTCTTTCACTAAAATGTAGAAAACATGAAGAGATGATTCTTTTAAATACACCAAAAGAAAAGTTTCCTTTAGAGAAAATAGAAAGAAGAGTGGATTACCAGGGAAGAAAATTAGTGTGTATGCTTTTAGAAGGAAACAAACAAAATTTTTCCTAGGAATGAATGAAATGCAAGGAACCCTAGATGGGTCCCACTGGGTGCCAAAAATGTTTCACCTTTTTTTAGATTGTTTCTTTGAATGGTTGATGAAAAGATAGGATAGGTAACAGCATAAGAGGAATACATGTTCAAGTGTTGGTTGATGGGTTGTTGCATGCGTATGACTTCTGAATCCACAACTAACCATGAGAGCTTCCTTTTGGCTAGGAGGAACTACTTGTAATGAAAACAAGACCACCAGAAAGCATTAAACAATATGGGTAGTGAACTACCTAGCGTGAGCTAGATCCGGGAAGTATGGTACTTCCTAGATGGCTATCAGTCCACTGTTTTAAACAAATTAATGCTGAAAACAAAGTAAATCCTATTGTTATTTTAAAATGATTTAGGTATCTCACTTAAAACACAATAAGAAATAGATCTAATCTAACAAGCTAAGCTAGAATAGGATCCACAGGTCAAATGGTTGGTTC
This sequence comes from Taxus wallichiana var. yunnanensis, assembly GCA_018340775.1. NCBI lineage: Eukaryota > Viridiplantae > Streptophyta > Pinopsida > Cupressales > Taxaceae > Taxus > Taxus wallichiana. Next base: position 793,164,996 of record CM031242.1, read on the forward strand.
TGGGTTCTGCAGGTCTGATGAAGGTGTTGAGTAGGTCACAGGTGAGTGAGGGTGAGGTAAAATGAGTGAATAGGTCTCTGTTTAAGGTTGTGTAGGCAAACATAGAGACCGACGTTGGTCAGGGGTGACCGACCATGGTTAGGTATAACCGGCGCCGGTTACTGTGAGATCTGGGAATGTCACAGAATGGGTTTTTGGTCCCCTTTGTGATTGCACAAAGGATTTTGGTTAGTTGGGAGGAGGTATTAGGTGATAGGGGTAGGTTTTTATGAGGTTTTGATGGGTCTATGGAGGTACAAAATGTTGGAGATGGTCAATAAGGAGTAAGATGGACAATAGGTGGTAAAACAATGATGAAATGAAATAACCAGGAAAGTATGATATTGTACTTACTTGGATTTCATTTCTGGAAGGCTTGTGTGTGATGGATGGAGGTGCCGATGGTGGGTTTGGAGGCTGCAAGTGATCACCAACTAAAGAAAATCCTCTGCATGGGCTGCATGCACACTTCTCTTTCACTTAGATAGATCCAAATGTGGCTGGGATGGTTGTGCAGGAGAAGATGCTCAATCTCCTTCCTTGGTCATGTGAGCTTTTTCTAGAATTGGAGATCTCTCAAAGATGCGTTATCTTTTGAGATCTCATTCTTGCTCATCAACCTTTTTCCCAATGTTTTCCAACCTTGAGAATAAGGTAGTTCAGGAGTTAAAAAGGGGTAACCAACGGCGGCTTTTAACCATTAGAGTTAGGGAAACCACGTTGTCAAGGTGGGATTTCTAGGTTTACTAAACTTAGGGAGATCCTCCCGATTTCCTTGATCTCATGTCATTATCCCATGATTAACTGGAGCTTCTTGTGAGCATGCGGGAATGTGGTTAGAGGGAGTGTAGGCATTGATTTTTAGGGTTTGGGTAAGTCTTAGTTATTATTATGTAACTTGCTAAGAATAGGTCTTAAGGTGAGTTAGCTTGATGAGGTGTCTAGGTGAAGTGTTTGTGTGGATATTATTTAAATTAGAATATTTAAATAATAAATATGGTGAGGATAATGAATTAATTTAATTAAATTAATTAAATTAATACTAGTGAGGTGAAGGGGGCCATGGCTAGGTGAATGGAAAAGATGCTTGATAAGATGTAGAGAATATGGCATTTCACTCAATCCAAAGAAGTGTCTTTTTGGAGTGCGAAAGGAAAAATTAATTGGCCACATTGTGTCACAAGAAGGGGTGATGATTGATCTAGAAATGGTAGAGGCCATCAAAGCAAGGTCCCAATTCCAAGGACCAAGAAAGGGGTTCATCTTTCTTTGGGAAAATATAATTCATCAAGAGATTCATATCAAAATTTGTTGAGTTGACCATTCCAATCACTTCCATGCTAAAAAGGACCAGGCCATCAAATGGGAGGAGATTCCATATAAGATTTCAATGGGATTAAGGAGGTACTAAAGCATGCACCTCTTCTACTAGCTCAAAATTATAAGAAGCCCTTTCAATTGTTTTCCTTTGCTTCAGAAAACATTGTTGCTTCCTCTATTGTAGAAGGATGATGAGGGGGTGAAAGGCCAATTGCCTTTTTCAGTAAGGCATTGTAGGGGCTGAGTTAAAGTACACTATTATGGAGAAGAAAGCATTTTCCTTAGTAAAAGCAACAAAGGTTTTCAGGCCTTATATTCTAAGTTCTAAAATTGTTTCTTATGTTCCCCACACCATGGTCAAGGACATCTTATTAGAGATGGAAGTCTCAAGCAAAAGGTGCAGGTGGGTGAACAAGTTGCAAGAATATGACATGGATATCCAAACCACAAAGCTGGTGAGAGGTTTGGGCCTGGCTAAGCTTATGGTGAGAGAAACTTGCAAACTATTGAGGTAAATGAGGTAGAAGAAGGTAGGGTAGATGTTTTTCAAACATTGATGAGTTCTGAGTGGTACAAAGATGTAATTTTTTATCTCAGACATCTGAACTACCTTGAGTATTTAAATAAGAACTAGAAAAATCCTTAAGTTGGCTTCCTAGAAATATGTCATTACTGATTATGGGCTAGCTTGGAAGAATCCAGAGGGAGTCCTCTTAAGGTGCATTACTAAAGAAGAAGCCCCAAGATAATTGTTGATCTCCATGGAGGAGTTTGTGGGGGAATTTTGATGCAAGAGTCACAACACACAAGATCGCGAGGGCTAGATATTGGTGGCCAACTCTTTTCAAGGATATAAATATTTTGGTTAGAAGATGTGAGAGTTTCCAGTGCTTCTCTAGAAGACTGAAAGCTTCCTGGATCCCTTCCTTTATAACCTATATCAATTAAAACCCCATTCAAGCAATGGGGAATGGATTTCATTGGTGATATTTCAGACCCTTCAAGTGTTGGCCATAAGTGGATTCTTGTAGCTACTGATTACTTTACTAAATGGGTGGAGGCAATCCCCACCAAGAAGGCAACACACCAGGTTGTCATGAACTTTATGCTAAACAAGATCATCTATAGGTTTGGGGTGCCAGTCAAGATTGTAACTGATAATTCCATGAGCTTGAGCTAAACCTTTGATGGCAATTTGCAAAGAATATGGGATCTATTTGACATATGCATCTAATTACAAACCCCAAGGAAATGGACAAGCTGATTCCAAAGAATAAAAACCTGCTGAAGATTATCAAGAACCTTGGAGCTGAATAAGAGAAAATGGGGTGAGCAGGTTGAAGTTTGTTGTGTGGCTGATAGAATCACTTTTAAAAGAGCCACTTTGGAAAGAGTCCATTTGAGTTGGTGTATGGAACTCGAGGCCCCGCTGCTGCCCTACATATACAATTATCCTCATATCAATTCATTCCACAAATGGAGGATCAAGAAGTAAGTCCTTATGATGCTCGCATTAACTAGATTGTTGAACTTGATGAAGAAAGGATTGCATCCCAACAGAGGCATGTAAAGTTCATAGAAAAGATAAATAAGTTATTTGAAAAGAAGGTCACTCCTAAAGCTTTCAATGTTGGAGATATTGTGTTGCTATGGGATAACAGACATGAAGATAAGGGAAAGCATGGAAAATTTGACTCATTATGGATGGGCCCTTACTCCATCGATATCAAGATTGGTGAACATACCTTCTTCTTGAAGGATTTAGATGGAGAATTACTTGAATTTCCTATTAATGGCAGGAATTTGAAGAATTTCTTGGAATGATTCCCTAGAATCAGGGTAAACATCATTTGTACAATGTATAGTTTGTTGTTTGTTTCTTATCTTTTATGTTTTTGCTTTCTCTGGTCCTTGGTGACCTATTTATGCTGGTTTCTCTATTCATTTTTGGATGATGGCTCTATTTCCCTACCCTACAAGCTGAATCCTTTACACAATGGATATTTTGGCACTTGGTCTACCTTTGTTCTTATGGCACTCACGTGGAGTGCCCATCCTTGAGTTGGAGCTGATGTTGGTGCTCGGATTTGTTTCACCCCATTCACCACTTTTTTCCTCCGATCTACATGTTCAAACTTTTGTCTCTCGATTTCGGTGTTCTGAAAGTTTCTACTTCCATTTGAATGCCTCAAATTTTTTGTAGAATCCATTTTCATGTCCCTCCTTGAAGAAGTCTCTGATTTTGCCTATTTCTGCCCTAATTTCTTCAAAATCCAAAGGATATGTCGTTTCTCACATTTTTCCTTGACCATGGAAGCTTGAGAATGGTTAATCTATATTTATATGCCTTTGAAAATACAAATCCATGGTCAAAAAGATGCTCGGAACCATGATTCACTTGTTTTTTTCAAAATAAATTTTCATCCTTAGCGAAAAATTAGGTTCTTGGTGTGAATGATGATTTTCTATATTCGACGATCGGATTGGTGTCATTTTCCTGTCAAATTTATTCCTCAGCGTTCAGTGGTCACGTGGATTATTTTGGTTGGTTAGGAGATGGTAGGAAAATGATTTAACTTATCGATTTTTGATTTTTGGCAAAAAGGAAAAATTGGTCCTGTAGCCCCGCTCAAATCTGATTGGTTCTTTTGGTGCTTATGTGGCTTCTTCTAATTGGATGGGGTGCGGCGGGTCTATTTTTGAACTTGTTCTTTTTGGCTACTTTGGTAGAAATTTTGAACCTACCCCATGGCCCCATTAGGATTTGATTGGAGAAAATTTAAGAGGTGGAAAAATTCTCACTTTGACCCCACAGGAGGACACGTGGCAAAGCTAGTGGTGGAGATGCGAGCCTTCAGAGGTAAGTTAGATGTTTTCCCCTTTGGAAAAATGGAGTAAAATTCTAAAATAACGGCACCATAAAGTTTTGAAGTTGCACCATAACGGCACATGGCAAGCCCGTGCTTGTTCAAGGTCTCAACTTTTGGGGCTAATATCAAGATGTGCCATTGTGAAAAATGGTAGTTTGAAAAGTCAAAGAGACGGGAAGCAGAGACCATTGGAGGAAAATTTGATTTTGCCTCTTGTCATCAAAAGGATTAAAATCTCAAAATGGCCCGCAAAGCACGATAAGGAAAAAGTCAAAGCTTACTCCGACCAATGGTAGAGGTGTAGGCTCTTAGGAAAATTTGGAAAAATTTCCTTTTGGGAGAAAAAAAGTTAAAAGTGAAAAGAGAAGCACGGTTTCATTAGGACACGTGTCGCTCATTTTCCAAGGGCAGAGCTTCAGAAAAACTTGGAAAATTTTCCTTTTCCAAAAAGAGGTGAAATGGTAGAATTTGGCCACGGTTCCATTGGGACCCACCTTAGGACACGTGTCAGGCTCATTTCCCAAGGGTGGAGGTACAAAGCAAAAGGAATTTTTTTCATTTTTTCAAAAGGTTGTAAAAAGTAAAAGGAAACCCCAAGCCTATTTTTAAAATTGAATCTTCCACATGGACGACCCAAATTCAAAGTAAAGATCAACGACAACTATGAGTCTGAATCTGATTTTCCCCCATTTTTATTGAAACATGCCTGGAAGTGTGATTCTTCATGATTTCTTGGTATTTCCTACACGTCAAATAGAGAGGGAGTTAATTTTGATATCTAAGTTTTGTGGGAGATATCTGGAGACATCTTCGCCATTAAAATGGTTTGACTATCGGGCTCAATTTTATTTTCTGTTCTTCTTCTCCCGAGCATGTAAGGAACCAGATTTGACAGATTAGGGGTGGAAGTGGTTGACAAGATTGAAAGAGGAGTGTTATACCATATGAAGGAGTTGAGAGATGATATTTTCGAAGAGATCTGCGCCCATGAGAACTTGACAACTCGCTTTACGATCTCGATTCTTTGAATCACGATCAAGATCATGATGAGCAATAGTACATTAAATGTTTTTATCTTTTGGGGAAGAAGGGGCTTTGTTGTAAATGTTATAAAAGGCACAAATTTTTGTGCAAATGGTTGGAGTGTGAGGGGTCGAGACTGATTTTCCTAATAGAAAAGGCTTGATAGAGCCCATCCTTTTTGAGAAGCTGATTGAGAAGCATGTATATCTCTTTTGTATTGAATTTGATCATGTCAAGGTGGTTGCAAGTGTATAACCATTGAAAAGCTCTAAGATTTTTCTAGAAACTTTCCCTGCTGATAAATTTAATCAAACTCGAGTTATTCTGTGTGGATCTTATGCAAAATGTGTTTGTTTTACTTCTGAATGTCTGCAAATAGTTTTTCTTGTTCATGTTGCAATCTTGTATCAAAATATGTCTCAATCACATAGGTCTCAATCCTTGTGATGGTTTAGTGGCATCTGTATTTTCATTTATCGAAGAGCTTTCATCCGGGAGTAAAATAAATGATTTAAAACCACTTTTCTCTCATTTGTCAATAGAGGTTGTTTGTAAGCCTCTGGGTTTACCTTAGGTGTGATTGGCCTAAGATATTGATGTTTTTTGGGTTTTCCAACTCGAGCCTTCGTGTTAGAATCTCATTTATTGTATGAAAAAGTGCTATTCTGGGCCTCCATTAAAGAACATATTCTCGTTAAAGAAACATTTTAGTCACCTCTGTGGCATTATGTTGGTTTAGTTTTCCATTTTACAAAAGTTCTCAAGGATTTGGTATAATCAACTTTATCTTGCTTGACCTCCTACCAAATTCATTCAAAACAATTAATCCTACCTGTAATATGCCTGTGTTTTGTCATGTGTGTATACAAATACACAAAGTTTACTACCAAAACATGCAGAATAATCAGGATTCCAAATTTCTTTAAGCACTCACGAACCTTGTCTAGAGAATATCTCCAAGATTTGGCAATAGTAATAACTCATGAGAGTTATATTTTATTGCATTGATCATATTTTCTTCAAGGTCTCCTTAAAAACTTCATTAGGAAGAATATCTCCATGTCCTCCATAAAAAAAAGGTTATAAAAGGGTTCTCTTATCTTGGTTGAAAAGCACAACCTAAAATAGTGAGGATAGATCAAATCCTCTTAAGGTGCTACCCACTCCTTTTCAAATCCTAAGTGCTAAGAAGTCAAATAGATTACTTCCTCACCTAAAAAATGACATACATAACTATCAATCGCCTCTCCGAGATCCTATCAAATCCATGATGCTTTGCTTGGCCTTTCAAGGAGATTAAAATAGGATAACAACAGTAATCTGGTTGAAATACAAGTAGAAGAGAGATAACACAAGATATTTGAGCTTGGATATACAACTCCTAGTAGGATTGTAGCAGTAATACTATGCAAGATACAAAAAAATTATCATCCCTTTTGCTTGAATGCAAGCATGGAATATATAAGAATTGGTTGGGATGTGCCTTCATGAACAAGGCAAGAAGAGGCGCTTCAAATTAATTAAATCTATTTAAAAATAGTAGGAAGGAAGGAAAACTAAACAATCCAGACTATTTTTAGGTAATTTGGTTCAAAAACACATCCTAAAAGTTAAGTGAAATTTCTCATGTTAAAAACACACATGACGGATTTTGGAAAAATGGGTAGGACCGCTGCCTATGCAAGGCGGTGGTCATGGGACCGCTAATAGGAAGGGTGGCGATCCCTAGACACGAAGGCCAAAACCTACATAGAAAGATACGGAAGTCAGCGAAGGCATAGAAAGGATAAGTAAGGATTTCCTGTGCTCACAAATATACACTTGTTGATGAGTTTAGGAGCTTGAACATCTTCGAAAGGAAACAAATCATTATTGGGGAATTTTGTAATTATTTTCTTCTAATGTAGCACATGTAATTTTGGGTGCATACATATTGCCCCCTTAGAGAAGCATCTTATCCATGAAGAGGTGTAAAACATAGAGTCTGAGTATGGCATTCTGAAATGGGGAGTTAGAAGCTATACGACACACTTGTGTGTCGAAACGTCACCTTCCAAAATCCTCGCTACTTGTAAGAGGGAGAGAATACTCAAGTGCATATAGATACAACATTGAAAATTAAACACTAAATCAAAACAACAAGAGGAATTACCATTTGTGCGGGATATAGAGATATACCTATGCCAACACTCCAACCCTATGAATGTTAGGATAAATTAATTATGCATTATATGATTAATTATTTAATTAATATTATTAATTAAATAATAATATTATATGGTTATTGTATGTTTTTATATGGTTTTAAAACCATATTTGTCTTTTTGTTTCACAGGGATAATTATTATAATTATTATAAAATTTATGTGCTTCCGGTATAATATTTGGAAGCTAATGTATTTTAAATTTTCTGTTGCATTGTTGCAACTTCTCTTTTCTTTGTATCCCAGTATGCAATACATACATACATACATACATACATACATACATACATACATACATACATACATACATACATACATACATACATACATACATACATACATACATACATACATACATACATACATACATACATACATACATATATATATTGCAGCCTACTTCTATGTTTTTGGTTTATTCTGATTAATATAAATTTCAGGCTTCTGTCCCTATTTACATTTGGTACCAAGAGTGAGAATCTAGACTTGTGAGCCTGTGAAGGTGTGGAAAGAGAGAGCAGCTGAGATAGAGGAGTTTTGGAGAAGCATTTGCAGCATCAGAGAGCCTGTGCAGCCTCTTGTAACCTCCTAGCCCCATCCCTGCCTCCTCACATCCTCCTATTCATTCTAGGTGTTTAGAACACAAATTGTTTTTGCACTGGTGCACCCAACACTAGGCAAAATTTGCTTGCGGTATGAAAATAATTTTTTTTTAAATTTTTTTCTCCCCATTAGGGGTTTTATCTCTAATATTAGAGACATATTTAGTCACTGCTACATCTAGCAGTTTGATGTAATTGGAGGTCTATTGAGCTATTCATCAAGCCCCAACCGAGCCATCATTGAAGCCGAGCTCCATACCGAGTCAAGTAGTGTATTTTTCATTGGTGGATCTGCTTTGAAAATGGGTATCTTTACATTAAAGTCGACATGTTGAGCCACATTCTACAACCTGCGGATCTAAGTCTGAGCTCTACAAAGAGCCGCAGACATCGAATGATACAACTGTTTCTTTGGCCTTTGGGCTCTACACAGAGATGCACTGAGTTGGGCGAGCCCCTGTGTCAACATCGAGATGGATCCACCATCCTTGTTGTGTATTTACAAAGGACCGAGCCACCAATCGTTTGGGAAAAGCACAGTCCCATGAATTGGGTGAAGATTCTCCCTGCATACATTTTTTTTTTTTTTTCAGTGGCCAAATCAAAATGGTGGAGACTTTGATTAGCGACCTCCACCTTCTCACATGTCGACTCCAGTGAACCTTACTCCACGAACAACTACCAAGCTTTGTGTTGATCAGCCTCCTCCCTGCACAAAGAAAACCTCCAACCTGCGTGCATACAAAGGAGAGGAATATTTAGCAAACCTATCAATAAAAAAATGGTGGATAAACAAAACAAATTGGTGAGAAATAATCAAAAGGTGTGAATGAAATTGGAAAAGGCGGTAGCTAAGGAAGGAAAAAGGCGTTAAAATCACTTCAGATCCGGTCTTTAGCATAAGGAAAACCTAATCCACCTACCAAGCCACGTGGAGCTTCAACTAAGTCATTTTTTACTAAGGTGAGTCAAATTCTGCTTTATTTATATATAAGTTTGTTCATTTTATCTCACAAGCACTCATAGAGCCAAAGTGGATAGTGGGAAAGCCTTAGAAACGGAGAGGTTTGAGGTTCAAATCCCACCCCAATATGAAATTTTTCAATTTTGAAATCTGGCGGAAAATTTAGAGAAATCACCAAACTTGGAGGAGGTTTTAGCAAAAACCTTGACTAAACTACTTAGTCATAACTAAATAGGCATCTAAATTTTTAGTGAGAAAATCCCTAAATTAGGGTAATTTTTTTTTCTCCACTAGGCCTGTTTTCCCATTTTGGGCATTTTTTGCAAAAGGAAGACCATCCAAAAACTTCATCTTGGGAATTTTTTTAAAGGTTTCCTAATTTTGGGTCATTTTGGGCTCCAAAGGCCACTAGGGCCCGCAAAACAATTTTTTTCAAGCGTCCCATTCATTTTTTTACATATTTTTGAATGTAATTGCATGTTGCAATATATTGTACTAATTTGTAGGTTGCCATAGTCAACTAATTTTTTTAACTCGGCCATAAACCGGCAAATTATTGTACTCAAAAATAATAAAAATTGGTTCTGTAACACTCATGAGATCTTAGATCTCATTTGCAGCATTCGTTATATATAGTGCCTTTAGGAAGTGCTTACGGGTAAAGCTATCACGACTACTACTGCACTTAATGCTTAATATAGTTGCAACAACATCATCTGGACATCATCCCTTTAAATCGATAGGGAGTAATAAGGTCATAGTGCATATAGTATGAGCCATCCCATCCGTCTCGTGAATGATTGCATGATATAAATATGGACTGAGTAATTATCTAAGTATATAGAAAAGTTACGCGTGCATATGAGGATATTTCTTTGAGCTGGTGTCAATAATCACACATACCCCATCAAGTACTATCTTGGTACCATGTTTTGAATTCTTTCAGTACGTTAACACCTCTTTCACGTACTCACCGGTATATAAAAAGGGTGATATTCTTCCACGTCGCCCAATATATTAGAAGGGCATGTATATAGAAAGGTTCGGTATATCATACCGATTTGGTATGTAGATTGGGAGACCTTATACCCGGAGTGATAAGATCCAAACCCTATCGGTGATCTCTACAAAATGGGCACCAATGCCACCAAATTTTTCTTTCGATTCACAACTACTTAGAGAAACAACTATGTTGCATGGAAGACAAAAATCAAGACACAACTTGAGTTTGAAGAAATCCTGCTCATTGTGTGAGTGGTACTCCGACCAAATCAAATACTGATACAACAAAACAAAGTGGTAGTTTGATAAAGTAGATTAGAAGGCCAAACTCATCATCTTGTTTGGAGTGCCATGATGATGTGCAAGAAGCATGGGATAAGTTAAGCACAATATACGAGGCCAAGAACAAGAATGTTATACTGAATTTGTAGAGTCAGTTACACACATTGAAGTTCAAGTAGAATGAAAAAATAGAAGCTTTCTTAAGAAGAGTTACAGAATTGAGGGCTTCACTTCTAGCCCTAGGAGAAGTGGTCAAAGATGATGATCTCATTCCCATTGTTTTGAGATCACTCCCTTCTTCATACCGTATTTTTGTAACAACACTAAACTTGTCAGATATGACAGTTAGTTTTGACAAATTGGTAAACTTACTACAACAAGAGGAAGTAATGCATAATAAGGATGATGAAGAAGAGTAGGCACTTTCTTCACATCAAAAATGGAAAGGAAAAGGTAAAGGAAAACCTAATTCCTATCAAAAGTCCCAAAATCAAAATTAGTATCAAGGGGATAGACAATAAAAGAAGCAATGGCCAATCTACAAAAGAGGACATAACCTACAAGATTGTTAGTATAATACTTACAATATAGGTTCACCAAGCAACTCCGGGACCTCCATAATAATCTAACAAGGGACATTATAACTAAAATCAAGGGCGTAAAAAAAAGGGGACTTGGTAAAGAAGAGCCCACTAGCAAAGTAATATTGCTTGAGCAACAAGAAACGATCGTATAATGAAGACTTCTTGTTCACTTCTCGATCAAGTGAACCATTCACGTCATCTAGTGATGTTTGGTATGTTGATTCATGGGCCACTCGACACATGACCAACCATGAGACTGGTTTATTTCAATGAGGGACACACTATCTAAAAATCATGTTTTGTTGGGAGAGGATTCTTCATATACGCTTCGGGGATTGAGAACATTTCTCTACCCCTTGGTTCACGCAAATGAAGACTATCGGATGTCCTATATGTCCCTGGGTTGACTAAGAATCTTATTTCAGTTAGTCAACTCCTAGATCACAACCTAAAAATTGCCTTTGATAGTCAATCTGGCAAGAAAACATGTTTGATTCGAGATGAATCAAGAGGGTCGAAAATAATTACAAAAGCCTCCAACGTGGGACACATGTTCCAACTTGATTTTGTTCACAGAGACGATCAATCACATGTGGCTAAGAACTCCACCTTAGCAAAATTGTGGCATCAGAGATTTGGTCATGTAAGTTTCAAGAATCTCGAGACACTTCACCGGCGTAATATGGTGCATGGGCTACCATCTCTTCAGAAGGATACATACAAGTGTCCTCACCGCCTTGTAGGAAAACAACATAGAGCTTCATTCTAGAAAATTACATTTCGAGCTCATGGAAAAATTGACTTGGTTCATACCGATCTTTGTGGTCCGATGTAACCAAGTCATTTTGGGTTCCAATACTTCATGCTTTGTGTTGATGACTATTCAAGGAAAATGTGGATTTTTTATCTTCACAAGAAAAGTGAAGCATTTGAAACCTTCAAAAAGTTCAAAGTAGCAGTTGAGAATGAAACTGGTCATCACATCAGAACTCTCCGCTCAGATCAAGGGGGGGAATTCACAAGTGATGAGTTCAAAGACTACCTACAAACTCATGGGATTCGTTGAAAATTCCTCCTCCACACACACCACAAAAAATGGTGTTGTTGAGAGAAGAAATCATACTATCATGGAAATGGTGCGATATGTGATCGATGACTCTGGACTTGCAAAGACATTCTAGGTAGAATCAACAAAGACAACCGTATTTATTAAACAAAGCACACACTGTTGCTCTTGACAGAGTAACACCACAAGAAGCATGGTCAAAATGGAAACCATCTATTGCACACCTCAGAGTATTCGGGTGTAAAGAAAGCATGCACATACCCAAATAGAACATAAATAAATTGGACATGAAGTCACAAAAACTCATCTTCATTGGGTACAATGAAGAGACTCTTGGGTATATATTGATGGATCCTAAGACTAGAAAAGTCTACACCAAAAGAGATGTTGAGTTTTTTGAGAAGGAAGCATAGACTCCTCGAAACTCACAAGAAGTAGATTTTTCACCAGTTATAAAAATTGAAACCGATGTTCCCTTTGAAGATGAAAGTGATGATGGGGATGATGGTGTTGATTAGATAGAACCATGACCCATGAGAACAGTTCATCATATGCCTAAATGGTGTACAAGCACATCATGAGATGCAAGAATGGATGCTCCACCAGATACATCCACCCCTACCACATGGACTCATAGCAGAAAGCAAGAGAAAGAAGTTAACTTTTCTTTGATGAGTAAAGTTATTGAATCATATGAGCCCTCTACAGTCCAGAAGCCCTATAGTTAAAAGCTTGGAAAGATGCCATGGATTTTGAATATCAATCAGTGATGAAGAATAACACTTGGCAACTTGTCGATCTTCCACCAGGGAAGAAACCCATTGGATATAGATGGATATTTAAAACAAATTACAAAGAAAATGGGACACCTGGACAAGTATAAAACAAGACTTGTAGTAAAGGGGGTACACACAAAAAGAAGGCATTGACTATGAGGAGAAATTTTCTCCCACAACTAAGATCAAAATGATCGGACAATATTTTCTCTAGCTACTCATTTTGATGGAAAGTCCACCAAATGGACATAAAAAGTACCTTCATAAACGGAGATTTATAAGAAGAAGTCTACATGACTCAACCCTTGGGATATGTAGTCCTGGTCAAGAAGCAAAGGTATGCGAGACTCGGAAATCTTTGTATGGCCTCAAAAAGGCAACCCTGTGCATGGTACATCAAGATTGATGAGCATCTTGTACAACATGGATTTGTTAGAAATCTATACGATCCCAATCTCTACCTCAAAAAGAAAGGGGGGAGATGGTGATTGTTGTTGTCTATGTTGACGATCTAGTCATCACTGGTAGTTTAGTGAGGATGATCGATGCAACGAAGAAAGATCTTAATCGATCGTTCGACATGACCGATCTCGGATGATGCAGTATTTACTTGGATTGGAAGTGTGGTAGAAAGAGAATCATATTTTTGTTTCTTAGATGAAATATACCAAGACTACGCTCGAGAAGTTTAGGATGATGGATTACACACCAATTTCTACACCCATGGAGAACAGATTGTAGTTATCTCGTTCAGATCCATCCCCGAGGTAAGTGCCACTCTATATCGCACCGATCGGGAGTCTCATTTACCCGACCTACACTAGACCAAATATTAGCTTTGCAAAGAAGCTATCTATCTAGGTTCATGCAGAACCCAAACTTTGTCATTGAAATTAACAAGGTGCATTTTGAGATATCTCAAAGGATCAGTGGATCTTGGTCTAGAATACAAGAAGAAGAAGAACTTCTTCTTGAATGGATATTCAAATTTAGATCATGCAGGTAACATTGATGATAGAAAATCCACTTCGGATTTGTATTCTTTATGGGATCTGGACCAATATCATGGGGCAAGAAAAACAAAACTTCGTTTCTCACTCTTCCATGAAGTTTAGTATCGTTCTACAGGAGAGAAGCTACATATGAAGTGATTTGGCTACATTACATACTAGAAGGCCTTGGAATAGCACAAGACAAACTGACCACCATGTATGTTGAAAATGAAGGTGTTCTCAAACTTTTTCGCAATCCAGTTTTCATGAGAGAACAAAACACATTGAGGTACAAGTTCATTTCATACGCGAACATGTGTTGAAGCACAACATCCAGCTTCAATATTGTCCAATAGCTAAACAATGAGTAGATATCTTCATGAAGTCACTTGCACGTGACAAGTTCGAGTTGTTCAGAGAGTTCCTCTCCTCATCCCTTGAGACAATGCACAATTAAGGGGGGGAATGTTAGGATAAATTAATTATGCATTATATGATTAATTATTTAATTAATCTTATTAATTAAATAATAATATTATATGGTTATTGTATGTTGTTATATGGTTTTAAAACCATATTTGTCTTTTTGTTTCACAGGGATAATTGTTATAATTATTATAACAATTTATGTGCTTCCCGGATAATATTTGGAAGCTAATGTATTTTAAATTTGTTGTTGCATTGTTGCAACTTCTCTTTTGTTTGTATCCTAACTGTGCAATACATATATATTGCAGCTTGCTTCTATGTTTTTGGTTGATTCTGATTAATATAAATTTCAGGCTTCGTCCCTATTTACAAAGTGAACACATACACTAAAAATGAGGTCAAAACAACATATATATATCAAAACAAACTCATTTTCCAATTCATTTGCAAGTGTTCGACTAGGTGATTTTGGAGCTCTAGACTCATGGTGACCATTTTCATTGAGAGTATAGCTGAAACAACCATTAACAGATTGTGATCATGCCTCCACGAGCAGGAGATCGACCTGCGTGGTCTAAGGTTGGTTTTTTCACTTTTGCATCTTTAAACCTAAAATGTAAAAATGTTGAAAAGTTTACCTAGAGGGATCATTTTCAAAATCTCTTGTCTTAAATGAGTCTTTAGGGGGCACCCATAGGAAATCTTGTATTTTGTCGAAAATGTTCTTTTTTAATGTGTTTGAGTGTTTTCTAGGGTAAAAATGTGTTTAGAAAATCAGTCCTAGACCGCCACCCTGAGCAGGGTGGCGGTCACGGGACTGCCGCCCTACTAGTGTGGTGGTCCTAGAACTACCACCCTACACTGGGTGGCAGTTCTGAACAGAATGACCAAAATGCATGCTAACTTGATTTGTTTTGGATTTTGGATGTTTTGTCATGTTTTTGGTGAGCTTATCCTTTGGTATACGTTACTAACTTTCTCTTTTTCTATGTTTTGGTGGATGGAGAAGGAGGAATACATCCGATGGAGTTATGAGAGGGAGTGTGATTTAATTTTGAAGATTTAAGACCAATTGACTCAGGATGAGACATATATTCTCCATAGGGAAGGAATTTGGAGGATTGCATAGGTGCCCCATGTCACTCTTGCTAGTCACATATTGTGTCACTTTTTTTCTTACTGGGATGTAGACTAGAACACTTTCTGGTTAACAGGTGCCAAGGGTGAGTGGACTATCACCCTGGAGGACATATACCATATTCTTGGGATTCCAATACTCGAGAGGAGGTTGACCTTGAAGACAACAGGGTCTAGATCTGAGATGACTTAGTGGGCCACATACATGGGGGATGTCATTGTTTCATTTGGCTCAAAGAAAGGGATAAATGTTCAATCTATTACCACTTCTCCTATCCCCATCATTCGTAGAGCCATCATGGGTATTTTGTCCTCGTGTCTCGATCAAGGACAAGGGAGGTGACACTCTTCTCTACTGCTGAAATCCTATTATTGTAAAGATTGAGGGGCATGGCCACATATATGCCTGGGGAGCAGACATCCTGGGGACTACCTATCATGACCTATATAGGGTAGTTAGGTTACAGGGACAGTCACTGAGCCATCCCACACTAGTTATGAGCTGGGTATATGAGCATATTACCCCCTATGGGAGGGGAATACCAAAGTATGGGACTTGGGGTTATCGGGTAGCGAGGTGAACAACGATGTCAGTAATTCGATGCCACCTCAAGTAAGTGGATTCTTTAACTATGGAAGACATGGTTTCCAAACCCTACCAGGATATGGTAGGATTGTGGGGGTAGGAGCGAACACAAGTCATAAATTTCTCTACCTCATGGCAAGTTAGTTTAGGGCATGGATAGTCAAGATTCATCCATTTGATTGGGTTCCTCAACAATTTTGCCTCCCTTACATAGATATGCTTCCTCCAAAGTGGCACCAATATACATGACTATTCGTGAGGCTCGGAAGGGCCTTAGAGGGGATCCTGGATGGACTGTGGTTACCCCAAGAGTGTCCATTATAGTTAGGTGAGTGGTCCATTCCGATGGGCAGCCGGTGCCCCTTGAACAACTTTACTCTAGATTGAGGCCTCTCCCACTCCCAGTGGAGAGGAGGATGAGCCCATTGACATAGACTCTGACTTTGAGGAGTACAAAGAGATGAGACCGAGGACTCGGTTGGAGAGGGGATAGGTGATGAGGGGCTAGGTGGTGAGGCTGGTGGGATAGCTCACATGGAGGTGGAGGAGAGTGACCCTGAGTGGCATGAAACTTAGGATATGTTGAGAGCAGAGAGAGAGGAGGCAAGTGCAGAGAGAGAGAGACCTTGGTCTTGGAGGGACCACTTCCTCAAGATGGAGAGGGAGATGATGAGTCCGTGATAGGAAAGTGTCTCACCTCTAGGCTTTGGGAGTCCTCGTAGCTACCAATAGTAGCAATAATAGCCACTAACCCTACCTAGATGCTTGGAGATCCGAGTATGTTGATATTCTTCAATTGAATTTGTTAGTTATAAATGTTAGTTGGTACTTCTTTTTTTTTTTTGTAATTTTCGACTCGTCATTTCTTCTTCTTTTCTTTCTTGCAGTGGATCAGTATAGGAGTGATAAGAGCTTATTTGGTAGGTGTGCATGGACACCCTATTGATCATCTCACCCGAGCTGATTGAGGATTCATGTTGTCCGCTAGCATCTGGAAGACATACTAATGTGTTTGCACCTATCTGGAGAGTAGCAGAGGTGATGACCTCTCTTCATACTCAGGTGGATGGGTATGAGGTAGCCGAGAGATTGATGAGGTGGATTATCTCTCATAGCGAGACCATGACCAATGACCGCCACCATGAGAACTCACACCATTCAGTTCGTTGTCATCGTCATAGCTGCAGAGAAAACCCGGACCCGAACGTGCACCACCCGAGGGATCCCATATGGATTGACATGCAATTGGTCCTTTTATTTATTTCTTTCCATTTTATCAAGATTTATATGATTTTTTTAATATTTCAGGCTCATTGCGAGCATTTTGACCACACCTAGCGCGTGATGGAATTGTACACAAAACTTGATTTATTATGATATATACAGACTCTTCTTTTTGGTTTAGTAATTATTTGTATCTGAGTTGAATTCCTCTTGGATCACTTTTCATGTGTACTCTAGATGTTTAAAACTTCTATTTTTATATGATTTTTAGAATGTATGCAATGGATATGAATGCTAATGTAGAATGATTTCTTTTTGTATTTTATACTCGTTGATATATGATAAGGCAAACACATTGTAATGCTGAACTTTAGTTTCTTTAAGATATTTTTTGTACTTCGTATTGTTTTGGAAAAACATGGTGATACAATTATATGATAAGTGAATGAAATTTCCATGCTCCTAACTCCATGCAACCAATAAGATGTCAGGGCTCAACACCAAGAGCCGAAGGGGCACAAGTTATAGATTTTTTTGAATGGAAACGATGAGAGAAATACAAGGATTTGACAAAACCAAATTGAGACAATACAAACTCACTCTAATAAAGTTTTCTTCATAGTTTAGAGTGTGATTTTCTTTCCATTTTATCTAGACTTAGATTTGTAGATGGCCACTTGGTTGACAAAATATGGTTTTGAGGTTTTAAACTCTTTTAGAATTTTGGGCATCTAATCACTTTGTTTTGATTTATGATTTCATGATATTTAAATGAACTATTTCTAACTTTCAAGTATTTCAAAGAGACCCCCTAAACCTTTCCCCATGCTACCAGTATAAAGTATGGGCTTATCATCATGGACAAGGTATAGGCGAGTAAGGGTACTTATCTCCTTTCCCAACCCTACATCACTAGTAAGAGACACAGCTCAACACCGAAGGTTGGTAGGCGAGAGAAATGTGTAAAATAAAATTTTTCTATGGATTTGCATTTGAATTATTTATCTAGGCAAAATGTTTAGAATGTTCTTATTTCCAAATAAATCTGTACAGGATAGATGGGATACCATGAAGCTTCTAGAACAGCTATAGGAAAAGACACCTAACCTAGAAGAAATCATAAGCAAAACCAAATATGCATGCCTTGATATGGTTACTATCAAAGATTTGTGTTATCTTATTTGAATTGATGAAATGATTCGAAACAATCGATGATACCGTGAATATTTGAAGAGGCATGATGTGGATGTTTTGCCAATGTCTTCAAAAGATTTTAAGAATTGCTATAACAATAAGTCCCTTGATCACAAATTTTACAAAATGAACTGATAGATGAAAATGAAATGCGAATGCAATAATGTACATATGGAAATGTAGGTGAAACTACATGTCATGATGGCTAAGGTGAAGAAAGTTGACGAATATCGAATTCTTCACCCCTAAAAGTACACAACGGAGAACCATGATCCTCAAAATTTCCATTCTCTTGACAAGGGCCTACCATTATGGGTTTAAACTTACAACCCTTTCCCGTATGTATATGTCCAATTAGAATCATTTTTCTGAAAAGACATTCATGCACCTCCTTGTCATGTTATTGAGACATGGTGTATGTGTGGGCATGAATATGCTACTCAAACGTGTATCCTATGTAGAGCGTTGTGTTTACTTGTGACACTTGTTGAATAATGATACTTTTCCCCACATATATGGGAAGATTAGTTTTAGATGCACATGTGTTGAAACCAAGATTTAGAATAGAACAACCCTCAGAGATGGTTTTGATGGGCATTGTTTCAATCTCAAATTTCCCTTCTTCATTTGTTAATTCTATCATGTTTACACCTAGACCTAGGTCGTTAGAGGGAAGAGATGCTAAACTGAGAAGATTACCCATTCCCTGTGGTTCAAATGGGAGGAAGATCAAATCTTCACTCTCTAAGAGTTTCATAATTCATGTTGTGGTTTTATTGGACATTGTTTTCACAGATATTGAGTTACCCTTATCTATTTTCCCACCTCAAATATTTTTGGTCGACAACTTCAACCTTCATCACACTCGGGGTGATCCGGACTAACTTTTTTGATGGAGGTGGTTTGGTAAATTGATGTGCAGGAAGTTCATACTCAGTATGGAATCCTTTCTTGTTCTTGAAGTTTTCTAAATGTATAGCGAAGGGCTTAGGATCCCCGAGTGATGAAGACCTTCCCCAAATGGAGAAATCTAATCTCTTGGAATAGGGTAGAAGGGATAGCCTTCATTCGATGAATCCGGGTCTCCCAAGGATCTTGTTATAACTTTTTCCTATCGATAATGTAAAACTCAATCAAGATTGTTTTTGACCAAGCGTGACCGGAATAACTATGGTTCCAATTGATGTCACTTTAAGAATATCGTACTCCCAAACATTTTTATCGTAGGATAACAATTTGTCTCTCCATATCCAAAATTTTACAAGAAAGAGAAGGGAACCACATTTATAGCATCCCCATCATCAATCATGGCTCTTTTAATGCAATTTTTATAAACCCAAACTTGTAAAAATCAGGCAGGATCACCTCTTCATGCAATTTCAACATCAGATGACATCTTTTCTATATATAAAAAAACCCAATATCCCTATGGTTATGTCCCAGAGGATGTATGTCAAATTCAATGTGATTTATTTAAGTGCTAGGAGGTGGCGTAACATGGATTATATGACCAAGACCCAATGCATTAAGCAATGCGAACGATGCGCAGTGAATTCTTTAGCAAGTCTAGAAACGAAATGTGAGAAAAGGTCTTGTTCAAATCCGATATTAAATCATAGTCTCATATCGGTTTTTCTATTGTAGGAATGTCATCCTGTGGGAAGGAAATAATGGGTAGGGTTTGTGGAATTTATTCCTTCATCTAAGTTGTTGCATTAATTTCTTGCTCGACCTCTAGCTCAACTAATCCCAAGAATTTTTGTATTATCGTTTGAACCAAGGTTAGGAGCAACCTAAGAATTGTTAGAAGTTGAGGCTTCATGATCGTTGTTCCCTATAGGGATGCCCTTGTTTATATTTTGAGGATTCACTTGGGAATGCTGAGGATGTTTAGGGTTTGCATTTTAAGTTGTGATCAGATCAAGTATGACTAGACTACGGGTTTGTTTCAAGATTTGCTAGGAACATGTCTACAAAGAGTTGCATTTGGTTTTCGGGAAGTCTTTGCAAAAACTTGTTGCAATCACGGAAAGTCCTATCATCATGACCTTGAACCTTATGGAAACCACAATATAGGTTAGGGTCGTAATATCTTGGCATTTGATAAGCATCTTGTTGTTGTTGATTATAACCTCGGTTGTATTTTTGAAATTGGTTATTATAACCATGATACACTTTGCCTTGACAAAGTTTTGATATTGGTTTGGGCCTTGGGTTTGATTTTGTTTTTGAATGGATGATTTACATTGACCATGTTGATAGAAGACACAGTGTTAGGGCCTCTTTGATTTCTTGAGTTGTTATTATTATTGTTGTTGTTATTTGGAAAACCAACGTTCTTGGCTTGATCAGTAGAACTATTTGTGGTATCACCATGATTATGATTCACACCCTTAGGTCCTTGGTTGTTGGCACTATTGTTTTGATAATTTGCATTATTTTGATTTGGGGATACCAATTTCCCATTGGGACCATAGATCTTACGCCCACTATCTATAATGGCTTGATCAATCCAAAGCACACCTTCCAATACTTCCTTGTAACTACGGAAAGCAAAATTTTGGACCCCTTCCTTTGTCTCTCGATTGAGTGAGTGAAGAAAAATACTACAAAGTTCCATTTGGTCCATGTTGGGTGCACTTGCAGAGGAATAGAGAACTTGGCACTATCTCTGGATGAAATGGGCGATAGATTAATTTTACTCCTATCTAATATGCATGAAATCTCTAATCCCTGTACGCAACAACTTGTTCATGTCAAATGATTTAATGAACTCGAAACAAGTTGTTTACAGGAATGTATAAAGCTTCCTAATGTGGTAATACTAATCCAATGAAATTCCTTTGAGAGTCTTTGAAATATCTTAGCCACTACAACATCTCAAGGAAGAAATTCCTGGATAGTAGTAGCATAGGCATCGATATGAGCATTCGGCTCTCCTTCTCCCTTATATTTTGGAAGATCCGATAATGGCATGGAAGCATGAAACCACGTATGGTGAAGTTAAGAGGCTCCTTTAAGTAATCAGCGTATGTACCCAATACGTAAGATTCCACCATTGAAGATCCTTGATGAGGAGGTGGAGGAGGAGGAGTTGGATAAGCTACATTTTAAGTGTTGATGAGAATGTATGGGGTCCCTTGATATGGCACGTAGGGAGTGGGAATGGTATATGGGTCCATCTGGGAGTTTTTGAATGCATGCATGTAAGGTGGAATAGTGGTAGGATATGGACTAGCGGGCGTAAAACCAGGAACATCGCATTGCTTGTTGTGGTAGCATTTGAGAACACACTTCGGCCAAAACCCTTGTATAGGATAGGTTTGAAAAGGATGAGGACCCATCCCTAGTGTGTCTAACCCTGTTAGAAGATCACCTGATTTGAATGAACCGATAACCTTATTGTATAGGATATTGTGTTGGTCACTCATTGGGAGGGATGTATCCTTTTTTCAACCGGATACCCGTGTTCTTCCCTTACGCATGTGTTGGTTGTGAAGTCTCGGGCACTTACTATTTTCTAATCATCCATACTAAATTAGAAATGAGATTGTTGGGAGAGGAATGAGTCTTTTGTTGGGGTGACTATGGCATAGGCTTTGATTGAGCAGGCTCGTGATACCTTGTCATGAACTATTTAGTATCATAATTCTGGCCTTCCTCGAAGTAAGAATCTTAGGATAGGCATTCAAAATATCGAGATGTTTGTAGCATTCATTCTATCCAAAGACTCATCTATCTGATGAAGAGGATTTTCTATTCATGTGAATGTATCATCTTTTATTGATTGCATGGTAATGTGAGGTCTTGATAAGACTCTATGGTAAGAACTTGTTCCATTTGTGATAACAACGTGGTTTGCATTGGGTTGACCATATTACATGTTTAACAATTGATCAAAATCCTCCATCCTTACATAGCTAATGGGGTTTTAAGTGTAAGTAGGGGAGGTTTGAACGTTTCTTGTGTAATTGTCACCCCACCTCAAAAGAGAAGGGGACTGTTGTGGTTGCACATTGGTGTAATATCTATTAGAGCCAAATGGCCCACCAAAATATCTTCCATACATATTTTAGAAAGTATAAAATACCTACCAAAATAGGGGAAGAAATTGAAAGATGAGGTATTAGAAATGAAAGAAAATAAACAAAAAGGAATTGATCCTTCATGTCGGGTTCACCAATTTTTACGAAATAAAATGAACACATGACATTCTTTCACAATTGGCCCCCATGGTCATGCCGGAGTAGCCAATGTTGAATTTTGTGACTAATTACAGGAGGATCAATGAGTAAGATCTGTAGTGTAGTCTCCTAGTAGCTGAGTTGGCAAAGGGGAGATTTAGAGGCTATGAACGGGTAGTGTAAATTCCCTATGGTTTGTTTTCCTAACTTAGATCTAAGTGTTGATCTAGTTTGAAGTGTCCAAATTAACTAAGATGAAAATAACAATCTATGATACTGCTGAAAGGGAAACTAATCTAAAAAAATCATAAAACTAAAATATTACAATCAAAAACAACAATTTTCTTTTATTCTAAATAATTAAAATATTTCTACACTAAAACTAAACAAGCGAGATAACCCGGTGTGGTTATTCACATGTGTTGAGTGTATTGAAACTAAAATAACTTAAAACAAGAACTTTTCCAAATGATCTATGATGTGTAGACAACCTCCTACATATATTCTCTCCATTAGATTCATAGTAATGGGAAGAAGAGGATCCACCACCGGGATTGCTATGAAAGATTAAAACCCTCTTGGAAATAAACTTATTACTTGCAAATGAAAGGAAATTGATTTCTACTCTATTTGATATGATATAACAATGATAAATTATAGGAATGAAGGAAATAAATCAACACATCCAACTTGGAATTCACAAAACAGAGGTAAATCTAGTTGTGCAATATTTTTTACCCTCATTTTTTCCTTTCTTTCTCCACGTGTTCGTATGAGTCCAAGGGATTGGGAATACAAGAACAACAAAAGATAAGATGCTTGAGCAATGGTAGCTTGAAGGCGTTCTGGTTATAATGCACATAGAAGAGAGATAACAAAAGAGAGATCTAAGCTTGGCTATACAATTCCTAGCAGGATTGTGGCAATAATACTATGCAAGATATACAAAAATTCTCATCCTTTTTCTTGAATACAAGCATGGAAGATATAAGAATTGGTGGGATGTTCCTTCATGCACAAGCAAGAAGAGGTAGTTCAAACTAATTAAATCTATTTAAAAATAGAAGAAGGAAGGAAAACTATAGAATCCATACTATTTTTAGGTAATTTAGTTTACAAACGCATCCTAAAAGTGAAGTTAAGTGAAAAATGGCAGATTAAAATAACACATGAAGGATTTTGGAAAAAGCAGGCAGATTGTCGCCTGCTGGCGGGATTTCGAACCAATGCCTAGACAGGTGGTGTTTTTATCACTCAAGCCCAAAACCTACACAGAAAGAGGTGGGAAGCTGGAAGAAAGCATGGAAAGGCTAAGTAAGGATGTCTAGGCTACAAATATACATTGTAGATGGGTTTAGGATCTCGAACATCTTCTAAAAGGACATGAATCATCATTGGGGACTTTTGTAACCATTTTCTAACAATGTAGCACATGTAATTTTGGTGCATACACACACCTATTTGTAGAAGTTGATCTTTCTTATTTGGCTCTTATGTCCTTGCCTTGTTACCTTAGATTTTCTTGGATTGTGGCACTCCTATTTCTTTAGATCTTGTGTCCTTTCCTTGTTGCCTTGGTTATTATTCTTGGATCGTGACACACCTATTTGTAGCAGTTGATCGAATATGTTTGGTGTTTTTTTCACTTTCGACATCACTCCACTAATAGTCTCCTGCTACATGGAGCTATTCTAGTGAATCCCAATGTCAGTTGTTTTTGAGTTTTGTGATCGTGTTGTGGATTCATACCATAGCACACAAAAACTTCTTCATCATTGTATGATTTTTTTCATCCAAGTTTCTTGGGATGCCTTATAAAGAGTTTTTTTCTCTATCTACTTTATTTTTATTGGTTTAGGGTACTATGCGGTTTTCCTTTTTCCCAATTATTATACGTGGGTACCTCATTAAGGCCTTGTTTTAGGACCCACCTTCTTTTCCACCCACCTAAGCTATGCTTGCAGAGGGTGTTAGTGTAGGTTATTATTTATCCTTTTTTTGTTTATCGGATAATTGTTGCACTTGTGTTAGCCCTAAATGTTTTGGGTTAGCTTGTTTAGATGTACTAGCTATGTGGAACTAGCTTACTATTTGTGTAGAGTTATCTCGCTAGTCTTGTGGAGTTAGCTTAACTACTAATAGCAGTTAGTGTGATTTCTTCACCACTGATCTAGGAAGTAGTTACACTTCCCTCCTCCTATATGTACATCATTCTTACTAACCAATGTAATGTATTGTAATTCAATGTGAAGTAATTATGGATTATAATGGATTTCCATATATGATATTTTAGATTTTTGTTTACAAATATAATGTGGTGAGCTATTATATTTTGAGATCTTCATAGTTTGGAACAATCTTCTTATTGTCCCTTTCATCTAATACACTCCTCAAACATACAAGTATCCGCTACGATAAGAACATAATAACATTAAAATAGAAACTTAAATAATTAAATGTCTAAAAAACTAACAAAATGGCCTTTTGACCATTTATTAAAATACTTATCCCACTCAAAGATAATAAATGTAAATAAATTTAAATAAATACTAAATGACAATGAAATGACCACGTTAAGGATGGACAAAACAATCAAACTAATTGAACAATGTAACAAAATTTCTTTATTTCATAGAATGCAGGCTTTCTTTATAGTGAGGAGTTTATGGAAATATTGTAGGTGCTTATCTCAAGGATCTCACCACCAAACTCATTGTATTTCCTATGGAAATGATATTAGAGTAATCAACGATGAATGATAAGGGTGCCGATGTGTTTGGTATGTCCAACATCTCAAAGAAAAGTCAAATGTCTAGCTAGATCTAAGAGGAGAAATTTTGCATGTCAGGTTTTTCTGAGATTTGATCTAGACTAGGGCCAATGCGTTGCACTGGGAGATGGATCAAGGAGAGTGAGCTCCTGCAAGGATATCCATATGAACTTGAATAGGTTTTGGACTTGCATTTAAGGAGAATCCAAAGAGTATATCAAACTAAAATATGAGTAATGAAAAATGTAGATTGAGAGGTGCATTCTGAGAGATATGTAATAAGACATCCATGAAACTTTGCTTCAATGCACTAAATTCTTAACTATAAAAATGCAAGGTTGTTTGAATACACTTGACTACAACAATTATATAGAGATGCACAACTTTTATATAGATCCCACTTTATTATCTCTCCAACACCAAAGATAATGTGACAATAGTTGTGTTAAGAGAAATTAAAAATGTAAAATTCACATTTCCATTCAAATTCATAGTAGGTGCGATTGGAAAACATAGAAATGTAAGGAAACACACATGAATTATAGAAATTAAGCAATCTTATACAATGAGCATCAAAACAAATTAAAATGAAAACATAAATAAAATAGAGTATTCA
The DNA here is from genome assembly GCA_018340775.1 of Taxus wallichiana var. yunnanensis. NCBI lineage: Eukaryota > Viridiplantae > Streptophyta > Pinopsida > Cupressales > Taxaceae > Taxus > Taxus wallichiana. The sequence continues at coordinate 793,190,860 of CM031242.1, forward strand.
ATGAAATCAACATTATTGTTCGTAGTTAATTTTTTTCTTCACTTTCATAGATCTTCGACAATTTACAATCAACTTTGTGCATATAAAACATTTTCTACATTCATACCAGCTTCTATTATTCACCTACAACAATTACAATTGCTTCTCACTATATAAAAATGAACTTCTCCTTCAAACAACACTTAATATCTCTAAATAGAGCTTACTAGAATTAGAACTAAAGTTTAAATTCTACGCATGTCAGTGCATGCATTCAAACAAAATTATTTTATTTAAGTTGTCTTTATCCTAACAATAAGATTGAACTAGACTTATTTAAACATGGCTACAATTGACTGCATTTAAAATTAAACTTATCTTTCCTAAATAGACAATGCATGCATGGAGAAATTACATGCACATTACAACAATTACAATTGCTTCGACTATATAAAAATCAACTTCTCCTTCAAACAACACTTAATAGCTCTAAAAATAGCTTCCTAGAATTAGAGCTACAATTTAAATTCTATGCATGTTGTGTATGCATTAAAAAAATCTTTTATTTAATTTATCTTTATCCTAACAATAAGACTCGAACTAGACTTATTTAAACATGGCTATGGACTAAATTTTAAAATTAAACTTATCTTTCCTGAAACAGATTATGCATGTATGGAGAAATTACATGCATATTCCAACACTCCAACCTTCAAACTTTCACTAATATGGAGCTGAGTTTGTATTTCCCAATCTGCCATATTCAAGATCAAAACTCCCAAACAATTTAATACTCAAAACTTCCTTCACCAAGCCTTTGTAAAAATATCACCACAAAGGTCTTCGGATCTGCAAAATTAAAGAAACATTTCTTTGTTAATCAACTCCTTGATAAAATGATACCTTGTATCAATATGTTTTCTCTCTGTTATGAAAAAATGATTTTTGAAAATGCTATTGCCGAGTTGTTGTCACAAAATATGTGTAGCATCCACTTAATTTTGCATCAAATCTTTCAATACTCTTCTCATCCACACAACTTGACATGTTGCTGCTACATACTTTGCCTCTTGTGAAGATAATGTGACAATGTGTTTCTTCTTTGATGCCCATGAAACCACTCCTATTCGAAAGTGCAACGTATATTCGGATGTCCTTTTCCTATCATGTATCCTTATCACATTATCACCGTCTCTATAACATATGAATTTGAACTCGTTTAAGACCAAATACAAAATTTCATGACTCTTAGTTCCACATAAATACCTCAAAATCCTTTTTCCAGCTTGCCAATGTGAATCTTTTGGAGATTCCATGAACCTTGATATGAGGCTCACACCATACATAATATCAAGCCTTGTGGCCATCAAATATATGAGACTTCTAACCAATCTTTTGAACAATGTTGGATCCACCAATGATCCACTATCCTCTTTTCTTAACTTCAAACCTACTACAACTGGTGTTGGTGTTGGCTTACAATTCAACATCTTAAATCTCTTCAAAATATAATTAGCATACATTTGTTGTGAAATAAATACTCCATCTGCTGATTGTTGAAATTCAATGCCCAAAAAGTAATGCGTGAGAGCTAAATATGTCATCTAAAATTATTTCTTCATGGCTTATTTTAATGAATATGTAGATAGATTTACAAAGTAATGATTAAATCATCAACATATAAACAAACAATCAAAATATTACCTTTCTCATTTTCTTGATGTATAAGGTAGGCTAATTTCTCCACATAGTGAAACCATTTTGTATCAAATAAGAATCAATTCTAATGTACCATGCTCTATGTGCTTTCTTGAGATCATAGAGTAATTTTTTCAACCTGTATACCTTTCCTTCATGAAATTTAATATCATAACCTTCTGGCTGATTCACATAAACATCCTCTTCAAGAAAACCATTCAAGAATGCTAATTTTACAACCATCTGAAAGATAGAACATTTGTTTTGAGAAGAAATTTCTCAAACCATTCTTACCATGTCTAAACATGCTAGTGTTGCAAATGTTTCATTATAATTAACTCCATATTACTTGTGAAAAATATCATGCAACCAGCCTTTATTTATGTTTCTATACTTTTTCATCAGCATTGTACTTAGTCATAGAGACCCACTTCACACCTATCACATCCTTTCCTTTTGGAAGATCCACCAACTCCCATGTCTGATTCTTCTCTATAGAATCTATCTCATCATCCATTAGTTGTATCAACATTAAAAATCTCAAAAAGACCCCTTGTTTTCTGCTGCAAAGGGCTATCAGATGATGTAATGTTTTGTGGTGAAGGAGTTACTTTTGGTGTTATTTATGGTGTCTCTTTCATGAATGAAATCTTGGAGACCTCCTTATTGTGGATGGAGGTGTAACTTGTGCTACAACTTGAGATCCATGTCCAAGATTCGAAGAAGATACAATACCTTGTAGTTCTAAATTTTCATCCGCCATATCATCATGAAGAATAGTTGTTGGTATGTTGTATGTTCTCTCTATACTTCCATCCCATGATTCATTATCAATAAAATGTACATCTCTTCTATCACAACCTTTCTTATGATCGGATTATACAACTTGTATACTTTCATATTCTCAAAATAACAAAAATATGCGCTTTTATCCTTTTTGGTGTAACTTATTCCTTAGCTCATCGTACACATGTGTATATGCCACACAACCAAAAATCATGAAATGATAAATATTGTGTTTTCTATTAGTCTAAGCTTGTTGAGGAACCATGTTCCTAACAATTTTTGTTGGACACATGTTTAAAATGTAAACATCAATTGCTACTACTTCTACCCAATACTCATTTGTAAGATGCTTTTCCTTCATCATACTTCTTGTCATTTCCATTATGGCTCTATTATTCCTCTCGCCACACCGTTCGAATTGGTATATACCCGTAGTAAAATTCTTGTGTATACCTTGATATTTACAAAAATTTAGAAGAGTATTGGAAACATACTCACCTCCTCTATTTGTCCTCATAATTTTGACATAGTATCCACACCGCTTCTCCACTAAAACCTTAAACTACTAACATTTATCAAAAGCATATGATTTTTCTCTCAAAAAATACACCCATGTCTTCCTTGTATAGTCATAAATAAATTTCATAAAATATGAACAACCTCTAATAGAATATTTTTACATAAATCGAGTGAACAATTTCAAGTGGTACACTTTCTCTTATTGTTTTTCCAAGTGGGAAAGAATCTCGGTCTTGCTTCCCCAAAATACACCCTTCACATACTCTTTCTAGTTTCTGAATCAAGGGAAAAAATTTTACCATATTTTTCCTATGTAATAAATTCAAACATCCAAAATTTAAATTTCCAAACCAAAGATTCTATAGCCATGACTCATATTTTATAACTGATTAAAAGTTTATTGGATTCCTTGAGCACGAGAATCAATGATATTATCACAAGACTTAGCGTAGAAAGACGCACTTCCATTAATCGCACAAGAATCATTTCTTGAGCACAAGACTCAGCGCATGTTTGATTTGCATTTGATGGCAAGACTTATTTACCTCAAAATAGCCAAGACTCATTTACACTAGTGCAAGACTCATTTTCTTGAGCACAAGACTCATCCTATGTTTGATTTGCATTAACGCAAGACTTATTTGGCTTAGAATGTAGACTTAGCAATGAATTGAGATGCTTCAACTTTGATACAAACAAATCTGATTTTCTCTTTTTTCAACCTCGATTGTAATTTAAAGGAAAAATTCTATTTCTACTCATCTTCACTTTTACAATCAAGTGAGTGTTAGAGGATTTTTCCACAATTATACATTCATTATCTTCAATATAAACTCTATATCCTTTATGTACCAATTTTCCAATACTCATAAGATTTTTCTTCAAACTTTTCTTAGCAACATAGTAAACATCATGCATAATCATTTGCTCCCCTTTTTTAGTTAGAATAAAATGGGCAATTGTTCCTTTTTCCTTTTATAGAGATTCCGTATTATTATTCCCAATAGTAACATCAATCTTTCTTCCAAAGATTCATCCAAAATGGAAAATGAATCTATGTTACTCCACACAGATCGACATGTCATCACTATAACCTGGAATCCAAATACCATACATCATAAGGGGAATATCTTGTGATAGATTGCAATGAATAGGAGATAAATAAGGTATTGCTCCGTTAATCATCATTGTGCATGCAATAAATATGGATCTAGGAGTAGAGCTTCCAACCTCGATTTTGATTGTACCTATCGTGATCATATTACTTTTTCATGTCCGGAATGATGATCATAAGCATAATGTCCATACTTCTCTCAATAGTGACACACTTTCGTACATGAGACTTATCATATCTCCGATTAAAAAGTTGATTACGATTGTGTTCTTGACTCTGTCCTCTTCCACATGAGTTTGATGAAAATGTGACACCATCAATGCGTTTTTTTTCACATCCTCTAGAAGGTTGCTGCGAACTTCTTCGTCTTCCTCGAGGGCTAAACCTTCCTTTTACTCTCTCAAAGGATTCTTGAATTCATGCTCTCCTTTTGATATGTACAATATTTATATACAAATGTGTGTAATATATTCAACCTCTTTTTATGGTTTATTAGTGATTTATGCGAACTCATTAATTGAAAAATGAGTTATGATCTTTCGTTTATTTAATAAAGCAACAACCAAGGGATCAAAATTTTCAAGAAAATTCTAACCAATTTTCCAATAATCCTTTTGTCTTAAATAGTCTCACGTTTGGGAGGGCGTGTGGGATTTAATTTGATTGACTATGCCAACTAAAAATGTAATGAATGATCAGTACAAAATTTGGATCTTTAATTGAAATTTTTTCAAAATATTTACGAAGTACCTATCTTGAAGATGGGCTCTATAGGTTGGTGGTTTTTACTTTCTTCTTACCCCATGATACACAACTTGGAGAGTGTCTCATATGGTTTTTCTTGACTAGTCAAAGAATAGTCTGTCTTCATTTTCGCTCAATGCCACTCTAGGAAGGATTCTTTCATGCATGTCTTGATGAATATAGAAAATAGCATTTATGTCTTTCTTATGTAATTCCTTCAAAGTATCTTTCTTTGTATGTGAAAGTGGAGTATATGCTATTGCATTTTTGGGCTATGTGTATCCATTCTCTAAAATATCCCACACATCTAGGGATCTAAATAACACCAATTTAATAATCTACTCTAAAACAATGCTCGATACTAATGTTTAGAAATCAATCAATCTTATATAGTAAACAACAAAACAAATTAAAAATAAAATAAAGTATTCAATGAAAATCGAACATTAACACAAGACTTATGCGTAGTTAATTTATTTCTTCAAACAAATATGTCACATAAGGAAAAAATTCGACTTTTTACAATCAAATATGTGTGTTTACAATACTTTCTACATTCATACCCAACAACTATTAGTCACCTACATCAATTACAATTCCTTCTCATTATATAAAAATTAACTTTTTCAGCTTCAAACAACTCTAAACAAAGCTTCCTTGAATTAGAAAATGAATCTAAATTCTCGCATGCTTTGCATGCATTCAAACAAAATTCTTTTATTTAATTTTTCATTATCCTAACAATGAGAGTAGAGCTGAATGGACTTATCATAAACATGGCTACAAATGTGCCGCATTCTAAAATTAAACTTATCTTTCCGAAAATAAAATTTGCATGCGGGTTTGAGAAGTCACATGCATATTCCAACATGAATCTATCAACTATAAATAATTGTTAACAAATGATCTCTCCATGTATTGAGAAAACAGAGACACACGACGTTGCCCCACATTTTAAGTCAAAACACCATAGTTGATTAAACTAGGATTTAATTTGATTCTAATATGAAACACATTTTAGTTAAAAAAAGAGATTTGCTAAATTTGGTCTCGAGCTCAAAATAGGAGACATGCAATCATAAAAATCAAAGATTATATATATAACTCTTATTTTCGTGGAGGTTTGTCCAATAACTCTAAGCACTATTCTCTCTCTACAAGCTCCCAATCTTATACAACCCATAAAAATAATATTCTCTTAACATTATTTTCTATACATAATTATTTCCTAATAATGTGAGGACTATATAATTTTCGTAATAGATTTTAAGGTCACTAATAGTGAATTTCTTATTGAAAGCCAAACCATCACATTAGGCACTAACATACATAGAATGTGTAACACATTGGACCATGTTTTGGAGGAAGTATATAGTGAATTACAAAGCTTAGTAAGTGTATATCTAAATAAGTGATCGAGCAATATGCATTCATGCCATCAAAATCACTTAAGGCACAATCCTCGACCTTAACAATTTCACTTTCCATGTCGGGGTGTCTAAGGGCCTCAACACTTAGCAAGAATCATATGAAACTCAATTAAAAAGATTTTACTAAATTTGAACTGAAAGCTCTCATCCATAGTCAAACAACTTCACTAATAAACCGAACAATCTAATTTAAAGAGTAAAATTTAAAATCAGTACTAACTTAAACATTTATTATATATTCAAAATTCTTTTTAGGGTAAATTACTCTATACTTTGAATAACAAAATTAAAACGAACCACTGAATACGAATTCCTTACCCAAAAAAACAAGTCGAATTTCTTGTAAGTTTACTTCACACTTCCTATGACTTGCCATATTGATGCATTCGGACAAAAATAATATTAATAACAAGAAAGAGGAAAAGTGTCCCAATCCTTTCCCAACTGAGATGTAATTATCATTCCGTACATGAGTTTTCCATGATTCTTCTTCACGTGAAATATCCCTTTTTCCACATGGCTTCGTCTGCCATGGCATATGCCTATACCACAACATACTTAAACAAAGTCGGCACACCGAAAAAGCTCACAATACCATACCCACTTTCTACAGTTTTCTACATCTACAATAATAAATATGGTGGAGGAGCATCTATGTGTTTATGTTTTTCTTTAGGTTATCAGATCTGAAATGAAGAAAGTTGTCAAACATTCGGGTCAAAAATTTAAGAGTGGAGATCGGAAAGCATTTGGACGTGCAAGTTTTCGAAGAAAGAGAAATTTGAGTTATGCTGTGGCAAGACTGCGAGTTCTACTGTTAAAATCCAGCGGGGTACGCAGATAAGTGTTTTCCATATTTTTCAAAATTATTATAACTATTTATGCGTGAATTGTTGGAGAGAATTGAAGATTTATCGAATGCGTTCCATTGTTTACAAGATGGAGTTCAAAATTTTTGCTTTATGTATATCCAATTAATAAGTTTTAGTTTTCTCAATGATATATGGAAAAATTGAGTTGTTATATTTTAACCATCAATGTTTCTGATTATAACATCCATTCCATTATTAAGATGTTAAGACATCCTGACAATAGATTACGTGTTGATGATCAAAACACGATGTTTATTACGAGACAGATCACATGTACTGATCTAAACATCAGTGTTTAAATATTATTATCCAGAGATTAAGATTTATAAATTTTTACATAAGAGTATTGATTAAATTTCATATGTATTGAATCCATTAGTAAAATTTCTCTAAATCTATATGATGTTTTAGAAGTTGATTGATGGTACTTGCCTTATATTACAGCCTTGCTCTTTGAAGCTTCAATCATCCTTTCCTTTACATTACAAATAAAAATTAGGCAATTTTTAATTTAAAAAAAAAACAAAAAAACAGACCAGCAGAAAAAGTTAATAGATCTTTAATGTTAAATAAACAAACAAGAGTTATATACACTGTAATACATATTCTTATGTAATAGCAGACCTTGATAGATGATGTTTTTATTTATATTCCATTATTAAGATGTTAAGACATCCTAATGATAGATATAGCATGTTGATGATCAAAACATGGAGTCTATCATTAAGATGTTAAGGCATCCTATGATAGATCACATCTACTAAACATTAGTATTTAAATATACTAATTCAGAAATTAGGGTTTCTTAATTTTTACATCAGAATTTATTAATTAGAATTCGCATGCATTGATGCCACTCATTATTGCGGTTCTGCTTTATGTAACTTCAAACCATTTTTTTGTAATGTCTGACCGGTTGTTTTAACTTTATTCCTTAAAAGAAATTGAAATTTATCTACAAAACAAAACCCTTATATAACTTGATACTTAATTATATTAATTTTTTTGTATTCACTATAATATTGATTGCCATCTCCCAACGAATCGCAATTTCTTTCTTTTACTGCTTACAATTCTAATTAACAGATTTTGATATTTTTATTTTTATTAATACTGTTCCGTTTTTGTCTTGCTTTTATTTCTAACTCTCTTAGCAACAATAATTTCTGCAAACTGACAATTTTTGAAATCTGTGGCTCTATCAGATTACCAAAAGAATTAATGAGGATCAACATTTGAAGGGAATTCGATGCTCAAATGAGAATGTACCAAAAATCAGTTTGGAAGAGAGTGATTCCCAAAAGATGATAAGTTTTCCTAGGGTTTGTGTAACCAGCATGGGCCCAAATTTGGTCATCCAAATTCTTACTTGGGCAGATGGGTGTCTACTTTCATCAATCCTTTTATTTCTCGAACAAGATGATTTCGATGTATGTTCTGTCCAGACAATTTCCTTACAGGGCAAAGTTTTTCATACAATCCTTGTCAAGGTAGGAGACCTTCTAAACTTTATCTTAATTAATATGAAGATAAGTAGAGCTATACAGTTATATAGATACTTAGAAACCAACCTTTTCATTGGTTCGTGTAAATAGCAGTGAGTTTTGTTTCAGGTTTTGGATATATCATGTCTGGACATAGAATGTCTTCGTTTCAAGCTCTACAGTGTTGCTGCAGACAAATCAAACTGAAAGGCCGAAGAAGATAAAGAGCGCATCCTTAAAAGAATGTTGAGTTACTTGTAGGTGCTTGAATTGTTAAGGAATCGGTACACATATATGGTTGTGTTTAACTATCATATACGTTGTATCATTTTGGAAAATATTTTTAAAATTTGTATGCATCCCATTAATAATAAGTTTCATTTTGGTTAGATAAACCTATATTATTGTACACACAACCAGCCATTTTTCAGAATAAATTCTAAGTAGGTTGCTGTCTTCATTACCTATGTTCATAAACTGGTCCACGCAAGTGACATTGATAATTTGTTGATTTTTTCTAACACGGTGAAATTTCTCGAGCACTCCCAAAACAAACTGCAACACCACGACGATAATCAACTCTTCTGCCATTAATACTTTGAAAACGAAAGTATTAACGTTTAATCCACATTGCGTTGTGCCTCATCATAGCTAGATAAGACCTCTTGGGAGTCATCAGCCTGTTATCCCTTGCGTACTTCTGATTCGTTGAGCAAGAGCCCTGACAAAATAAATTACTTTTTTAAAAATTACTAGTAATCGTATGTGTACAATGCAATGTGAATGCCGAACGGTATATGTTATTTGATTTATAGGGATAGTTATTACTTTTTTAGTTGATGTTGATAACGGGTGTGATTGATTTTGTAAGTGTAGGAATATAGATGAAGCATTACATTTAAAGGTTTTATCTCTACATTTCAAATTTGTTGCAAATTCGTACATATACATTTGCAAATCTTATATCATGAGTGGTAGCGTTTTGCGGACTATTTTATTTGAACTAAACATGAATACATGAAGACTTCCAAAAATATTGGGCTCCAAACTCTACTATATGGCTAATATGGTACACCATTTGTCGACTTCTCCAAGCAATAAAATAAAATAAAATTCCTTAGTGATGACAAAATAGATGTCGAATTTAAAGTTGAAATTGCCCTAAGATGGTCAAACAGACATCATATTTAAGGTCAATCAAAAAATTAAAAACTCACCACATAACACTCTACCCTCACTCCTATTGTAAAATGACTATCGACATAATTAACATATAGAGTTTTGTGCCACATGGTCAACACATAGTGAACAATGATTTCATCTTTTACAAAATAAACATCGTTGGCACGCCACCCTTGTGTAGGCAGGGCCGACAATGCAAAGTAAAAGACAAAATGTATATACACTTTCGTTGCAAATGAAGTGGTGTTATCTTCGTTTTTGATATATAATCTGGTTGAATGTGGCCATGTATGAACAATTTCATTACTTTTTCAATAGTTGTTGATTCACTCATTCTAGTTAGTTAGTTGGTTGTTTTACATAAAATTAGGATTGTTGAAATAGAAAATAAGTGCTTTCCATTTTATTTTTCATAAATGTATCTTAATGGAGGCATTTTCTATAGGAAATATGGGAGGAATGTAGAAAAGCTTGATAATCCACAACAAAACACTCTTGAAAACCTTACAAATCTGCAAGGCATGCATAGAAACGAAGAAGATGAATTATTTCAATGATATCGTAAACCAATAGCAATTGGAAATAATCATTAATTGGATACAAGTTCAAGTGCAAACATCTCTTTGATTTACAAGGATGATTTTTACTAATAAAACCATTAAAGTGTATTGTGTAATGTTTAGGTCTTAAAGTGATTCCTTGTTTTCTTAATTTAAGATATGATATACTTACTCTAGGCTAAAGCAACGGATTTCCTGCCTATTCTAGTCGTGGAATTTGTGAAGAAAAGTAGTAGTAGGCATATATAAATCAAAAATTTTGAACTTCAAGCATGTTGGATCTAAACACGGACATAGAGACAACTAACATAGAGAAAAACAATGGCTAGGGAAAAATGACAACAATTAAATTTATGAAAATAATAATAAGTACATAAAGTCTAGAGCATAATTTAGTGTTTCCTCCATATGGACCATCTTTGCAATCCTCTGCCTTGTAAAGTTAGAGTGCTCCAAATAAATACATACAATAAAAGTCCAGGAAATGAAAGGAAACCCAATTTGCAATAAATACAATGAAAAAGGAAACAAACATAAATGCAACCTATATAACAGTTTGATGTGAAGGCGTGCCATGCCATTTCCATCCCTTTCTTCAATTTTGTTTTTTAGAACATCACGAATTTGCTATTTTTTAATTTATTGTGTAAATGTTTTCGATTGGACGACATTTTATTTGTTATTTGTTAGACAAGACAAAGACATGAATGGAAGGTAGAGATAAAAATTTGGGATTTCAATACCTACATGTCCTACACCTATTCCATGGCTCAAATGTTTCCTACCCAAATAATATATGCTACATTTCCTTCACTTTATCATCTTGAAATCATTCACATTATTCACATGAGTGCAATTTCTAAATTAAGGGGACAAATTAAAAATAAGGAAAATCAAATAGGTTCCAAGATATAAACCTAAGCCCAATGCTTGGTTGCAAGAGGATTGCCTCTAACATTAGATGTAGTGCCATGGATGACGATGGTAGACACGGGGAATGCCGAGAGAGACTACTAGTTTAGACGATGTCATTCAGGTGACCCTTATCCCCCGCAATTATTTTCCTTACAAGCGAAGCCCACATTGGTAGATTTCATGTAGGGGCCTCGGTTCATAATGTGAGTCTCTATCCCCTTTTTCATCTCTCCTTATCTCCATGTACCTCTTCCCCTTCATTGCTTCAATTTTAACTTCTTTAATGCCTCCCTTTCAACGTCTCCATTGTACCACTCGGTGTGATTGCTAGTATATTTTTTTCATATTGGAGACATTTCCAATCTTTCTTGTTCATGTAATAAGCTTCCCATCCAACCTCATGTTCATATTAAATAGTGAACTACTACAACTATTTAAAAAACCCACCATTCAAGGAAACCCATCACACTCATGTTACATACTTTATCTCTGATCAATAATTGGCTTGCCTTATTAATGAATGGATTCATTAGATATCATTTTTGATTAATCTATGTGATCGAAAGTAGGTGCACTATGGTTACCAAATTTAATCAGTTTCCGTCTACAATCAGTTTACCTGTACAGGTTTGATGGAATGAGTTGAATGATTGAGTATTGTAAACATGTGGGCATAGGGTTTGTAATTGTGTGTGAGTGAATTGAATCGATCTTTGCTAGATGAAATCTAATATCTATTGAGATCTCTACTTGATTTACAAAGGGTGGTTGAATTGAAAGGAAAAAGTCATGAGATCGAATCTGGGGCACCCCTCCCCCACATTACCACAATACCCAGGTGGGTTGCACTGAAACTTACTAGTTCATTTTCACAAAATGCACGGATTCCCTTTAGCAAGAGAAAGAGTAAAGCTACCAATCAGAGATCTGATTCAATATTGTAATGATCATTTTCATGAGCCGATCACCATTTGAATAAGTTAAGGCTCTCATCTTCCTGCCTGAATGTCTCCTCCGTCTCACCAAATGCGACCACACACACACTGTTCGATTGAGAAAACTAAGCCTGCAAATCAAACTATAATTTTTTCATGCTTTAGTGCAAAATTACATAGAATATGCAAAAATGTCACAACAACACCTATTTAAAACGTCAATACAACCATTGAAATTAATTTCATGTGAAAAAACGTCCAAACAAAAGTCAAATTTAACATAGACGTCAAAACTTCCAGAAGGGCCTTTCCCATAGGGAGAACACCTTCGGCGTAATGATATGGAAATTGTATCTTTTATGTTTTTTAATTATAATTATACACACACACACACACACACATATTTATATATTTATAATCAAAGAAATTGTACAATGATAATGAGGTGAAATGTAATAATAATAATAATAAAATATATTAAAAAATCAATTGTAATTAAGATATATGTAATGAAAGAATGGAAATAAAGAAAAAAACAAAAGACCTATAGTAGAAAAAAGAAAAAATTCTAATAATTCTCTAATAATCTATGCAACTTACATATCCAATAAGAAACTTTTACATTTATATCATTGGTTCACAAGATCTACATAGAGTTAGAATGTTTTGTATTTCAAAATGTATGTAGTCTTGAAACTTTTGATATATATTTTAGAAGGTTTCTTAATTTGTTAAAAAAATTATTCCAAAAATCTTCCGTTTTCTTTTTAGAATTTTTTGTATTAAAGAAATTATGTATTTTAGAAACTTTTGATTCATATTTAAAAGTTTTCTTAATTTGTTAAAAAAAAAAAATTCCATAAAATCTTGCACTTTCCTTAGACCTAGTTGCCAAATTCTTGAGGATTCATCTCAATTTTGTGGCTTTATCTACATTCTTAATTGTGTACAGATTTTTCTCTTTCTTTGTCAATCCTAGACATGAAATCTAGGTGATTGATGGAAAACGTGAACTTGTGTATCTTGTCCGCATGCCCTAACCCTAACCGGATTGGGGGAGTGTTAGCGATGGCGGGAGACACCCATTAAAATCCTTAGCCCTTGGTCATATGAGGGCTTAAATCTTTTGATTCCTACTAGTAGGTGCTTAACTCTATCCCCTTTCATTTTATTTGTGTGGTGAAAACAAAAGAAATTTTATTGTGTTTTAGTGGCAACAAAAATAAATAATAGGGCATAAACTTGTAAAGCTTGTATGTTTTGATCGGAAACTTGGATTTGAGTGTTGTTTTTGCTCTTTCCAAAGGATATATTTATTTTGAGAATTACACTATAATTATATAATTATAAAGTTCCATATTGTAACATACAATCATTATAAAGTGCCAAAATCCTGGGGGCTTTGTTGCATTGCTTGCTTCTTGCATTTCTTTTGGTGATTTTTTTAGAATTGAGTCTACTTCTACATTAGATCATGTCGAGCCATTAACAACACATAATTAACACACTGCACACCATGCATGAAAACAATAATTAAGTGGAATGGATTATGGGCTTTAACTTCTTCAAAACCAATGTTCACTAGAGAATATGAGAAATTTTAGTACCAATGCAAATTTGATAAGTGTATGGGTTTGATAGGAATTTATGTAAGTGATAGTATTTTGTTTCATTTGGAAAAATATGACTCTCCTTTCAAAATATGGGAGAAATTGGAGGATTTATTTAGTAAGGTGGATCATATGAGAGCCATGCCACTTGAAATTGAGATCGCCTCTCTAAATCCTGAATATTTTCCAACAATTATAGAGTATGTTACCAAGTTCAAGCATTTTAAAAAAGCAGGTTGAAGGGAATTGAAAGAGATAATAAGGATGAAGGATTTTTTTCTTGATTCTATCCAAGTTGAGAGGACCATTCAAAATTTTTGCTTCTACCTCTTTCTCTAGCATGGATGCCTTAGGTGACACATTCAAAATGCCTAAATTAGAAACAATTTATGAAATACTTACTAGGAAGAATCAAATTGTTTAACCTTAATTCTTCCACATGTCAAAAGGCATTAGCTACATCTAATCCTAAGGGGAAGGGAAACATAATAAGTAAAACCAAATCCATCCCTTCTCAATCTCGAAGTGATCCTAACCCCAAAGAAAAAAACTCTAAACCCAAGGAGTCTTCTAAATCTAAGAATAATTCTAGCCTTTCGTGCTCTTTTTGTGGGGGTAGTGGTCATGAAGAACATAGGGGTTATAAGCGAATGCAAGCCTTAGAGGATGCGCTTAAGAAACATAAAATTTCTATCTCCACTCCACCTCATTCTAATCAACATGCCAAAACACTTAATTTTGTTTAGAGGTCTTAGTCACCATTTGCAAACAATTGGGTTATAGATTCTTATGCTTCTCATCACATGAATTATTCCAAGGAGTCTTTTGTTTATCTAGGTTTGAGTTCTACTTCAAAAATTGAGGTTGGAGATTCTTCCTTTCTTTTGTTGAGGGAAAAGATGATATACACCATGATGGTGGCAAATCCAAGATGCACTTGTATGTTCCTAACATTACCACAAATTTTCTTTAGATCGTATATCAAATTTTTCATTCTCGGTAAAGGAAAAACAATGACTTTTACACCACATGGGGCAAAAGGTATGAAATTTGTTGGAGCCTCATTCACTTGTTGCTCAAGGAATTGTAGATCATAATTCTAGACTATATCACTTTTAGGGTTTTGGTGATACTTCCTCTATAGGGACAAGATTTGTTTCTCATGCAGATTTAGAGAGTAAGCTTTGGCAAGAAATATTTGGACATCTCAATTATAGATATTTGAAGGAGCTGAGCACTCATGATATGGTAGATGGTATTCTAAGAGTTTCTTTTCTTGAGGGATTTTTATCTGGTTGTGCATTAGGAAACAACACTAAGTTCCATTTCCTAAGAATTTTTCCTATAGATTTTCTTCACCACTTGAGCTTGTGCATAGTGACTTGATGGTTTTTCCTACCCCTTCTTTCAACGGAGCTAAGTATGCACTTACCTTTATTGATAATTTCTTGAAGAATACTTGGGTTTATTTTCTTCTCAACTACAAAAGTGATGTTTTTCACACTTCAAAGTATTCAAGGCTTTTGTCGAAATAATCTTCTAGTTGCATAAATAACATTCACATTGATAACGGGGAGTACTTCATGAATGAGTTTTCTAAATTTTTGGAAAATCAAGGCATTATTCACCAACATTTTGTTCCTCATACTCCATAGCATAATGACTTACCAAAATGGAAGAATATAACTTTGAAGTAAATGGCTAACTATATGATGCATTCTATAGATTTACCTCCTATCTACTGGGAAAGAGAATTTAATTGTGCTAACTACATTCAGAATCACACACCACATAGAACACTTGGGCATTTTTCTCCGAGGAAGCTTGGTCCAACACTAAGCCAAATGTCTCATTTTTTCAAGTCTTTGGGAGCCATTCTTGGGCCTTTGTGACAAAGAAGAAAAGGAAAGCCTTGGATAAGAAGATCAAACCCTTGATATTTGTAGGGTATTGTGAGGACATGAGAGCTTATCACCTTTTAGATACTCATAATCATGACGCTATTTTTTTGAACACCAAGTTAAGTTTGATGAGCACTTCACTCCTCATAATTATTCATCTTCTTCCACACATCCTTCTTTACCTCATCATGATGATCCTTTCTTTGAGGAGGTTTATGAGGAGTTTAAAAATGTTGTTGAGGATCCTATTCCCACTAATTTTTTCACCATGCCTAAGTGGGATTGTACTACGCACCTTCTATATAGGAAACACCTTCTATATAGGATTTTCCACCCACTAGGCATCTTTGTAGGGTATTGTGAGGACATGAGAGATTATTGAATTCTAGATTCGATACTCATGAAGTTCTTGTTATCCAATTTTTCCCCTCACGAAAAAATCATCAAACAAGATATTATAGAGGAGAAATGGAGTAGAATGTCTAAAATTCTAAAATCCTGAAAGTTTGAAATTTTAGATTTTAGATTTTAGGTTTCGAGCTCTCGAGGCACAAAGTTGTAAAATTGGCCCCAAAAGTCCAAAATTCAGAAGTCTGAAAGTCCAAAATTTCAGACGTTTAGGTTTTAGAGTTTCAAAAATCTCAAGCACAAAATCATAAAAAGGAAGAAAAAGTTCTTAATGTCCATGAAGTATGAAATTTCAGACTTTCAGGGTTTCGAAGACCTCGGGAATCATGCCAAAAAGTAAGTAAAAACTCTAAACCCAAAACTTTGAAAGTCCAAAATTTTGGTCTTTCAAACTTTCGTGGTTTCAAAATTTGGAGTTTCGAAGTCTCAACCCCCCAAAACGTAAAAATCACAAGGAAATGTCCGAAAGTCTCAGATTTTCGGACTTTCAGGTTTTTGGGTTTCAGACTTTCAGAACTCTAAGGTCATTTCGAGTGATGAATAGTGTTTCAATCTCCAAACGAAAATTTCCAAAATTCTAAATTTCAGGATTTTGGAGGTTGCATGCATTTAAGATGTTTGGAGTTTTAGAACTCCCACTTGCCATTTTTGTAGAATGGCATCTCGACCTTTAGATGGCCATAAATTTTGATTGGGGCCTCGAATATGAGCAAGAGAGGACTAAGTTCTTAAAAATGAAAAATACGGTTTGCTATTTTTTGAGGTTGTCGGAGTTCTCACCTACCACTTTATTAATGAGGTATGGGCTTCCTTTCTTGCCCAACAAGGAAAAAATACATGTAGGAATGGGCTTTTCATAGAACCCATCATTTTTGCAAGTGAATTCAATGTATTTATTCGGTAGTTAGAGTAGGATTCAAATTCTTCTCATCTCCTTCTCTAATTCTTCCTATATATTGTAAGGAGGGGAGTTTTTCTAAAGGTTAGAAAATTTTTCCTTGCACCCTCCCTACTTCTCTAATCTACAAGTGAATTTATGGAGTTCAAACCTCCCATTTAAAACTGTAATGAAAGTTTGTGCCTCTTGCCATTATAATTGACTATATCAAACTCTTGGAGCAATAAAAATAAGTCTGTGGATGATTTCAACTCTCTCTTATGTTCATTGTATCTTTCTAATCTCTCATTACAATTTTGGTTATCTTTGAATGGTGGTTGTATTACACTTTTAATGGTTTTCTTTTAAATTGCAAAGTAAGTGTTCAACAGTCCTTTGGTGCATCACCTCTGTTAATTTAGGTTTATTTTCTTACATCTTCTTAACCCTGTCTCCTTAGCAAGTTAGAGCGGGTTTTAGAGTAGATCCTCTGTAAATTGTATGTGTGCACTTGGATAGAGGAATAGGAACCAACCTTCATCTGGATATATTTCTCGATAACAAATTCCCACACTTTGGGAAATGATCCATGTTATGTAATCACATTGAGAGTCTCAACCCATTGAGTTATAGACATTCAAGGGTGCTTTGTGATTACGTGTCAATAGTTCTTTATCGAACACATGTTTAGTTTGATGAGCACTTCAATCCTCATGATTCTTAATCTTCTTCCATGCTTCCTCCTTCTTCATCTCATCTAGAGGATCCTTTCTTTGAGGAGGTTGATGAGGAGGTTATAGATGTTATTGATGTTCCTATTCCAACTAATGTTTCACTATGCCTAAGTGGGCTCATACTATAGTTTTTGAGACATCACCTTTAATACATGATCTTCCACCTATAAGGCATCATCACAACATTCTAAAGGTTATGGACTTTTGTGTTAGGTAGTTTTGAGGATCCACAGTCTTTTTTCAAAGGATCATGGGATAAAAGACTCGAGATTATGTAATGACTATTGAGTATTCTTCTTTGATGAAGAGTCATACATGGGATTTGGTATCTCTTGCTAAAGGAAGAAAGATGGCTATCTATGTAATTGTGTATATCGAACCAGTACATGGGTGATGGGTGAACCGACAAGTATAAGGCTTATCTTGTTCCAAAGGGGTTTTCACAAGTTGAAGGTATTGATTACTCTAAGAATTTTGCACCTTGTTGGGTTTCAGATTAGCACTTAGGATGAAACCACAGTCAGGGGACAAGAAAGTCCCTCCTCTTTAATGGGAGAGGTTTCCTTATTGAAAGCAGGGACAAAACCTATGTACAAATGCATAGTATTTCATTTAATGGTGTTTTCCGATATCCCGAAATGTGTTTTAAGCCTTGTTGGCAAAGAAAATTTGTCTTGTGGACAAATTGGACACGAAAAATGCAGAGGGTTTACTCAAAGTCTAATCTAACTTGCCAGGGAGACAGGGTAAGAAGATGTAGAAAAATAAACCTAAACTAACGAAGGTGATGCACCGAGGAATGAAGAACACCTATCTTTCCAATAAACACAAGCCATTAAAATGTGATGCAAGATCATGCACAGATAACAAAATTTGCAGTGAAAGATCAGGAGGATGCAAATGAACACAGAGAGGGTTGAGAATCATCCACAGACATGCATTACTTGCTCCAAAGATTGATACAATACACTACAAAATGCCAAGAGGCAGAGTCACATTACAGTTTCAAATGGGAGGTTCGAACTCCACAAATTCACCTGCCAAAGAGAAGAAGGGAGGGGCAAATTACAGAATGTTCGAACTCCTTACCTCGCCAAAGAAAGAAGGGAGGGCCCCTCTTTAAGCACATATATATAGGAAGAATGAGAGAGGGAAGAGAGAGGAAAGTCAGATCTACCCCAACCACTTCTAGGTCACATTTAGTTTATCTCATTATGGTGGTGGGTGAGAACCCTGGCAAGAGCGGCGAACTGTATTTTGCATTAAAGCTGGTTGTTGAAACGTCAGTTCTGGCCATTACCACGCGCCAGAGACATTTCTTGATTTTATCTCTCCAAACTGAACCAAAATGCAAGATTGACCCTAGAATCATGTAGAGAATTTCACCAGCTTTCCATTGATATAAAGAACGTGAAAATCCGAGCTCTGGATCGAAAGTTATGGCGATCTGAAGATTTAGGGCAAAAAAAGGCCAAAACGGATCGGCGGGAAAATATTTGAATTTTTCCCGCGCTCTGCCACTTGGATGACACGTGTCAGGCTCTGATTCATCCATGGGTTCATCCTCTAAAAATTCCTTTCGGGCCTTTAAACTTGGACACGTGGCACTATTTTATTGGTTCGGGCTTTTCCCATTTCTCCCCGCTCTACTTAAGTGCCAATGGCTTTTCAACCTTTCTAACGACACGTGGCACGTTCGATTCATTTTCCACGGGCCTCCTTGACTCTTTTCGCCTTTGGCTTTTTTCACCTTTTCACCTTTTCGCCCTCGCGTACTTTTGCCCGGATGTCCCAAACTGCTCTGGGACAAATTCTCTCCAACCACCCGATTCGGGCTTCCTTGTTCCTATTTGCGGTGAAGACACGTGGCAAGATTCCATTCGCTCTCGGCTCTTTTCGGCTTTTCACGCCCCGCATACTTTTTGGCCCGGATGTCCCAAACGAAAGTCCTCTGTTTCAGCCAAACCGAGCCGGTTCACATCCTCCACGTACTTTTGTCCCAACTATCCCAGACTGACCTGGGACAAATATCTCCGAACCACCCGAAATGGACTGACTTGCGCCAAACCGGCCGATCCGCGTCCTTCGCGTACTTTTGTCCCGGATGTCCCAACTGTGCGAAACAAGACTTAGGCAATTTTTTCCCTTTTTTTGGCCGATTCGGCTTTTCACCCCGCGCGTCCCGATGTCCCAACTGTCCCAATGCCTGCGTGGGACCGCCTGGCGGCTTTTCGGCCGATTCGCGCCCCGACGTCCCAACTGTCCCAAGCTGCTTCTGGACTAGGACTTAGCCGATTTTCTTCATTTTTTTGCACCAAGCTTGGCTTTTGCAATTTTTTCACATTTTTAAAACTTGCTGGGTTTTCTTCTTGGACAGAGAGTTAGAAGAAGCCGAGGGGACCCCAAAACATGATTTTTGCCTTAAATCAATCTATTTGCTTGGGACTAAAGAATTTGATGCATGTTATCAAAATTACCTTGAGGGGTGAATTTTGGATAACAGTTTTGGTGACTCAGCGGGGTTATCTACCTGTCAGATGAAGAATGGCCAGCTGCTCATAGCAATCCATTGGGCATGGAGTCTGTTTGATAACCTCTCAGCTGATCTGAAATTTGAAAACCTGTGTCCTTGAAATTTGAAAACCTGTGTCCTTGAGCTGGTTTTCCTGCAGCTGCAAATTCTTTTCCAGAGCTTGATGAACTGCAAACATGCACATACTAGAAGCAATAGGACATGTGCACAAGCACTTAGGGAAATCAAACTATTCTAACAGCAGTACAATGTGCATAAGCACTTAGAGGAATGGAAATTCTAAATTAATATTTACAAGGGTGAAAAGCTTTCTTTCTAGTAGCAACGTTTGAGATAGATCCCATTGACCGGAACCTGCAATTCTTCACCATCCAACTTAGCCAGTCGGAAAGCATTCCTACCTTTGCATTCAATGATCATGTACGGGCCACTCCAAATGGCATCAAACTTGGAATGCTTTCCTGGTTTTGCACGATCTGCATCCCATTTCAACACTAGATCTCCAATCTGGAAGGTTCTAGCCTTGGCTTTCTTATCAAAAGTCTTCTTGATCAAGGCTTGATCCTTCTCTATTGCTTGGGCTGCATACTCTCTAACTTCTTGGAGCTCCATTAATTCTAGCATATCTAACCTCCATGGGTTCAAACTCAGCTAGTTCCAACTGTTTCATGAGCTCCAATGCTGGCAACTCAAGTGATATAGGTAGAACTGCTTCTTTCCCATACACAAGCTTGTATGGAGAGCTTCCTGTAGACCTCTTGGGTGTGATCCTATCAGCCCATAGGGCTGATTTGAGCTTTGCATGCCAAGTCCTTTGGTTTTCATCCAGAGTCCTTCTGATGATTCTTAGTAGGTTCTTATTTGTAGACTCGGCTTGACTATTACCTTGAGGGTAATAGTTCGATGAAGTGCTGAGATACACACAATTCTTGACAGCCCATTCAGTGATCTTTGTGCCAAGGAATGCCAATGCATTGTCTGATATGATAGTGGCAGGGGAACCAAACCTCGTGACTATCCCTTCATAGAAATCTAAGATATTAGATTCATTTGCCTCCTTGAGTGCCACTGCTTCGGTCCACTTGGTGAAATAATCCGTTGCTGTAAGTATCCACTTGTGGCCTTGACTTGAATTGGGATTGATAACCCCAATGAAGTCCAATCCCCATTGCATGAATGGCTGATTTACTGAAATTGGACGAAGGGGCAGCACTGCTAACCTCTCTTTCCCTGTGAAGAATGCACATCTCTTGCATTTTTTGACCCATGAGTAGCAATCATTGAACACAGTAGGCCAATAGTAACCAGCTTTCATGATTTTGAGAGCTGTCACTCGTGGAGCAAAGTGGCCTCCTACGCTTCCCCGTCATGGAACTCGTGTAAGATCTTCTCAACTTGACCTGTTCCAATGCATCTTAATAGAACACCATGGATGTCTTTCTTGAACAAGATACCATTAATGAGTACATACGGGATAGCTTGTAATCTAAAGTATCTCCTCTTTGCTTTGCTCATTTCTGGAGGGCACAAGCCTGTTTGGAGGTAATGCACCAAGTCTTGAGTCCAACATGGAATGGGTGCATCATCAGTCGGTTGTTCTTGATCATTCTGTAGTAGCAGGACAACATCTTCTTCACCTTCTGAGCCGTCTGGTTGTTTGGAAGCGAGCTGCTCACACAAACCTTTGCCACAAACCAGTTTGGTTACTCTGATTTCAATATCATATTCCATCACCCGAGTGATCCAACCTGCTCTCTTCTCATTTAAATCCTTGTTTAGGAGAAAGTCCTTGACACCAGCATGAGACACCAGCAGCTGAATCTTATTGTTTGAGACCAAATGTCTGAACTTCTTCAAGCTCCTGATGACAACAAGGACGTGCTTTTCGATGAAAGAGTACTTTATTTCGTAATCTTCCAAGGTTTGACTGAAGAACGCTATGGGTTGTTCTGAACCTTCTCTATTCAGCTGTGTCAAGATAGCTGAGATTGTATCTGATCCTCCAAACGCATACAACATGAAGTCCTTTGAAAAGTCTGGGTTGATAAGAGTTGGAGCTTGTGATATTGCATGCTTGATGTTTTCAAAACTCTCTTTGCCTTCTGCTGTCCATTTGAATGCCAGATTCTTCTTCAACATCATTGTTAAAGGCTTTACAAGAGTGGAAAATTAGGCACAAATCTGCGGACAAAGTTTATCCTTCCCAAGAAGCTTTGAAGAGATTTCTTGTGGTGTGGCAATGGAAGTGTTCGGATGGCTTCAACCCTTTCAGGATCAATTGTTAGCCCTTCCCTAGAGACAATGTGACCCAACAATTTGCCTTCATGTGCCAAGAATATACACTTCTTTGGATTCAACGATACTCCGAACCTTCTACACCTCTGAAACACTTGTCTGAGGTGAAAGAGATGGTCTGCTGCATTCTTTGAGAAGACAATGATATCATCTAGGTATACCAGCACTATATTGTTGATTAAGCCTTTGAATGCCATATCCATAGCTCATTGAAATGTTGCTCCGGCATTTGACAGTCCAAATGGCATCTTCTTGTAAGCATACGTGCCCCATTTTGTAGTGAAGGCCGTCTTGAATTGATCTTCTTCCTTCACCATTATCTGATTATAGCCTGAATATCCATCTAGCAATGAAAACCTTTCTGAACCAGCTACAACCTGCAATATTTGCTCCATGGAAGGGAGTGGGTAATGGTCCTTGAGAGAGGCTCTATTCAAGTCTCTGAAGTCAACACACAATCTGATCTCTCCACTCTTCTTTCTGACTGGAACTAAGTTGGCAACCCAACTAGAATGCTTGATTGGGAATATGATTCTTGACTCAATCAGCTTGTCCAATTCTTTCCTCATGAGAGGCTCCATGTGTGGATTGACTGGTCTTTGTTTCTACCTGACAGGCTTAGTATTTGGATCCAATTCGATGGTATGCTTGAGCTAAGTTGGGATTGAAACCTTTCAAGTCTTCATAGCTCCAAGAAACACGTCAGGGAACTCTTGACATAGCTATATGAACTCATACCTTTCTTGTTCAGTTGTCATCCTTCCAATTTGCAATGGTTTGTTCTCTTCTACCAAGATGGATACTGAATCCTCTCTCTTGACTTGAATGTTTGCTTTCTCCTTTCTAAACTGATCATTGGGATTAAAAATGGACTCCAAAGTGATAAGTCCCTTGGGCAGCTTGTTAGTTCTCAGCTGTACCACTTGGTCACCATACTGCTTGTTCCAATTTTTCTTGATTCTTGGCTGAGAACTCAGCTTCTTCTTGCAAGAAATGGATGATTTGCTGGTCATTTTCAAACACTTGCCAACTGACATTGTTATCCGGCACTGAAGGCCTCACAATCACGTGGATGTTTGGCTATACCTTGTCTTGTTGAATACTTTCCACAATGTCAAAGGCTGCCCCTACTGCTACAAGCCTGTCAGCAGCTTGATTCTCTTTCCTAGGAATGGATTTGATGCCAAAACCCTCAAAATCTTCCATGAGGTCCCACACCCTATTCTTGTAGCACTTGAGTAGATCATTCTTGGCAGCATGTTGTCCCCTGACCTGATTTACAATCAATTCACTATCCCCAAAGACTTGCAAGTTCTTTATTTTCTTCTTGATTGCCCAATGCATCCCTTGCACCAAGGCTTCATATTCAGCAGTGTTATTGGAGCATGTAAACTGAAATCTAAAAGCTGAATAGTACTTTACTCCTCGAGGTGAAACAAGCACGGCTCCACCTCCTGCACCTTGTCTACTCCTTGATCCATCAAAAACAGCTGCCATACCTCATTGTCATCCTTGTGGTTTGGCTTGGTGATGCTAGGAATAGGTTGATTTTCTTCGTGTATACAATAGACCCCTAGCTCAGATTCTTCTACTTCTTGATAAGGATCAAAAGCATGTATCTTGTTTGCCCATTCATCAAGAGTTAGATCCGGGATGCTTCCAACCTTAGTGTCAGCTTCATCAGAGCTTGGGTGATCTTCTTGATCAAATGCTGAGCAATTGGCATTAATCTGACTTGGAGTGTAAGGCTCAATATGGAAGTTTGCAATAGGTTCTGACCTGATTGTGGCTTTGGTTCCATACCTCATTCGAACAAAGATGTGTGACCAATCAGCAGAAAAATATCCTCCAATCTTGGCTGTGAAGTCCCTTGACAAGCAAAGGGCAAAGAGTGGTGGAAGGTCTATGACTGATACATCTTGTAAAACAACAACGTTTGGACATGCATGCAAGGTAAGACTCAAGTTTTTAATCACTCCAACTGTTGCTACTACTGTCCCATCTAGCTGCACTACCCCTTTGGATATTGTTTCATACTGGAGCCCTAGCTGATCAGCTATTTGTTTAGGCATTACTGAGCTACTTGCCCCGAGTCTATCATGCAATTGTGCACTAGCTGATTTCCAATGATCAATGAAACATAGAAAGGAGGGGGTTTCAACATTTTACCTTGCTGTCCTCCATGATTTCCCTCAGGCTGGGCAGCATTTGTAAGCACTTTGTCTTGCATCTGAACTTGCTGATTCAAGTTGGCCAGTCCTTCATGGCAGCTTGCAGCAGATCTCTTTGGCCTGGGATGGATAGGGATTCCCACATTGATATATTGACATTTGTCTTCTTCATCTGATCAATGATACTGAATGGTGATGAAGGATCTCTTTGTTGTCCCTTGGTTTGCACATTCACTCCTTGCACGTGGGCAGCAACAACTGGTATTTGAGTTGGCCTAGGGGCTGTTCTTGGCTGCCCTTGTGCATTTGAAATTGACTTTGCTTGCCAACCATTTGTGGAACCATGGAAGGTTGTGGATTGGTTGGGGCTAATGGCTTGTTCTTCACCCAAATTCCTCCTTTTTGACCTTGTGTTGGCTGCAACACCTTGAGAAATTACCTAGTTCATGCCACAAAAATCCTCTAGCTTGCCAATTTACCAATGTGGTGTCATTTGGGGCTGATTGCTTGTTGGAATGTTTCTTGTTGTTGGTTGTTTCCTTGACTGCCCTCACCCTCCACACCAGTAGTTGTCACCATTAATGCTTGATTGAAAGCACCATTGAAGCACATGGATTGGTTATGAGGCTCATTGCATGGAAAACACCAATCGTACTCCTGGGCAATGTTGTTTTGTGTTGGCACCAGTGCCTTAGAGGCAGATATGGCATTTGGATTATAGGGCTGAAATGGTCTATTGGCAGGAGGCCTTGTTTGATTCATATTTGCAACTGGATTAGGTGGCCTTTGTGGTTGGTATGGCTGCCTGTTAGGATGAGTTTGGGGCTGATAAGAAGGTCTAAAACCTTGGGCTTGTTGCCTCTTGAGAGTAACCAGCTCATTGCCTAGGTTTTGCAATTGCTTCATGACTTCTTGAAGCTCATTTGGGGCACTTGGAGATGAAGTGGAAGCTTCATTTGAACTCTGATTTCTAGGAGTGGGAGAAGGAGCCAAATTAGGTGCTTGATTGGTGTTTGGACTCTCTAAACTTGGAAACAGTGGCATGGGAGGTCTAGGGGCAAGTTTTCCAGCTTGGATCAAACAATTTTCAGCCCTAATGGCAATGCTATAAGCCATAGGGATAGTTATGCCTCCCATGGACTGAATCAACATAGAAATATCAGAATTTAGAGCTTTGAGATAGTAGAGAAAAGCACCTTCATTGTTGGCCTGACTGCCACTGGAATTCTCTCCCAAGTCTTTTGAAATCTGAAGTTGAAATCGGTCAGCTGCTCATTGGGAGCTCTCTTGATGGTTGTCACTGCTCCAAAAGAGACAAGTTGTCTCCTTTTCTCCAAATTGCTCATGAAGTGCTATACACAACTGATTCCAATTTGTGATAGAACCAGCTCCAAGGCTTCTAAACCATTGCAATGCTTTCCCTTGAATGAAGATGCCAGTAACTTGACAGCCACTTGCATCTCATTGATTTCATGGATTGCACAAAGGTTAGCAATATCTTTAACATGATCACCTGGAGTAGTCTGATTTTCTCCAGTGAAGTATGGAATGTTCTTCAAGGCTGCAATAGGAATTGGATGTTGTGCATTGAGGGCAAGTGGGCTGCTGCCTGTGAAGTTGACATAGGGGTTGTTTTGTGCCATTCTAATTGGTCTTAAAACCCTTGTTGACTGAATGAAAGGCCTACCAGGTGGAGGAGTTGAGAGAGTTCTGTTTGGTGGAGATGGAGACCTTTGAATCCTTCTTCCTCTTTGCCTTCTTCTTGGAGATAATTGCAGGTATTCAAACAACACTTCTTCTTCTCCAACTCTTGACCTTGTGGTGACTCTTCTCATGAGTTTTCAGGCCTGCACTGCTGAAACCAGTTGATTCTTCCCCTTGGAGTCGCCAGATATGCAAATAATAGCTCTTTTCAAGCAAGAAAATTGCAGCAGATGCACATCAACTTTGCTGCAATAAAAATGAGACCTCTAGTGTCCCACCGGGCATGCCAAAACTGTTATCACCAAATCACAGCACCCCTGGATGTTGATCAGATTTCTAGGTTGATCATACTAGCATCCAGTGTGATTGCATAACATTGAATCCTTTCTCCAAGTGTGGGACTTGCAAAATGAGAAAGGAATCTCCAGAGAAGGCTGGTTCCTATTCCTCTGTTCAGATGCACACGAAAAATGCAGAGGGTTTACTCAAAGTCTAATCTAACTTGCCAGGGAGACAGGGTAAGAAGATGCATAAAAATAAACCTAAGCTAACAGAGGTGATGCACCGAGGAATGAAGAACACCTATCTTTCCAATAAACACAAGCCATTAAAATGTGATGCAAGATCATGCACAGATAACAAAATTTGCAGTGAAAGATCAGGAGGATGCAAATGAACACAGAGAGGGTTGAGAATCATCCACAGACATGCATTACTTGCTCCAAAGATTGATACAATACACTACAAAATGCCAAGAGGCAGAGTCACATTACAGTTTCAAATGGGAGGTTCGAACTCCACAAATTCACCTGCCAAAGAGAAGAAGGGAGGGGCAAAACAGGAATGTTCGACCCTTAGAAAGAAGCCCCTCTTTACAATATATAGGAAGAATGAGAGAGGGAAGAGAGAGGAAAGTCAGATCTACCCCAACCACTTCTAGGTCGCATTTAGTTTATCTCATTATGGCGGTGGGTGAGAACCCTGGCAAGAGCGGCGAACTGTATTTTGCATTAAAGCTGGTTGTTGAAACGTCAGTTCTGGCCATTACCACGCGCCAGAGATGTTTCTTGATTTTCTCTCTCCAAACTGAACCAAAATGCAAGATTGACCCTAGAATCATGTAGAGAATTTCACCAGCTTTCCATTGATATAAAGAACGTGAAAATCCGAGCTCTGGATCGAAAGTTATGGCGATCTGAAGATTTAGGGCAAAAAGTGCCAAAACGGATCGGCGGAAAATATTTGAATTTTTCCCACGCTCTCGCCACTTGGATGACACGTGTCGAAATCTCGATTCATCCATGGGTTCATCCTCTAAAATTCCTTTCGGGCCTTCTTAAACTTGGACACGGACACGTGGCACTATTTTATTGGTTCGGGCCTCGGGGCGCATTTTTATTTTCACTTTGGGAAAACTTTTCCCTTTCTCCCCTTCCGACACGTGGCACGTTTCGATTCGTTCCATGGCCTCTTTCTCTTTTCGCCACTTTCAAAATTTTTCACGTCCCATCGTTTGATTTTGGCCTTTCGGATTTTCTTTGCCCGATATGTCCCAAACGGATGTCCCAAACTGTCTGGGACAAATTTCTCCGAACCACCCGATTCGGGCTTCCTTGTTCCTCTTTGCGGCGAAGACACGTGGCAAGATTCCATTCGCTCTCGGCTCTTTCGGCTTTTCACGTCCCGCGCGTACTTTTGCCCGATGTCCCAAACGAAAGTCCTCTGTTTCGCCGAACCGGCCGGTTCACATCCTCCACGTACTTTTGTCCCAACTGTCCCGGACTGCCTGGGACAAATATCTCTCGAACCGCCCGAAATGGACTGACTTGCGCCAAACCGCCGATCCATCCGCCCCTTCGCGCACTTTCTTTTGTCCCGGTGTCCCAATTGTGTGAAACAAGACTTAGGCAATTTTTTCCTTTTTCATTCCGATTCACTTTTCACGCGCCCCACGCATCCCGATGTCCCAACTGTCCCCAATCTATCGTGAGACCGCCTCGCGGCTTTTCGGCCGATTCGCCCCGACGCCCCAACTCGTCCCAAGGCCGCCTGACTAGGACTTAGCCGATTTTCTTCATTTTTTTGGCACCAAGCTTGGCTTTTTTGCAATTTTTTCACATTTTTAAAACTTTCTTTTTCTTCTTGGACAAGAGAGTTTGATTTTGGGCCTTAAATCAATCTATTTGCTTGGGACTAGAGAGTTAGAATTTTGATAGCCCAAATGAAATTCATTGGTCATGGCAAGGTACCAATCAAAATCAAAGAGGTGAAAATTCCTACTTTGAAATCAGGCCGTCCATGTGGTAGGAAGAGATTGGAGTGGGTGCGGGGAAATCCCTTTGCGTTTTGCAATTTTTAGAGATTTGGCAATTTGGAAAAAATTTTCCCACACCCCAGCTTCAAATTTTTAACTTAGGCACGTGGCACATTTTCATTGGAAATGGAGTCACAACCCTTTTTCTCAACATTTTAACATTTTTGGAAAAAGGATCAAAACTCAAATTCCTCAATGGCCGGCTCTGATTGAACTCTTGACACGTGGCACCTTCGATTGGAAATGTGGTCATGACCCTTTTCTCAACAATTTAACCTTTTTTTGGAAAATCAAAAACTCAAATTTCTTTGCCATTCTACTCTCTTACTTCAACTTTTCAATGACAAGAGACCTTGGTGGAGCCATCTCATGGAGCATTCTAGAACTTTTACTTCACTTTTGGGAATTTGGTTAAATTTCCAAAAAGTATCCCCCAATGCCTTCTCATCACATGCTTTGAATTTTCAATGGCGGGCTTCACCTTTGAATTTTTCCTTCATTTTGCCTTCATTTTGTACACAGGCTTCAACTTTGAATTTTTCCTTGTGGGCTTCAACTTTGAATTTTACCTTTATACCTTGATCGGGGCTGCAGGTTAACTTTTTAACTTTTTTCCTTTTTTACAAAGAGGCTCAAAAACACAAATTTCTCTGCCAACCCACTTCCAATTAGGTATGTCCACATACCTGCGGATGATGGTGCCAAAATTTGACGGGGAAGAAAACTCCCATCGTTCCCACTATGGGAAAAATACACTGAGAGGAAGAGAACTTCATCATTTTGAGTCCAAAATTTGAATTTCCTTCACGAGCTAGAGGCATGGAGGCAAAATGATGATTTGACGAACCAGGCCATAGAACAAGCGAACAATTTTGATAAAGATAAAAAAGGATATTATAAAGAGGATATTACATCCATGACCGGAGATGGAGAATTCTCAAAACAAGTAAAATAGAGCTTTAAACAACACTAGGGCATGGATTTTGCTATTTGTTCAAATATCAACTTGGCTTAAATATTTTAGGAGGGCAAGAGCTTGAAATTTTGAATTTAACTTGCAAAACAAAAAGTGTTTTTCGGGAGACAACATCTGGCTCTTTCTTAGGGACATGACATGGACTAAGCATGATGAAGACATTGTATGAGGATCCAGAATCTCAAATTTTAAACCATATAACATTGACCCAGTGCCTTATCCATTGGACTTTGCATATTCATGTATAATTCTAACAAAGAAATATTAGAAGAAGGAAACACACAAGCTCATAAAATGAAGGAAACACACGACACAAATAGAAGGAAAAAAAAACCACACAATGAAAAGGGAAACACACCAAGAAATCACCTTTGCTACAAGGCGGGGGACAACCCACTTTCATTGATGATACCATTTCAATTATTGCTCACTTCAAGGAAATTCCAATGGCGTTCCATCCAAGTATGAGAGGATAAAAAAATTCTCACCACAAGCTCCATGAATTTTGAGTGGGCCCAACCACAATGAATCAAACTTTCCATGGCTGCCCTTTGGTTCTCTTCTCTTGTCCCATAACAGAACAAAATCTCCAACTTTGAAATTCTCTTACTTTGCTCTTCTTGTCAAAAATTTCTTCACTTTCAACTGATGCTCCTTAATTCTATCCACCACTTGTCATATGCTTTCTTCCAGCTTCTCCAAGAAGAGGATCCTCTTGTCAATGGAGTCTTTGTATTGACCATCTTCTATTTCTTGCAGCAACTTGAGAGTTGGCATCTCAATTGTGAGGGAATCTCTGCCTCAACTCCATACAAAATTTGGAAAGGTGACACCTATTTCCTTCTTAGGAGCAATCCTATCGGACCACAACGCATCATATAACTTCTTTTGCCAATTCCTTTGATTCTCATCTACCATCTTGAGAAAAATGGTCACAATGTTCTTGTTGATTTACTCAGCTTTCCCATTTCCCCATGGATAGTAGTGAGAAGAGTGAGATAGGGAGGTTCCAAATCCATAAAAAACTGCATGAGCTCCTTGGAAGAGAAATAGGTGGCATTGTCTACAACAATTTTCTGTGGTATTCCAAAACAAACAATGATATTCTCCTTGATGAAGTTGTAGACTATTTCAGAGTTGGCTTGCTTGGTTGGGATGGCTTCCACCCATTTAGTGAAGTAATCAGTTGCAGTGAGTACATAAGTATGCCCTGCACTAGAATGAGGATTCATAACACCAATAAAATCTAGCCCCATTGCTGAAATGGTTCTTCAATCACCACAGGCTTGAGTGGCAATGTAGCTAGTTGTGGCTTTCCAACAAATTTTTGGCATGCTTTACATTTGGAAACCTAATCCTGAAGTGTCTACAAAGATGGAGGGCCAATAATATCTCCCTCTGAGGATCTTATGTGCGGTGACCATTGCTGAGAAATGTCCACCACAAGCTTGATCATGATATGCCTTGAGAAACTTTTCTTTTGCTCCTTATCTACACACCTGAGGAAACAACCATCTAGGCCTCTCTTGTAAAGTGCATGATTCCAGATCACAAACTTGGCTGCCTTTAGCTTGAGTGTCCTTATTTTTTTGTAATCAAGATGAGGAGGGAATTCTCCATAAGTGAGGTAGTAAGCAATGTCAGCATACCACTCATTAGTAGTGGTGACAAAGAGCGCTTGTGGACTGTCTCCTGAATAGGTTGAGAAAACACCATCTTTTTGTCCTTGCTGAGCCTTAAGAGATTCATCTTCAGAAATAAACTTACAAAAACATTTCCTCTTACCAGATTAGAGGGTCTAATCTCCAAGTCATACTCTTGGGTCTTTGTAATCTAACTTCCTCTCTTAGCCCCAGGATCTTGTTGAGTCAAAATGGACTTGATTACACTTCTAGGGACCATCACCATTATATGGGAATTGAGAATGTAGAATCTAAAACTTTTAATAGCTTTGACCACTACATAGGCATGTTTCTCTAATTGGTTGTACTTTAGCTCATGATTTTTCAAAGGATAGCTCATGAAAGCAATGGGTGCTTCCAAACCTTCATCATTTTTCTAAACAAGGACAACAAAGAGTGTATGTTCTAATGCATAGCAATACATGATGAACTCCTTGTTGAAATCTGGAGATACATAATTTGGAGCTTTGGCAATGGATTTCTTGATCTCCTCAAATGTTGCTTTTCCTTCCTTATTCCACTTGAAACTTGCTTGGCTTCATCATGGAAGTTATATGCTTAGTCAGTTTAGAAAACTTAGGCACAAAATGAAGAAGGAAGTTTACCTTTCCAAAGAATGAATGAACTCCATTCTTACTAGTTGGTAAGGCTAGTGCTTGGATAGCTCTGATCCTCTCAGGATCAATGTGTGCTCCAAGTTTGTTCACAATGTGTCCCAACAAATTACCTTCTATGACTCCAAAAATGCACTTCTTTGGATTTAGAGAAATATCATGTTTATTACACCTTGCAAGGACTTGCTCCAAATTACTATATGATCTCCCCTCCTCTTTGAAAAAACCATGAGGTCATCAAGGTAAATGACAATGTAATGTTTCAAATATTTGAAGGCCAAGTCCATTTCTCTCTGGAAAGTGGCTCCAACATTGATCAAGCCAAAAGGAATTCTGTTATAGGCAAAAGTGCCCCAAGGTGTTGTGAAGGCTATTTTGTTGCAATCCTCTTTTGCCACCTTGATTTGGTTGTACCTTGAGAATCCATCAATCAAAGAGAGCATTTCAGATCTAGTGACTACTTGCAAAATATGATCCATGATTGGAAGAGGGTAGTTGTCCTTGAGAGATGCTTGATTCAGATTTTGAAGTCTACACAAATCCTTATTTCCCAATTCTTCTTCCTTCTTGGCATAATGTTAGCCACCCATGTGGAATGGTGGATGGGGAAGATGATTCTAGAATTGAGCGTTTTTGTCACCTCTTATTTGATAACATCAGAAATATTTGGATTGTAGGGGCTTTGTTTTTTCCTGAAGGGCTTAGCTCCTTGCTTCAAAGGAATGGAGTGATGCATTTCCTTTGGATGAAAAGATTTGAGTTCATCATAGGAATAGGCCAAGACATCTAAGTAATTTTTAGCAAAGAAACAAACTTTCTCTTCTCTTTTGGTGAGAAGCATTTACCAATGTTAACCATCCTTGGATTCTCTGAAGTGCCAATGTTTTCTTGATCAAAATCAGATGGACACCAAGAAGACTTTTTTTCTCTCTGGATGAACTTGTCATGCTTGTCAAAGAGGTCTTCCAAAGAAACTAGGCCTTTGGGGATTTTGTTTCCTTTCAGTTTGATTACTCCCTCTTCATCAATTCCCTCAATTCCTTCCTTCTCTTCTTTGGGGACTGATTCATGGTGTGGGTTTTCACTTCCTTCAAAGAAAATATTATTGAAGTTATCCCTTTGTTCTAAGAAGGCTAGGATCTGATTTTCATCATTGAAGACCTGCTAGTGATTTGCATTATCTGGTACACTGGGTCTGAACACCATCTCAATGGTCACTTTATCCTTGCCAAAAGAAGGATGAGGTGTCACTAAGGAAGCTGACACTGCTAGAGAATCAAAATTTTCATTCTACTCCCTAGGGATAGCTTTAATGGAGAATGCATCAAAGGATTCAATGCAATCCCACACTTTGTTTCTATAGTGCCTGAGTTTGGGGTTTTTCACTTGATATTGCTTGGTGGACCTATTTACCATAACCTCTACATCACCTTTGCATCTCAACTTCTTGATTCCCATGTCCTCTACTATATTCATGCCTAAGAGTAATGCTTCATACTCTGTTGTATTATTTGTATTGTCAAATTGTAGCTTGTAGGCAAAAGGATATACCTCATTGGAGGGAGAGTATAATACTACACCAGCTCCTAAACCTGCTCTGGAATGACTACCATCAAACTCCATTGTCCATATTTGGTCTTCTTCTTCCTCCATGAGAAGTGGCAAGTCCTC
Organism: Taxus wallichiana var. yunnanensis; assembly: GCA_018340775.1. Lineage (NCBI taxonomy): Eukaryota > Viridiplantae > Streptophyta > Pinopsida > Cupressales > Taxaceae > Taxus > Taxus wallichiana. Next base: position 793,224,568 of record CM031242.1, read on the forward strand.
TTCCTTCTATGATGTAAGGAGGTAATTTCCAAGCCCACAATCTTGAAAAAGGATATCAACTCTTGGATCATCATACTTCCTTACTGTGAACTTCATTTTTCTAACTGGAAACAACTTCTTCATTTCTCCTTTCACTGGGATAGTTGTAGATGACCAATCCATTTTTATTTCTCCACCTAGATCTCTACAAAAACTTCTACTCAACAACATACCAAAATATGTTGGGATGTCCTACTTACAAAAATGGTCAGGAGTATCTTCTTGTTAGGGTAATCAGCCAGTGTAACCTGAGCATCCTTAATCTTTCCTACCAATGGAACTTTCTTTGATTCCATTGAGTAGTATGTGCCATTTACCTGGGTCAAAGTGAGGCCAAGAGCATTTGAAACTTTTGTTGGCATCACATTATCTAAGGCTCCAGAATCTATAATGTAATTATTCAACTAGAAACCTTTGATGAGAAGTGACAGGAAAAAGGCTCAACTCTATTGGTGGTGGAGGCACTTGAGGGATAGCATGTTTTGAGAAGATGGTGTGGATGGTGTGGGAAGTAATCCTTTAGAATTAGAGATTGGGGATGTAGAGTTACCACCCCGGACTACCTTGATGAATCTATCAAATTGGGCAGGATGTGTTTGTAGGTATTCAATTTCAGAGAGTTGGACTTTGGTTTTGCTAGCATGCTCTAAAAATTCAAATGAAGTTATGGTAGATGAGGAAGAGGTTCTAGCAGTGGATGAGGACTTGAATGGCATATGCTTTTTTACTTTTGGTTTTGGGTTCTCCTTTTCAAATGTAGTAATTGACTTGGAAGGAGATGGGGGTGTAGCCTTTGATTGAAATTTAGATGTTCTTGCATAGCCATCATTTAGAAGAGAATTTATCTTAACAACTTTTGAGTTGGGCGAAGAATTAGATAACTTACTTGGCACAGTAGTGTGATCCTTGACAACTAGTGAATCTGATTTCTCTCTAGATTATATAATGGAAGGTGGTAATCGTGATCCCTATTGATGATCTTGTTTAGTGGAGGCTTTGAGAGATATATTCTTTGTTCTTCCTACTCTCGCTGCAACCACCGAGAGGCTGAAACACCATTCTTGGATTTTGAGCGAGTGAAAACAACACATGAAAAACTTAGAGATTCTTCATCACCTTCCTCCTCTTCAAAACGTATTCAATCAGCCATTGTGCATGCCAACCTCTTCAATTTCAAGATAGTTTTCATAGTCATCCATGCTTTCTTCTTCGCCTTCCTCAATGTATCTTTCTTCTAATTCCCTATTTTCACAAGATGGCATTGAGTGGTGGTGCTTCAAGGAAATCCTATGAGGAGGTGGAGAAATTCTTTGTCTATCAAGAGGATTTGGTCTCCTTGGAGCATTCATCATTGTTATTTGTGATAGACAACTTCTTCTTTAAAGAAACTAACTAATTTGCCATTTTTTGAGCATCGAAATCGGTGGTGGCTGAATTTGAACTCTAACCTTTTTGCTTCCCATTTGGTCCTTTTCAATTTTACGAAAGAATTAGATCATCATTAGTCTATATTGCAAATTCTTGAGCTTCCCTCAATGTTCTTGGTTTGTCTCTTCTAAGGAAGAAACCAACTTCTGATGGAAAAGCATTGATGAAGAACCTTTTCAAGTTGTTTTCAGGGGGTACCACATCTTCTGGGATTGTTCTTGTCAACCTATCATACCTTGCTACAAAATCTCTCATTGATTTGGAGGTCTCCTTCTTCATCTAAACCAATTAGATCAGCAGATCCTGAAAATCTTCTTTGTGCTCTTAAACCTATGTTCAAATGCACTTCTTATATCTTCCTAGCATGTGAAAAATCTTGGGGGCAACATGTAGAACCATTAAGTAGCTCTTTCTTGAAGGGAATCCACAAAGATCCTAACTAAAACATCTTCATTTTCAAATCCCAACACTCCACAATCAGTGATGAATGCTGCTACATGTTCTTTAGGGAGCTGAGAACCATCCCCTTTGAATTTTGGGAAGTTCTTTCTTGATCCTCTTGGGAGCTCATGAAGTGGTTATAGAAGAGAAAGTGGACCAGATTTCTTCGCCATGGTACATTAGGCCTACGCACTTCATTCTCATGATCACCCATTCTATTCCTATTTCTAGCCTCCAGTCTTGCTAAGGCTTCTTCTGCTACTGCTCTTTCTTCTGCTTCAATTTGGATTCTTTCTATTTCTTCAAGTTGAGTGATCTCAAAACGTGTGTTGTATTTTTATCACTTTTAAAAGTTTCCAAATATTGTGATTTTCTTAACAAATTTTAAGTATTCTAAACTCCAAAAATTGATTAAATTCTAATTATTATGCATCCATAGAAGTGCTGAAAACTTGTGTAGCAAATAAATAATCGAAAAACTGAAAACATTTAGATAACAAACAAGATTGTTTATGTGGTTCGAAATTCCTACATCCCCGGTTCGATTGAACCAATCCATTAATAATATTGAAATGTAAGTACAATAACTCTTAAAAACAACCAATAATGAATCAAAACCTGTAAATGATCTGATCAATGTCCCAAGAACTCGAAAAATAGGAGAAACTATCCCAGAACGATCCGTGGCTCCTACGGTGTTTTCACAATGTGATCTCGCTGCAACCGTGTTTTTGAAAAACACCTACAACTGGATATTTAAAAACATTCTATGAAAAAAATCATATATCTGAGATCATCTCTAAATTATGAACAGTTTTCATGTTTACACCAAGTCACAATTCGGACCGAGAGTGCATTGAAATTCGTGTTTTCCAACTAGCTGTCTTGTAGATCCTTGTTAAAAACTGCATTCAAAGCTTCCAAAAAAAGGTTAAAATTCAATAGAAAATATAAAATATTACATTGTTGGAATCATCTCAGAATTTACTTCATTTCATATTTTTACTCCAAGTGCCTAATCTAAGTGCAAGGCCTTCAAAAATGGCATTTTCTGAAACTGCCTCCTCTTTCCCTTTACATAGAGTACAGAGCTCTATTTATATAGGCGAGCTCGTTTCTATCCCATCCGAGATAGGTGGCGGGTTGGTTGGCGTGATGTGTTTGGGAGCTGAGAGGTCAAGTGTTCAAATCCCAGCGGTGCTATTCTTTTGGCGGATTTGCATTTGTTAATCCCACATTGTGGGCACACTCAAAGAGGAAAGCATTTAATAATGCTAAAGTTGCGGGTCTTGGATTGGCTTTTGAGCCACCTTATGCTGCGCATTGTGGGTTTGGTTGGCCAATGTTGTTTGACCGTATATAATACCAAGGATAATGTTTGAATTAAATGTGTGGCACTTATCATATAAGGCGTGGCAAATACATGAAATGTGTGGGAAATGTAATATGGATTTGGATTAAATGCGTGGAATATGGAAAGTGGACTTACCAAGTAAATATAATTTCGACCCATGTAATGTGGTATGGAAATAATTAACTCAGTCAATAATATATATTCCACTTGTCGTCTCCCAATAGGAAATTCGATCGAATTCGATGAGTGGTGGCAAGCCATGTGGTGGCTTGTGGACCCACCACGTTGGCGATAATACCATAGTCCACATGGCGGTCGGGCTCCCCTCTGTAATAAAAGTTGAGCCTCTTGTTCCCGAGCACCATTTTTACGCTTGTCGAAGACCGGTGATCAAAACCAATAATCAAATCCCTTTTTCCTTTTCGCCACGTGTCGCAGTGCCATTGGTCCAATATTGACCAATTGACCAGAGTTGACTTTCTTTGTCATCAACTTTGACCGGACATAACTAGAGCTCCCGATGTCCGTTTGTCATGTTCTCACAGTTGTTGGAAAAATCTCGAGATGATCTTATACAATGACACCATTTAGGGATGTTTAGGGAATTTTTTCAAAAATGATCCCCTGATCACACCTCCCCACTGAGAAAGGCTTTTTGTCCACAAAAAGTTGTGTATCAACCCACAAAAATGCTATCTCTTCCTGCATTTCACAAACACATACAAGAACCCAAAATAACATTATAGGTTAAATAAAATGCAAATATTTGATTAGCTAGTCACATAACCGATCAGATAATAACACCCAATTAAGCTAGTGTTCAATTTGAAATCGTTGTAACCACTCACAACTCTACGCACAACATGTGAACAATCATACCCCATTGTAATGCCATCACAATTAACTGACCATATAATAACACCCATTCTATTATGGAAAGCTAGTGTTCAACTGTCACTTTGTGATATGGCCGATTACCAAAAATTACAATTCCATAACACAAATCAGTATACAAGACATCTAAATTGCCCACAATTAGGCTAGTGCCCACTGCCCATCTAAAACTGTAACAACTGCAAGTATTCACTATCAGAATATAATAGACTATCAATGCCCAAAAATAGCTATAGTCAACAACTGAACCCACGTGAAGCTGCCAAAACATTGTATCGCCATCACAAATAATAACTCAGATAATAACACCCATCTATAACGGAAGCTAGTGTTCAACTGACACTTTGTGATTATGTTGATTACAACTGCAAGTTTCAAATTTAGACATGCTACTGATGCCTATCCTTGCATACTATTTTCAACAATGGAACTACTAACCAATATGAGAAAACAAAACATGAGTATGATGAACCTATCACTCAAATCTTCTCTTCATTGTTTCCATTCATTTTCAAAGCTTAAATATCAACTTAGGAACAAATCCTTATCAATCAACAGGAATCCCTAAAATATAGCTCTAAAAATATTTTGCTTGCCTACTATCAACAATTTATTGTAGTGCAAATATAAAGTTGAGGAGTGTTTTTCCCAACCAATCACTTGGGTTTTTCCATTTTGGTTGTTTTACCTTCTCAATACCAAAATGAGTTTTAGTTAGGTTTAGCACTATTGGTTTTACAATATTGTTCTTTTTAACAACTTTCCAATTTTGTTGTTTAGAAACAAACCAACAAACCTTAACATCATGACCATTCCTATTACAATGGGAACAAAATTTAACTTCCCTATTTTTAGGAGTCTTACCCATTTTACCATTCTCAGAACTCTGTCTACGAGAATGATTCCCTGTTTAGGAGAGGTAACATTCTTGCCCTTTCTCGCCTTTCCTTGGTGAGATTGGTCTTTAGCACCTACCTTATCATTCACAAAAGGCATTAAATTCTTAATCAAATTTTTCCTCTTCCAACAATATGCAACAAAATGATTACTACCTTCACAAAATGTGCAAGGGAAAGCATATTTTTGCCTACCAAAGCTATATTGTTCCAACTAAAAGAGTGTATTAGAAGTTTTAGGATTTGATTTTCCCTTAGTGTTATTTTTAGTGTAAGTGGAAGGAGGTGGAATCTGATTACCTCTTTTACCTATTTTCTTACACCTTTCATTGTTCCTCTTGATGGCGGAATCCTACAATTCTAGTGGTGTAGATCCTTGGTTGTTGGAAGCTTGTCTTCCTTCAGCTGCTTTGGAACTTTCTCCAATTTCCATTTTCCCACTAGAATAACCCAAACCTGAAAACCGAGGTTGATCCTCTACAGTGCATTCTATCATAGTACTTGCATCTACTTTGGAAGGCATTTCCTTCTTATGTTCACCTTGTTGCAGCTTTTCCAAGAGGGCATCCTTGGTCCGTATTTCTTCCTGCAACTCTTTAACAAAGCCCATCAACTTCTTGCTCTCTTCAAGCATCTTGTTGACATACTCCTCTTTCTTGGTTATAGAGGATTGTGGCTCAGATTTTAACCACACTATTTCCTCTTCCAAGGAATAAAAATTATCTCTCAAGAAATATTTTTCTTCTTGGAGTTGGTGGTTTATGGCTTCAAGCTCATCTAGTTGCTCCTGTTTGGATGACTTTCCCATGATTACTCGTTCTTGCAAACACAACCTGTACTTCCAAAACTGCACACTGCAAAAGAAGATTAACAATCCCCAAAATGTCTACACACTAGAAAAGTGAAATCAATACTTGAAACTGAAGCCAAATTTTCAAACACAATTAGAAGCTAATCCGCAATCTAACTGCTCTGATACCAAACTTGATCTGAAATGTGTGTTGTATTTTTATCACTTTTAAAAGTTTCCAAAGATTGTGATTTTCTTAACCAATTTTAAGTATTCTAAACTCCAAAAATTGATTAAATTCTAATTATTATGCATCCATAGAAGTTCGAGAAAATTTTTGTAGCAAATAAATAATCGGAAAAACTGAAAACATTCGGATAACAAACAAGATTGTTTACGGGTTCGGAAATTCCTACGTCCTCGGGTTGAAATTGAACCGATCCATTAATAATATTGAAATACAAGTACAATAACTCTTAAAAACAACCAATAATGAATCAAAACCTGTAAATGAGCTGATTAATGTCCCAAGAACTCTAAAAATAGCGAAAAACTATCCCAAGAACGATATGTGGCTCCTACAATGTTTTCACAATGTGATCTCGCTGCAAATCTGTGATATAAAAACACCTACAAATGGAGATTTAAAAAAATTATATGAAAACAAATCATATATCTGAGATCATCTATGAATTCTGAACAATTTTCATGTTTACACCAAGTCACAATTCAAACCAGAAGTGCATTGAAATTCATGTTTTCCAACTAGCTGTCTTGTAGATCCCTGTTAAAAATGCATTCAAAGCTTCCAAAAATAGGTTAAAACTCAACAAAAATATAAAAATCTTACATCATTGGAATCATCTCAGAATTTCCTTCATTTCATATTTTTACTTTGAGTGCCCAATCTGAGTGCAAGGCCTTCAAAAATGGCATTTTCTGAAACTGCCTCCTCTTTCCCTTTACACAAAGTACAGAGCTCTATTTATATAGGCGAGCTCGTTTCTATCCCATCTAAGATATGCGTGGGTTGGTTGGTGTGATGTGTTTGGGAGCTGAGAGCTTGGGTGTTCAAATCCTGGTGGTGCTATTCTTTTGGTGGATTTGCATTTGTTAATCCCACATTGTGGGCACGCTCAAAGAGGAAAGCATTTAATAATGCTAAAGTTGCGGGTCTTGGAATGGCTTTTGAGCCACCTTATGCTGCGCATTGTGGGTTTGGTTGGCCAATGTTATTTGACTGTATATAATACCAAGGATAATGTTTGAATTAAATGAATGACACTTATCATATAAGGCGTGGAAAATGCATGAAATGCGTGGGAAATGTAATATTGATTTGGATTAAATGCGTGGAATATGGAAAGTGGACTTACCAAGTAAATATAATTTCGACCCATGTAATGTGGTATGGAAATAATTAACTCAATCAATAATATATATTCCACTTGTCATCTCCCAATGGACAATTCGATCGAATTCGATGAGTGGTGGTAAGCCACGTGGTGGCTTGTGGACCCACCACATTAGCGATAATACCATAGTCCACACAAATCGGGCTCCCCTCCGTAATAAAAGTTGAGCCTCTTATTCCCGTGCTCCTTTTTACTCTCATCGTCAAGACCGGTGATTGAAAACCAACAAACAACTCCCTTTTGCCTTTTCGCCACGTGTCGCAGTGCCATTGGTCCAATATTGACTAGTTGACCAGAGAGTTGACTTTCGTTGTTCGAACTTTGACCGGACATAACTAGAGCTCCCGATTTCCATTTGTCACATTCTCACAATCGTTGGAAATATCTCCAGATGATCTTCTACACTAAAACCATTTAGGGATGTTTAGGGAATTTTTCAAAAATGATCCCCGATCATTGAGCCCTTATCTCATCTTGACTCTTGCCTCTCTTTTGAGCTCTTCAAATGTGGGATTAATTTGTCCTCCTTGCCTCGATTGCGGGTGTATCTTCTATCACCCACTTGAAAGTTTATGCTCTTCTTTGAGGTGTTGGAATTTGTCTCTTCCTTTCCAATTTGATTTGCGCACGTTTGTCTTTCGAGTCCGTAATCCTTATGGAAATGAAGTATTGATTGACACTTTTTCTATTATGCCAAATAGATTCTCTCATATCGAAGCAATGTCTTCTTGGATGTGAAAGAGTAAATCAGGTCTCTCAACGGGAGGATTTCCTAGAATATCCATGATTTACATCTATGTTTTTGTGTGATTATTCAATCTCTAGAAAATTTTCTTCTATAATCTTATTTTTGTATTTTATGACCAAGTCGTTTTAGGTGCGATGTTGCAAAATATAACCCATGATGGGCGCCAAAAACTATTGGTGAGAAAATTTGTCTTGTGGACAAATTGGTGGGTTTCAATCCAACGCTATGGGAATCTAAGTCCCTTTACTTGAACAGCACACTTCTATAGGTGCATGCATAAAATATGGGGGTTTGAATGGTGGCCTATCGACTAGAGATCCAATAGGGGCACTCCACTTGTGCTGTGGCAAAGATGTCAATGTCTCACTAGAGAAGAAACTTTGTCTTGGAAAGGGGAAGGGAGTGGAATTGGAGGTAGGAGAAAAATAATGTTGTGAGTAGAATATAAAATTCCCACACACATTAATTAGAGATTTCTTTTACATGAATTTATAGTTAGAAGAGAAAAAATCCATAGGAGAAGCTACAAGACCGAATGAAATTCATTGCTTGCAAGGTACCAATCAATCCCTCAATCAAAGAGGAAAAAAATCCTTATTTTATTATTGAAGATAAAGAAGAGTTTGTATAGAGCTTTGAGAATAGAGGAAAATCTAAGGAGAAGGGAAAATAGAAGAAATATGGCATTTTCTGTCTTTTCCAGGTATAAAGCACTCTAGTCTTTTTGAAATCAATCGTCAACCCCTGGAATGGCTCTAAGGAGCCATTATATACTTTTCTAAAATGGTTACAACTTTACAAATCATTTACACCTCTTCAAATTCCTCCATTTTGAATAAAATGCTCATGCTAGGTTAAAAACCAGATCTTGCAATGTAAATGTTACATTTGATTTGCCAGTTTGAATACAAGCTGTTTGATTTTCTCTTATAACTTTGAAATCGGGTCATCCACGTGGTAGGAAGAGATTGGAGTGGGTACAGGGGAAAGCCCTTTGTGTTTTATGATTTTTTAGAGATTTGACAATTTGGAACAAATTGGCCCGTACCCCCACTTCACTTTTTAACTTAGGCATGTGTCACATTTTGATTGGAAATGTGGTCCCGGCCCTTTTGTCAACATTTTAAACTTTTTTGAAAAAAGGCTCAAAAACTCAAATTCCTCTTCCAACCCACTTGCTTTGATTGGAAATGGGGTCATGGCCCTTTTCTCAACATTTTAACCTTTTTTGGAAAAAGGCTCAAAAACTCAAATTTCTCTATCGTTCCACTCTCTGCTTTGACTTTTCAATGGCAGGCCCGAGACCTTGGTGGAGCCATGGAGCATTCTAGAACTTTTACTTCACTTTTGGGAATTTGGTTAAATTTCCAAAAGTGCCCCGATGGCCCACTCGTCCACTTTGACTTTTCAACGGTGGGCTTCACCTTTGAATTTTTCCTTGCGGGCTTTAACTTTGACTTTTCCTTGTGGGCTTCAACTTTGACTTTTACCTTTATAGCCTGATCGGGGCTGCGGGTCACTTTTTAACTTTTCACCTTTTTTACAAAGAGGCTCAAAAACACAAATTTCTCCACCGACCCACTTCCAATTAGGTATGTCCACGTACCCGTGGATGATGGGGCCAAAATTTGACGGGGAAGAAAACGCCCATCGTTCCCGACTATGGGAAAAATACACAGAGGAAGAGAACTTCATCATTTTGAGTCCAATTTTTGAATTTCCTTCATGAGCCAGAGGCATGGAGGAAAAACAATGATTTGACAACCCAAGCCATAGAACAAGCGAACAATTTTGATAAAAAAAAGAGATTGTAAAGAGGATATTACATGCACAAACCGGGAGATGGAGAATTTCTCAAAACGAGAAAAACAGAGATTTAAACAACATTAGGGCACAGATTTTGCTATTTCTTTGAACTTTGAAATTTTCTTAAATACTTTAGGAGGGTGGAGCTTGAAATTTTGAATTTAACTTGGAAAACGAAAAAGTGGTTTTCGGGAGACAACAAGCCTAGAAATTTATCAATACATGAGGATAGAAGACTTTTTAGAGAGGAGGGAGGCAGAAGAAGACACTACTTTCAGGGAAAAGAGATGGTAGAAAACCCTTATATGTATTGTGTAAATGAGATACATAATAGAACCATCCATGTTTATAACAGACACAATTCGTAGACTCAAAGTTCTAGAAATTGTACAAACTAGAACACAAAGTTTCCAAGCACGCAAGGATTAGATGATTCACAGATCAAAACTAGAAAGAAAGAGAAAGTAGAAGAAAAGGGGAAAAACCTTTGTATTGATTTCTTCCAATTCAAAATTACAATTCCAGAATAATCAAAATTCCAACCCATACAATGGCTTTGAAATCCCATGATATAGCTTGCAAGAGACGGTTACAAATTCCTCAAAAAAGCAAGAAACAATTACAACTTATTCTAATCATTCACACCCCTTCAAATTATTGATTTGCAGAGAAACGTTAATGGCGAGAAGAACAGGTTCAAAAATATACGGCCATTACATTATTTTGCTAGTTAAAACATGGGTTTTTTAATTTGCTTTTACAACTTCAAATCCGAATCGTTGATGTGGAAGGAATTGATTGGAGTGAGCATGCGATGCCTTGAATTTCTACCTTCTATTTTAAGGGGCTGTATATTTAACCCTAGACATGTGGCGGGCCAACACTCATTTAGAACCTGCCTCTAGATTTTGTCTTTGAAGTTACGCTAGGATGACATGTGGAGGCCTCCATCGATTCCTTTATACTTAGCCTATTCGGGCTTGTTCCGTGCTTGACTTATGCTAACCCCAAGAGACGTGGAGGGTTGATGCTCATTTGAGTTTCTATTTTAGAAGCGCTCCTTAAAATTGTGCTTAGGCGATGCATGTCTCCTTCCTCTGAGTTAAAATTTCCAATGACCAAATTTTTTTCTCTATTGAAATTAGACACGTGGTGATTTGGTACTCATTTGGAAACCAGCCTTTTGGTTTTACTTCTGAAATCGTGTCGTTGAGGCACGTGGAGGCCTCCACCGACCCGCCCATACTTAGTTAATTTTAACTATCGGATTTGTCCCTTTTTGGACCTAGGACACATGGAGGACCGGCGCAAGTTTGAGAACTATCCCAATATTTGACTCTTGAAGTTGCGTCGATGAGGCATGTGACACCGTCTCTTCTGACTTCAATACTTAGCTGATTTTAGCTTATTTTGTCTTCATTTTGAAACGAGACATGTGGTGAGTTGGCGCTTATTTAAGGACTGTCCCTTGAGCACTGCCCCTAGAGTTGCACCGTTTGGACACGTGGAGGCTTCCGTTGAACCTTGAAATATGGCTAGACCACATCCAATCAAAGATATACATGTATTACCCATGGACTCTAGGATGAAAATTAACGGGAAAATATTCTGCCATTCCCGACTACGGGAAGAAAATAAAAAGAAGGGAAAAGACTCCATTGCTATACCTGATTTTAAACTATTCTCCATGAACTAGAAAATTACAAACAATACTAGGCCTGATGTGCGACTCAATACTCCAAGGAACAGACTCAAAATTTTTGAAAACTCGACACCAAAAACAGGGGGATTTTGGGCCCAACAACAGCTGGCTCTTTCTAGGGATGACTTGGCTTGGAATGCGAAGACACAAGGCAAGATCAAGAACTGTAGATAACTTTGGGGAAAGAGGACCAGTGCCTTATCCATTGGGAAAAGGATTTGAAAGAAAAACCAATACAAGGCAACACACACAACAAGGAACAAGAAAGAAAACAAGCCAAAACTAGGAAAGACCCAAAACAAAACATGAAAGAACGGCCAAAGCCAAAACACTATACAAAATATACAAAAGGACTTCCTAGTCACCTAGGACTTGAAAAACTTAAGATACTACCCACTATAAGGAAGTGGGAGAGGAGAACCATCCATGTAATCCAGATAAAAAGAGTTTTCTCTAGCAAAATGTTTGATTCTAAAAGGACCAAGCCAAAGAGAATCAAACTTACCATGGCTTCCTAATGACTCATGTCTTTTGTACCAAAGTAGCATAATGTCTCCCACTTTGAAGACTGTGAGTTTGGATTTCTTGTTAAACAAAGCCTTCAATTTCAACTGATGAGCTTCTATCATGTCCACTACATGCAATCTGTCTTCATCAAGCTTACGAAGGTACCAAATTATATTATCCAAAGAGCTACACAAACTTGAATCTTTAATGGTTCTCATCGATGCAATGTTGGCAATTCCACCATGACCGGTAGTTGAGCTTCTACACCATACACCACTTGGAAAGGGGACATTCCAATTGCTCTCTTAGGTGTGATTCTATCATCCCAAAGTGCATCATACAACCTCTTATGCCAATTCCTCTAAGAATCATTTACAAGCTTTCTAACTATGGTTTCCATATTCTTGTTTTTCGATTCTTCCTGTCCATTCCTTTGGGGGTAGTAATATGAAGAGTGATCAAGGGAGATCCCATATCCATAGTAGAATTCCATCATCTCAGTAGAAGAAAAGTTAGAAGCATTTTCTGTTACAATTTTGTTTGGGATCCCAAACCTGATCAATATGCTTTCCTTAATGAAGTTACAAACTACCTCAGATGTAGTGCTCTTGGCTGGGATGGCTTCCACCCAATTGGTGAAGTAATTTTTGGCAGTCAACACATGAGTTCATCTAGCACTAGAAGATGGATTGAGTGCTCTAATGAATTCTAAAACCCATTGTTGAAATGGCTCTTCAATCTCTACAGGCTTGAGAGGAAAAGCAACCAAGGTAGGAATTTCAACAAAAAAAATTCATGCTTCACATTTACCAACCCATTTTGATGCATCTCGAATAGAGTGCGTCAAAAATAACCAACACGAAGTATTTTATGAGTTGTTACCCTAGAGGAGAAATGACATCCATAATCTTGGTCATGAAAATAAGACAACTTCTTTTGTTGTTCCTTGTCTACACACTTCAAAACCTTCCATCTATGCCTCCTTTGAACAACACAGGTTTCCAATAGCACATATTGTGCAGACCTCGGTTTGATGGCTCTCTTATATTTGGCAATCAAGTGAGATGGACATTCTCTATAGGTTAGAAAGTGAGAAATGTCGAGCATACCATACATCCGTCGATTTGAGGAACAAAAAATAGGGCCATCAACATCATCTTCGAGATAACTCCTTAGAAGCTCCTTAGTAATTATTTCACATGAGACCCTTACCTAAACTAGCTTGCCACTCTCTCGGGAATTTGTTCAACAAATTTCCTTTTTAAAAAGAAAAACTAATTTTTCATTTCTTTGATCTGGCGACTCTAAGATATACTCATGGTATAAGGGATCTTGGAATTGAAGATCCCCAATTTCAAATCTTGGATCAAAGAGGTTTTCAACTTCCTCCAACAAGAATAAATAGAAGAGCCCATTCGAAAATCACACCTCCTGTTGCTGAGACGAGATCTTCAGTAGTAGCATTCCTCAAGCACAACTTAGCCCTAATTCTTTCTTGTGTCTCGGTTCCACTTCAAGCAATCTTTCTAAGGATGGCAGCACCTTGGCCTTGGGGATAAAGAGTTGGGCCTCGGCTCTTACTCAACCATTGCATGAGTTACCTAGGGGTAATAGGATTTTTTTTTCCCAAATTTAGAGGTGATGGAAAAGTGTACCTAATGAACACATTGCAGCCTTCACTATTGCATGTGGGGTCCTGAGAGTTGAACATGAAGATGTCTCTATTAGGTTATTTATGGAGACCTTGCAAGAAAATGTTGCAGATTGGTTTTACCATCTTCTTGTTGGGACCATCATTGATTGGGATACCATGAAAACTCAGTTTGAGCAATGTTTCCAACCTGTTGAAGATGTGCATTCTTTGTTAGCTCATATTTCTCAAATCAAGAAGGAGTCACATGAGCCTATGAGAGAATTTTTGGCCAAGTTCAACAAGTTGATTAACATGATTCCAAAAATACTAGACCTGTTGATCAGATTTAGAAGTGTTTCTTCTTGATTGCTCACTTTCGAGAAGTAAGATATGCCCTGAGGAGAGAAAATCTTGCAACTTTGGATGCTGATCAGAGATTGGATGTCAGTGTGGAAGATGATTTGATCATGTCTGGCAAGCTAAAAGGGATTCTTTCAAATCCAAAGCATCCTCTTCTTCTCCTTCTCCTGGAGGTAATGCAGATCAGTTGGTGCAAAAGCTTGCTAATGACCTTATTGCCATCAAGAAACAATTGGCTCAGCATGCTCCATATCAAGATGTTCCAAGGAAGAATTTTCAGCCTAGGAACCACCTACCTTCTCCTCAAACTAAATTGGCCATTGAAGGTCCACCCCTCAAGGTTCCTATCAATGCTACTTGTGAGGTTCTTGAGCCTGATGATGAGGAAGAAAATGGACTCTATGATGAATAAGAAGAGGAAGCTGATGAAGATCTGGAGGAGCCTGGTGATTCTTAGGTTCATTTCCTCACCACTGAAGGTGTAGATGATGAAGATGACTATGATGATGTAGTGGCTAAGATGAATAGTGAGTCATATGTTGTTATGACCTAGGAGTAGACCAACAAAAAGGAAAAAGTGGTGCAACCTGCTAAAAGATCCAAGGAGTACCCCATTACCATCCTGGTGGTTGTAAAAAGAGGAGCTCCTATTCCTACTACTTCCACTCAAAAGGTAAGCTCTACTAGTCCTTCTTCCTCTACTTCTACTTCTAAGAATTCTTGTCCAAAAATGATAAAGCTGATAGATCAAAATATCCTCCTACTCCTAGTAGTGATTCCCCATCCACATCTAGATATTTTGATATTATAGACCATCTTAAGAAGACCAAGATTCAGATTTCTGAGGCAAAATTCTATCAAACCCATCCTAAAGCCTTTGCCAAAATGGTTAACTTTGTAAATTCCAAATCTAGAACCCCAGCCCATTCTTCCAAAGGCCTTTTACCCACTCCCTCTTCCTCACCTCAATCAAGCCTTGTGGCTACAGTCACGTCCCCTAATGAGAAGATTGAACCATTCTATGTGACCCTTCTCATAGCTGGCCATAAACTCAGTAATTGTGTCATAGATTCAGGAGCATCAGATAATGTAATTCCTAAAAGTGGCCCATGCTTTGGGTCTAACCCTAACCCACACTTATGGCTCTTGCTATTCCATGGAGAGTAAGAAAGTACCTTTGGTTGGCATAATTAAAGATGCACAAGTAGCTTTTTCTATGCTTTTCCAAAGAAAAGGGTCTTAGCCACCATTTTGGTAGCTAATATTCCTCCTTCATATGGGTTGTTGCTGAGTAGAAATTTCTGCAAGGAGGTAGGGGGAAATACAAATGGATTGGTCACATGCCTTAATCCTTGTCAATGGGAAGATGAAGAAGATGCTGCCTGAGAAACAAGTAGTATATTGTGCAAAAGACATATGATCGTAAAGCACAAATAATGTATGTAGACATTGGGCATGGGAACTACATGATCATGTCACAAGAGGAGACAAGTCTGTCAAAGGGAGTGTACTTTGACCCTAATGGTGTGTGGACTTTGGAGTTCGATGGGAGATGCTCTTTAGTTGGTTCTGGAGCTGGTGTAGTGCTCATTTCTCCTGAGGGTAAGGTTCATCCTTTCTCCTTCAAGTTTCAGTTTGAAAATACCAATAATACTTTATTGAGTATGAGGCCCTCATTCTTGGGTTGAGCATGGAAAAGGAAATGGGAGTGAAGAACCTTCTTGCTTGTGGAGATGCAGAGCTAATTGTAAAACAAGTTAGAGACCTTTATCAAGTAAAGAAAAGAAGGTTGAAACACTATAGGAATCTAGTTTGGGATTCCATTGAATTCCTTGATGCTTTTTCCATTGAAGTTGTGCCAAGGGAAAGGAACACTAGGGATGACTCTCTAGCTATTTTCGGGGTCTTTATTAATTCCTCATCCTGATTTTCCTCGAGAAAAATTCACCATTGAGATGATCCATGACCCGGTGTTCTAATAATGCAAATAATTAACAAGTTTTTAATGATGACCAGCATTTTATTTCATTCTTGGAGCTCAAATAAAACTTTGATCAGATGTACTTTAAAGGAAGTGACAATCTACCTAGAGAGTGTGTGTCATCAAATGAAGAGGGTGTCAAAGAAGAGATGGATCAAGATGGATGCATCAAACTAAAAGGCAAAAAAATCCTAAAAGGGTGGTGAGTTTAGAGGATCTTTTTGATAAACATGATAGATATATGAAGTCTAAAGTTTCCCAAGGAGCTTGACAATTTCTTGAGGCCGAGAAAGTGAATATTAGGAGTCTTGATGATCCTAAAATGGTCAACATTGGAAAATATTGCACTTAGGAAGAAAAAAGAATGTGGTGAATTTGTTGATGTTTTGGCTTATTCTTATGATGATCTTAAGGCTTTTCATCCTAAAGAAATGCAACATTTCATTCCTCTTAATCCTTGGATCAAACCTTTCAAACAGAAGCAAAGGAAATATAATCCAAAGATAGCTGACACAATTTTCCAAGAAATCCAAAATCTTCTAAAGGCTAGGATCATCTTCCCCATCCACCATTCAATGTGGATGGTTAATATAGTGCTTTTCGGGAAGAAGAATGGTGAGATCTGGATTTGTGTGGACTTCAGAAATCTAAATGAAGGTTCTTTGAAGGATAACTACCCTCTCCCCATGATGGACCAAGTATTATAAACTGTTACGAGGGTTAGAGATGTATCTATGTTGGATGGATTCTCGGGATATAATCAAGAAGAGGTGAATACTGCTGATCAACACAAGATTGCCTTTACTACTCCTTGGGGCACCTTTGCATACAAGAGGATGCCATTTGGTCTTATCAATGTTAGTGCTACTTTCCAGAGGGCCATGGACTTGGCTTTTGGAAGTTTGAAAGGGAAATGCATTGTTGTGTATTTAGATGACTTGACAGTGTTTTCTAAAGCAATAAAAGATCACATCCAACACCATGAAATAGAATTTTAGAAGTATAGAGTGTTGGTACCCAAATTTGTTCTCCTTTTCAAACCAAGCAATACTTGGCTAATTCAATAGGGAGCTTAGAGGTAGATAGATCATAAGTGTATGTCATTTTGTAGTGAGTAGGAAACAAAATCTATATCCCTTTGTTACTTGGATTTGTGGAGAGATGGATATCACCTAAAAAAGATGTGATATTATCCAAAATATTTTAGGTTGTGCCTTTCAAAGGTAAGAGAACCTTCATTGTGTAACCTTTGTTATTTGAAAGGAGATACATGTACTTTTCTTTTGCATAAATTTAATAGAGGACTTGGGAAAATATGATCAACACACCAAATCGACTCTCATGAATTATCACTTCAGGATTATGGAGATATTATCACATCACAAAAGGTTACTAAAGACATTTGGAAACTCGATCATGTTTTACATACTTTAGTAAAAGGATTTTGGTCTAGTGTGGGTATATAGAGCAAAAACATGGGTAGTATGGGTAGGATTGGTTATTGTTAAATGAATTTTGGTTAGAGGGGAGATAGGATGGACTTGACTCACTAGATCCTTGAGATATTTTGCAAAATGGAAAGATTCATCAAAAAATGCCACAAAAAGTTAAATTATTTCCTCAACTAGAATATGTGTTTCAATGGAGGCCTAGATCAACACTCTTTCACACTAATTTGTGGGATTCTTGTGCCCACTTTTTATTTAAAATGGCTTGAGTCTTTAGGACCCAATAAAGCACCATTTGATTTAAACCAAGTCACTTTGAGGTAATGTGCACCCAGAGGTACTTACAGAGAATCTCTATCAACGAAATGAAACAAATGTGATTTTAAGTCGTTTATCCCACTCCCAAATGAAGGATCTTCTGAGAAATGAAATTACATATGCCACTAAACTAGCCAATTTTAATCTTTCTGTGTGATTGGATCCATTTTAGTACATATTGCAATAGAAACAAGAAAAACTACTCGTATGCATTCTTTTAGATGAAATAAATACACTTTACTCAAGATTAACACATAATAACTCAAAGTTTGATCAAATTTATTATAAGGAAAGTTTCAAAACAATCTCAAAGCTTGTAAATGGTTGTACACTTAGTGTTGTCTTTGAACTTTAGATCAAATTCACCAAGAGAGATATATAGGCTCCCGATTTCCTTTGTAGACTTACTAGACAACTTCTCAAAATGGATGGGCTTTGTCAAGATTTTTCTTTGGAGAAAATCAGGCCTTTTGATCTTTCCAAAATTCCCTTCACCATTTACATGATGAATTCATGCCCTTTATAACATTTCCAATTTGAGGCCCTTCCTCCCACAAAGATAAAAAATTTAAATGCACTAGTGCTTACCATGATTCTTTCATGATTCGTCGAGTGTGAAAATCATCTATAAAAGTCTCCAGTGCTTGAGGGAAATTTCTTTAGTTTCTTCCCGCATTGAACTCCATTCTTGGAAAAAACATGCCTCCATCCATTTTCCAACCACTTCCACCCCATATCGATTACAAATCTGACCCATTGCATACTTTTTGACAAAAAAAAAGAAAACCCAGATTGGGCTTGAAGTCAAAAAAGTTTAATGGTGAAAGACATCTCATGATCTCTCCCAATAAACTCTAGATATCAAAATTAACTCGTTCCCTATTTGGCATGTAGAAAATAGCAAGAAATCATGAAGACTCACACTCCCAAGAGTTTTATAGAAAAAATGGGGTGGAAAATCAGATTTAGACACTCAACAGACCATTAATCTTTGATTTTGAATGTGGGCCGTCACGTGGAAGATCCAAAAATGGGCTCGGGATTCCTTTGACCTTTTTAACCCTTTTTAAAAAATGTAAAAATTTCCCATTTTTCTTCACACCTCCGCTTCTGAAAATGGGCCTTCTTATGTGTCCGGATGTGGGTCCCATAAGGAAATGTGGAGAAATCCTACCATTTGACTCTCTTTTGAAAAAGGAAAATTTTACAAGTTTTACTACTTTCACCCTTCTTTAAGTCCCTAATGTATCCCAATTTTGCTTGGTCCTTTTATGCCTTTAACTCCTTTTCCCTCAAAGGGAAAATTTTTCACTTTTCCTCAGAAAGCCCCTTTGTAGACTTTGTGAAGTCTACAAAACATTCACTATTTCCCATAAGGCTTGCGAGACAATTTTGATAATTTAACCTTTATGAGGCAAAGAGGAAAAATGTTTAATTTTTCTCTGATGTTCCTCTTCCATGCCCCTTGGTTTGACTTTCAAATTATTTGTGTCAAAATGGCGCATTTGGATTCGATCCAAGTGTGATAAATCAGCATGGGCTTCGCCACGTGTCTCTGAGACTCAAAATTTCCATTTTTAAGGCTTTTCCCTCTAATGGAGGGTACCACATGTCAAGATCTAAAATGCACTCTCTTTTTTTTCGTTGAAAAGTCTAAGTAAAATGCAAAGTGAGCGGAAATGCCCCACGTGTCCTCAATTTCTCTTAGATGGCACCCAAGTTAAAAAATGACCTTGAAAAAAAGCGCAGCTCACCATGTGTCCAATGATGTTTACGGAGAAACTTTGTACCCATTTGTTTTAAATTTTTAAAGTTTAGGCTAGAACTCACGAGTGATAGGAAGTCTCCACATGTTCTCCAAGAAGAGCATGAACTCATAAGGCAAATCCCAAAAGTAGATCTTCAAATGAGCAACAAGAAGAGTATGAAAATTCCTGCACATGTCCACCTGGACTTCTTCCAAAACCTTTTGAAATTTGTGTAAGTATGGTAAACCTAGCGGAAGTCTCCATGTCTCTCTTTCCTACCAACCCTCCATGTGTCCTCCACCTTGCTACTTTACATGGGAAGCTTCTTAAACCAAAAATTATATTCTCAAATAAGCATCGTTCCTCCACGTGGACACATTTTAAAGTTGAGGCTTTTTATAGGATTTCCAAAGCATTAAGATGATCTTATCCAACCAAGAGGTTCCACGTTTCCCTTCTCATCTGCGAATGATGCAAATTTGACTAGGAGAAATGCCCGTACACAACCATAAAACATAGAGAAACATCCATTCAAGCTCGATAAAATGAGGTTTTCTCATAATAAAATAATTTAAACTATTAAAATCAAACATGATCCTTAGGGACACATCCTCATTTATCCTTGAGTATTTAGGGAAAAAAATGGTAGGAAAACAGATCTTGACTATGGAAAATGGAGGAAATGGGAAAACGTGAGTTTTGAAGGAACAGAGCACGAGAGACTCAAAATACAAGATTTACCATAGGAATCAAAGGAACCATGAGAAAATATGGACCCACACATGATCTTTACCCTATATTAAAATGGCAAAAATATTCCAAACACAATATGGGGAAAGATAAAATGAAAGATCGTGAATCAATAAATCTTGAAGGGCATAAATGGGTGAGACAGTTAGAGCAGAGATAGCATGGGATTTCTTAAATCCTAACAAGTTTGTGTTTTGTGTCACAGAAGAAAAGCTGTTGGGACACGTTGTTTCAAATGAAGGGATCAATATTGATCTAGAAAGAGTTTAGGCCATCCAACAAATTCCTCTTCCATTAAGTAAGAAAGGTGTCCATTCTTTCTTTGGTAAGATCAATTTCCCAAGGAGATTCATCCTTGATTTTGTAGAACTTACTATGAGCATTGCTCACATGATGCAAGGAAGGAAAAATTTGGTTGGTCCTCTGAAGGAAGAAATCATTTGAGGACATTAAATAGGCTATTGCAAAGACTCCAATCTTGGCATCTTGGATAATGAGATTTCATTTCTATTGTTATGCCACTCAAAATACCTTAGCTCTGTGTTAGCCCAAAATAATGTTGAAGATCACGAGCTCCCAATTGCATTTATGAGTTATGTCTTGAAAAATCATGAGCTAAAGTACACCATGATGGAGAAACATGATTTTGCGGTTATCAAAGTTGTCAAGTAGTTTAGGTTTTACATTCTTAATTCTCATCATGGTGTTTGGTCTCGATACAACAATCAAATCCATTCTTACTCGTAAAAATTTAGAACCAAGAGAGGTAATTGGGTTGTAAAGGTGTAAGAGTATGATCTTGATATCAGGTCAAAAAATCTAATTCAGGGTAAGGGCCTATGTGAACTCATTGCTGAGGGAGATGTCAAGGAGTTATCCAAAGATGATGTTGATGCCCCTGTTGTTTTGTTCTTTATCTCGTCGGATGTATGGTATGCTAACATTTCTCACTTTCTAACCTATGGAAATGTCCATCTCATTTGAGTTCTAAAGAGAAGTGAGCTACATCAAATGGAGGTCTGCATAATATGTGCTATGGGAAAATTCTTTGTTTAAACAAGGCATAGATGGAAGGTTTTTGAAGTGTGTAGACAATGAACATCAAAAGAAGTTGTTCTCTACTTTTCATGACTAGGCTTGTGGAGGTCATTTCTCCTCTGCTGTAACAACTCATAAAATAATTCGTGCTAGTTTATTATTGGCCCACTCTATTAAGAGATGCATTAAAATGGGTTGGTAAATGTGAAGGGTGTCAAACGTTTGTTGGAAGACCTAAGTTAGATGTTTTCCTCTCAATCCTATAGTGATTAAGAGCCATTTCAACAATGGGGTTTAGACTTCATTAGAGAACTCAATCCATCTTCCAGTGCTAGACATACTCATGTGTTGACTACCATAGATTACTTCACCAAGTGGGTGGAAGCCATCCCAGTCAAGAGCACTACCTCTGAGGTAGTTTGCAACTTCATTAAGGAAAACATATTGATTAGGTTTGGGATCCCAAACAAGATTGTGATGGACAATGCTTCTAAATTTTCTTTTGCTGAGATGATGGACTTATGCTATGGATATGGGATCTCCCTTGCTCACTCTTCAGATTACTACCCCCAAGGGAATGGACAGGTAGAATCGACAAACAAGAATCTGGTAACTATAGTTAGAAATCTTGTAAATGATTCTCAGAGGAATTGGCATAAGAGGCTATATGATGCACTTTGGGCTGATAGAATTACACCCAAGAGAGAATTGGAATGTCCCCTTTCCAAGTGGTGTATGGTGTAGAATCTCAACTTCCATTCATGGTGGAATTTCTAGCCTTGCATTTGATGAAAACCATTGAAGATTCAAGTTTTAGTAGCTCTTTGGATAAGATAATTTTGTACCTTCAGAAGCTCGATGAAGATAGATTGCAAGTGGTGGACAGGATAGCAACTCATTAGTTGAAAGTGAAGGCTTATTTAAAAAAGAAAGCCAAACCCAAAGTATTCCAAGTGGGAGACATTGTGCTACTTTGGGACAAAAGATATGAGCCATGAGGAAGCCATGGTAAGTTTGATTCTCTTTAGCTTGGTCCTTTAAGAATCGACATTTTGCTTAAAAAACTTTTTTATCTAGATTACATGGATGGTTCTCCTCTCCCACTTCCTTATAGTGGGTAGTATCTTAAGTTGTTCAAGTCCTAGGTGACTAGGAAGTCCTTTTGTATATTTTGTACAGTGTTTTGGCTTTGGCCGTTCTTTCATGTTTTGTTTTGGGTCTTTCCCAGTTTTGGCTTGTTTTCTTTCTGTTCCTTGCTGTGTGTGTTACCTTGTATTGGTTTTGTTTTGAATTCTTTTCCCATGGAGAAAGCATTGGTCCTATTTCCCCATAAAGTTATCTGGATTTCTTGATCTTGCCTTGTGTCTCCATTCCAAGCCAAGTCATCCCCAGAAAGAGCCAACTGTTGTCGGCCCCAAAATTCCCCTCTTTTGGAGTCAATTTTCAAAAATTTTGAGTCTATTCCTTGGAGTATTGAGTCATGTCGGCTAGTATTGTTGTAATTTTCTAGTTCATGGAAAATAATTTAAAATCAGTGTATAGTTGGAGTCTTTTCCTTCTTTTTATTTTCTTCCCGTGATGGGAATGGCAGAATATATTCCTCGATAATTTTCATCCCAACATCCATGGGTAATACATGTATATCTTTAATTGGATGTGGTTTGGTCATATTTCAAGGTTCAATGGAATCTTCCACATGTTCATATGACACAAGTCTAGGGGTAGGGTCAGGGACAGTCCTTAAATAGCACACTAGTTTTACGTGTCCTAGATTCAAAATGAAAGATAAAATAAGCTAAAATGGGCTAAGTATTGAAGTTTAAGTGGATGGTGCCACGTGCCTCATCAAGTACAGACTTCAAGAGTCAAAGATGGGGTAATTCTCAAACTTGTGCTGGTCCTCCATGTCCTAGGTCCAAAAGGGATAGAGCCGATAGTTAAAATTGACTAAGTATGGGTGGGTCGGTGGAGGTCTCCACATGTGTCTCAATGTCACAATTTCAAAAGTAAAATAAAGGGCCTATTTCCAAATGAGCACCCGAGATCACCATGTGTTTAGGTCATGAGAGAAAGAGTTGGTCATTTAAAATTCTAACCCTATAGAAGGAGACATGTGTCAACTCGGTGTAATTTTAAGGGGCGCTTCTAAAACAAAAACTCAAATGAGTGCCAGCCCTCCACGTGTCTTGGGCTCAACATAAGTCAAGCGTGGAACAGACCCGAGATCAGCTAAGTTTAAAGAATTAGCGGAGGCCTCCATGTCATCCCGTCATGACATAACTTTAAATAAAATCTAGAGGTAGGTTCTAAATGAGCATTGGCCCGCCACGTGTCTAGGGTCAGATATACAGCCCCGCCAAATAGAAGGTAGACAATCAAGGCATTTAGAGCCCATTCAATCAATTCCTTCCACTGGGTGAACCAAATTTGAAGTTGTAAAAAATCAAATCAACCCATGTTTTAACTGGAAAAATAATGTAACGACCATATATTTTTGAACATGTTCTTCCACCATTAATGTTTCTCTGTGAATCAAGAATTTGAAGGGGCACGAATGATTAGAATAAGTTGTAATTGTTTCTTTCTTATTTGAGGAAGTTGTAACCATCTCTTGTGAGCTATATCATGGGCTTTCAAAGCCATTGTACGGGTTGGAATTTTGATTATTCTAGAACTGTAATTTTGAATTGGAAGAAATCAATACAAAGGTTTTTCCCCTTTTCTTCTTCTTTCTTTTTCTTTCTGGTTCTGATATGTGAATCATCTAATCCTTGCATGCTTGGAAACTTTGTGTTCTAGTTTTTACAATATCTAGAACTTTGAGTCTGTGAATTATGTCGGTCATAAATGTAGATGGTTATATTTTGTATCTAATTTACACAATACATATAAGGGTTTTTCTGCCATCTCTTTTCCCCAAAGTATTGTCTTCTTTTGCCTCCCTCCTCTCTTTAAAGTCTTTTATCCTCATGTATTGATAACTTTCCAAGCTTAAAACACATTTCAGGATATCAGGAAACCACCATTGAATGAAATATTGTGCATTTGTACATAGGTTTTTCCCCTTCTTTTAATAAGGGAACCTCTCCCATTAAAGAGGAGGGAATTTCTTATCGCCTGACTATGGTTTCATCCTAAGTGCTAATCTAAAACCCAACACACTTGTTTATAAGATGGATTTGGTATGCCTTATACTTGATATTGTTTGCAACACGGGGGTGGCTTCAGTATACCAAATGGGAATGAAAAGTTCCTTCTTACATGGAGATTTACAAGAGGAAATATACATGGAGCAACCTTCTAGATTTGTTCAAGATTCTTCTCTTGTTTGTAGGCTCCTAAGGTCTCGCCATGCGGTCTCAAACAAGCCCCTTTGGCTTGGTATGAGAAGATGGATTATTTTCTTCTATCCACCGGTTTTGTTCATTCCTACTTCGATCATATAGTGTATCTACAACATGTTTTAAGGATATTGTGATACTTGTCCCGTATTTTCATGATTTGTTACTTACTTGGCAGCTCTACTTCCCACATTTAGCCTATTCGGAGGGATCTTTCTATAGAACTTTACATGACAGATCCTGGGTTATTATATTATTTCCTTGGTTTGTAGATTTCTCAAACAAATTCATGGACTTATTTGGGTCGAAAACGTACACCCATGATATTCTTGAAAGTGCTTTGATATGGATAATTGCAATACAAGTACATTTCCTTTTCATTCTCGGGGTTACTCTTACTTCCACATGTACCAATCCACTTTGTGATCCTACTTTGTATAGGTAGTTTGTTGGAAGTCTCATGTACTGACCCTTACTCATCTTGATATTTGATTTTCAGTATGGTTTTTATCCCAGCTTACACATTCTCCTCATAGTAGTCACTAACAAGATCTTTAAAAGGATTACGTGTTGTTTACATGACACTTCCCACTTTGGCCTACACTACACTAGAGTTTCTACTCGGTTGGTTGGATATACAAATTCAAATTGGGTAGGTTCCATTAATGACAAGCGTTCCACTTCTGGATATTTTTTTATCTTCATTCTTCTCTAATTTCTTGGGCATGCAAAAATCAACAAGATATTGCAATTTCATTTTTAGAGGCGGAGTACGGAGGCGATAATTCTGATGAGTCAATGATTCTTTTCCTTGTGATTATTGTGAGTTTGGATTCCCACAGGATTCACCAAGTAGTACTTTAGTGTAATAACCAATGTGCAATTCACATTTCCCATAACGCATTGAGCTCCAATGCAGACCAAGAATATTGAGACACACATCCACTTCATTCATCAACACATTCAAGATGGAGTTCTTTGCTTGGAGTACATTCCAAATCAGCATGGAGGTTGTGGACATATTTAAAAGTCCTTTTGCATTACCTCGTTACCTTAAGTTGTGTGGCATGCTTTGGGTTTTGGAAGTTGTTCTTGGGGGGTGTTTATGAGAACATCTTCCTTCTTTGTCTTTTTCTTTCTCTTTCCTTCTAGTAAGATTCTTTCGTTCTTTTTGGTTCAGGATTTCTTCATGTATATATTTTACATGAGTACCTCTTCAGGCCTAGTTGTTAGGACTCATACTGTGGACATGCCACTTCTATTTCGGCCCCTAGCTTCACTTGAGGGAGGTGTTAGAGTAGGTATTTACCTTAGCTCATGTTCAACTAGGTACTTTATTTACCTTTATTGTATTTATCCTCACCCACTTATGTGTGTGGATATTTCTTTTTATTTATTTAGATATTATGGGGATATTATCTAGTTGTTAGGTATAGTTCTTTACTTGATCTATGGTATTGACTAGATCCATGATGTCTAGTTCACTCCTAAATCTATTGTCTTGACTAGTTCTTTCCTTGATTTATGGCTTGATCTACAACCTTAACAACTTCTTAGATTGTTATTCCTTGCCTATATAAGCAAGGCCCATCCTCATTGTATTTCATTGAGTTCTATAATAATATGTGATATTGCTGCTCATTTGTTTGCAAAGGTTTATATAATGTTAGTCCGCGAATTAATTTCATATGATTGATTGTGGTGTTTGATTAGTATGTTTGTTCTTGGCTTGGTATGATTTAGTTATCGTTCCTTTTAGTTGGCTTGGTGATTGATGGGGATAATGTTTCGCCTTAAACACATCAATAGCCATGAACACCTCATTGCAGCCCTCGGGAGGGGACATATCTGCAGAGTGTGGGTGGTAGTGATTAAAGGAGATAGGGATTTCAATTTCTACAACCACTTTGCCAAAGGTGCCCAAAAATCCCCTTATTGTCTACTACACACCACTATCTTGAAGCTAGAAGATGATGTGCTCTGTAAAGTTTGGGATTTAGAAGAGGTATACAACATGCATGGTCTCATATGCAGATTGAAAAAAATTTGGCCCAAGCTATCTAAGTTACATGAATGTATCAATGAAAAATGGAGCCCTAAAGTTAAGGGTAAGATCGAACTCTATTCTTACTACAAAGCATATTTCATTGTTGTGTTTGAATCTTTTAAGGATCATGAAATTATACACAATATATACTAAGTTTTGGGGGATCAATATGGAATCCTAACTATATTTTTTATCACTTATTTGATCCATTAAAAGACTCATTTGACACAATTCCCATCTGGATTAGACTCCCATGCCTTCCCATGTAACTTTGGCATATTTCCTACCTTGAAGCCATTGGTAATCTTTGGGGGCTTTGAAAAATTTGATGATGCTACCACCCTTTGGCTAAATACTACCTATGCAATGATTCTTGTGGATTTAGATGTTTCCCAAGACCTTCCTGAGAGCATATATCTACTGATTGGTGATAGAAAATGGACCCAAATACTGGACTATGAAAGGTTGGCTTTAAGTTGTCATAATTGTTTTGGAATGGGACATGGGGTAGAGGATTGCAAATGAACTAGTGAAAAAGGGGTCAATATGGCCTTATGCGTGGATTCTCTCCCTTCTCATTTCCCCTTTTATACCTCTCCTAATCATGTTCATGATTCTATGTCAAGACCCCCTTGAATGGTCTCCCCCTATTGTGAACCCCTCCCGCTTCCTCAACTTAAATCAAAGATTCACATTCCATAGGCCCATGCTAAGGGATTCATGGAGAGGGTAACCCCTTATTCTCTTGAAAGGTCTCCTTTTTGACATATTTATTCTTAACATGTACTTATCCCAGTGTGATTCTGTACCGAGATTAACAAGGAGGAGTTGATAGTTTTCTGACAACAAGAAACGAGTCTCTACTAAACTATAATCAACCCCTTCTCATATGAAACTCGGTAACATTTTTCATGTCTTGGCTAACTGTAGTTCTATAATCTTAATGTTGTGCTAGGATTTGATTTTGTTTCTGCCTAACATATTATTTCATTCGTGTTTCATTCAAACTTCATCGTTGTATCCGGGCTTTAGGGATTTTTGTTCCTAGGTAGGATCCCATTTAAAAAACCTTTATCATTGATAAAAAAATCCTAGACATGAAATGAGGCTCACCAACTCGAGGTAATCCTAGAACTATGTATCTTTAAAATCATCTCATGTGTAATAATGTTGTCTTATCTAATAGAAAACATGGATATTGAGGAGACAATAAGCCTTCTCGATTTAAGTATTATTGTTTTGAAACTAGATTGCAATTTCTCAAGACAACACAATTTTTATTACAAAATTCAAGGCATGCCTTTTATTTGTTCAAACTCACATTATAAGAAGTAGGAGCTTATTCAAAGGACAAAACTCAAGATAATAGTGCCATAGATTGAATCAATAATGCCTTCTTGAAAAATATATCTAGTAATATGTTATCAGACTTGATATATCAAAGATCAAAGAAGAAATACCAATTTACCTTTAAGAAAATATTGGTAAACAATGGCATAAATATGGTGCTACCTTGTAAAATAAATATGCAACTAAATTTATAGTATGTACATTACATAGGAAGTTCTTCCAAAATCTAAATATGCCACAAAGAAAATTACCTCATGTTTTATCATCCAATGCCTTGATTTACACAAGTATATTGATACCAATTTGAGTATTAAAAATCACCACAACTTGATCTAACTTGTTTTTCATGGATATACTATTCATCTCTACTTCTTGTTTGCTCATGCTCGAGCTGAAATAATCATTACGAGTGTCTTAGGAAATAATTGGATCAGTATGCACTTCTCATAATTTGAGTAGATATTTTTTCCATGAATAGAAAAAATAAAAACTCCATTCATTCATGTATTTTAAAATTTGTATTTGGATTATAATAAATTACAATTTTATAAAATCAGCTATACAAAAGGATAACAATATATTCTCAAAAATTATGAAAGAAGAATGGATAATATTCAATTTATGAAGAATGTTAACAACATGAAGAGCTCAAAATGCAATAAATACAATTTTTTATACAAGGTTTCTTACAAGTTGGATTTACCAATATCAAGTAGGTTATGAGATTCAAACCTCAACAAAGCACAATTTTTCGAAAGAAATAAAATTAATTATGTGGTGTCATCGAGGTTTTATGAAGAGTTGTACTTGAACTAGGCCTACCAACTCCTTCAAAATAATCTATATGTATATATGTATGTATATATATATATATGTATATGTGTGTGTGTATGTGTGTGTATATATATATATATGTATATATATATATATATATATATATATATACATACATATATATATATATAATGTATATATATATTATGTATATATATACACATATATATATATATATAGATATATACATATATATATATATATATACATATATATATATATATATATATATATATATAGTATATATATATATGTATATATATACATATATATATATATATATACATGTATATATATACATATATATATATATATATACATATATATAGTGTTACGTATATATAGTGTTATTTGATTTTCTTAGGACCCTTTTGACAAGTTGTGCAATACCAACGATATTGGAGCATATACTTATTCTTCTCGTAGTGTCAATGGTAAGTTATTTTGGCTTTTCCTTCAAATTATCTTGTTAATCTTTTTTTACTACACTTGAATCCCTTCTTTTATTTGTAGGTGGAAAAAATTCTTGAATAGAATTTCCTCATTGTACGTAGATGGACCAAGAAATTGTTTAACTCGCCTCCATTTTGGGACATGCCATACTGGAAATAATAATTTCACCCAAGTAATCACTAAAATTTTAGTTTAAGGGGGAAATATGTATGCAACAATAAATTAGACGTAATAATCGAGGGAATATGTCTAATGATTAAAATTTTTCTTCCTTTACAAGAACAAAATATAGGTGCCTCATGTTTCTCTTCCACATAAACCCTAACATAGGAAAACATGTTTACATTGTTCATGAGGTTCTAAAAGCATCAACTAGACACTCGTGAACAACAACTTCTAATTTTTAGAGGTGGTCATGTAGATATAGAAGAAATTTTGCATCCACCCCTAAAGAAATATAGGAAGTTATGCAACCGCTAGTTTGACATCAATGATATTTTTTCACCACTAATAAAAATACAAAATAACATGTTTTTGAATGCATGTTTTCATTTTGATTACATTTTCTCCATGTTTTCTCGGTCAAATATTCTAAGAATATTCTTGTTGGAATTATTTTTCTTCCTCTTCCTTTGTTTCTAAAAAATATCTAGTTGATTTTTTCTCCATTATATAAGTCATCTTATGCTAATTAACATGTCTTACTAGATTTCTTCTTCCCAATAACTTATAAATACTTCACATTTGATTGTTTCATGCGTTGGTGAGTTTTAGTTTTTAGAGTTGTCATGTTGCTGAAATTTGGAGAGGTTATTATGTACATAAATAGTTCTTTATATTTTTTTCTTATTGATCACATTCCATCCATCATTGTTACACCCGGACTAGTCAAATAGATTTTATTTATTCTTTGTTGCTAGTAATTGCAGACATAAAATCACACACTTAAGTACATTTCTAGGTCCTAAAATCATGTTATCATTTACATGATTCCTAAGAAATAAAATTAGTATTTGACATCTTTGGCATATTTTCTTTGTCTATTGTTTTCTATTTTGTCTTACACACCCTACAACCTAGTCAAAATTTTATTGATTTATCTTTTATGGCTTCAGACACCAATGCCTAGCCATGACAGAGCGCTTTGGTGCTTTTGTCCCTCCCGGGCTCCTTGCCCTTTGTTACCTAAATTTCTCTTTTTGGATCTATTTTATATTTTAGGAATCTTTATCATGTATGGGTCATCCTTCCGGTTTTCATTTATGAAATTCAAACAAAGAAATAATATAAATACATAGTTGTGTTCAAAATCAAGGACCAAGAACTAAGCATATGCTATCATCACCTAAGCTTGCATCCAAAGAAACCTAAAATACTCTAAAGCATCCATCTAGCACTCATTCAAGGGAAAAGGATTTTAATTTGTGCATACAAAACATAGGAAGGGGAATTTATTTATTCCATTCACACATTTATTTACATTGTTACATATATCTACAACTCACTATCAAGTGCACTTACATAAGGGTATCCTAGGGCACATTTCTTTCACTTACTTAGTAGAACCACATGGAGTTTGAGATGTAGTAGAGTGCTTGGTCATAAGTTTAGTCTTCGGGTGACCACCAAAGGTGTCTATCCCACTCCCCATATTACATCTTTTTTTTTTTGGATTTGATGTGGTATTAAGAGTTTTGAAGGTGATATCTATTTTATAGGATGCAGGAACCCTTGGTGATCAAATAACAACACATAGGCAATCAAAAGGGAAAATTTTTGACACTTTTGTGACACTGTGAAAATTAGATTCTAAATATTTGCATAGTCACAAACACCCAATAACGGTCTCCAAGGCCTAAGCGCCCTTGTCTTTCCATGTGCACCCATTTCTATTCCTTTCTGTGGATTCCAAAATTTGTCCTACGATTGACAACATAGTCCACCCGGGCTTATGCACAAATATGGGGGGCCAGAAAAGTGGACAAAATAGGCTTCTTCACCATTTTCACCATAACACACTTGGATTATGGCTCATGTGTGTTATAACGTGAATATGGAATCTAGTGCTCGCATTTTGACCATGATAAAAAAAATAGTCGAAACCTGAGATCTATTCATTTGTAAAAACAAAAAAAAAACCCAAAGGAAGTGAAAACGCGAACAAGGAAAGACATGCTTGTGTTTTAGAAAATTTTGCGTCCTCAATACCCTTGAAACCTTGAATCGAAGATGTCGAGAGCGTGGAAGGTCTCGTTAATTTTGATTTAGGTTTTTTTCTTTGTAAAAAATTTTTTAGATAATTGTTGATTTGTTATTTATTTTCATTTTTAGATGTTTCTTTACCTCCAAATCAATCCCATCATCCAGCCCCAAATGAAGAGGAAGAACAAAACATCCCTAGAACACCCCCTTCTATTGTCAGACATCCTCCTAACACCCAACAACAGATTTTGGGGGAAATTACAAACCACAAATTATAAATTTAGGGTTTAATAGAAACTTTAAACAACCCTAATGCCACAAATCCTCACCGTCAAAACCTAGCCACATCATTAGGATCATTGTTATCCAATATTAACAATGTGGTAAGACAAATTAACACATGAGATAGTTTCAAAACAACTATAATTTTTTTATTCAAATAAGTGTGAAAAAAAAATCACAATGGACAAATGTATGCATTATTTATAGATCCTAAAACTAATGCACCATTACGATTGGATTGCAAATGATTCCCATACACTTGGTGTAGTCACGAGGGGATCAAAACAATTTTTTTGATAGGCGGTGGATGGTTTTTGATCAACCACCTTGTAATAATTTTGAGGTGCCCCAATATTTCTCAAGGATACCCTATTGTGAGTTCATCCTCAATGAAATACCTAAATATTATGACATTAGAGATTTTTAGGCAGAGGCCAAGGCTTTGTACAGATAGGGTGGGGGCACATCATTTACAAAACTGTCTAGCTAGGCCCATTGTTCACCCTCCTATTCAACATGTTTCAGTCCCTTCTGTTGTGAAGGAGATAGTGGAGGTTCAAACCCTCGACTCCATTATATCATTGACTCATTCACTACTTCATCATGGCACTCATCTCTCCCATGGAAATGAAGATGGTCCTTCTAGGAGCAGGCATCATATAATAAAGAGTGGCTTGCTTGTGGGAACATAGGTACATATGTGGTTGATGTGGAAGATGCACAACATAGTGATACAACTCCACAACCTCGCTAGAAAGATCCACAACCCGATGAGGCAGCTCCACAACCTTACAAGGAAACTCCATGCAGGCTGAAAAAGGTTCCCGATTGGAGGAGGAACATTGTGATTCTCGTGTTGTAGAATATTATCATCACAAATTCTATACTAGAATTTAGAATTTGGTATTGACCTTAAGGTAATTTTTCATGAAATTAGTTGAAATTGAATATATATTTTGTACAAAATATTATAAGAAACCATGTTAATCAATTGTGAATGAAAATTTAAGATACACCTGTGTTTTTATAAAATTACAGGTTAAAGTATGCATCCAAAGTGTGACATTCCCCTTCTTCTGGAGGTGAAATCGTGAATTTTGGTATGGGTTAGCATGTTGGGAAATTTACTAAAGTATGTTTTATTATTTTTATAATCATATACATGAAGAGAACATGAAATTTAGTTAACATATGAATTTACTAATGTGAGTTTTATTATTATTTTAGTTGATGACATCATTATAGTCTCCTGTTGAGATTCTTCGATCATTAGATATTAGAGTTTCTATGGGCATAGCTTATGTCATCCCTCTTACACAGGTATATGTGTTGGTAAATTTATTTATATAATGAATTGATTGTATTAAATAACATCATTTATTATTATTTAATTACATTCACATGTGTATTCTAATTTTCATCATCATGGTTGCCATAGGAGGAGTTTGTTACTCTAGTTCATGCATCTGGTACTGATGTTGATGATATTGAGAAGAAAAGGATGATTGATAGTGATCATTAGATAGCAGTAAGTATTTATTTTTAAGTAGTGTCATTTTATATATGTCATTAATTGTATACTAATGGGTATGTTGTTTATTTGTATTAATAGATTGATCTACAAACATCATATGAGAGGAAGATCTTTGAGTGAACTAAGAGGGGGCATTCCACCAATGTGCCCTAAGAGAACAAGTTCATTTGATTACAGGGTCCCATGGTTTAGATCTATATGGATTTTGTTGTCTTCCTTCATTGCATATTGGCGTAGATATATATGGATTTACGTTTTGTCTATATATATCATTGTATATGCCTACATGGCTTTGTTAATACATTGATTTTGATCAAATTTTCTATGCTTATCAAGAATTTTTGAAACAATATAATATATGCGATTTTGTTTTATAAAACTTGTGTGTAAGAGGATTAATATGATATCATATGTATGTGATTTTAATATGAATTATTTGTTCTGAATAAAACTTAGCTTAATTCATCATTATTTGATATTTGAATAAATGTAATAAGTTAAAGTATTTAATTAAATACTTTAAACTTATGTCAATAGATATTAGTTGTCCTTAGTTGTTAGTTAACTAAGTGATAGTGTTATCATCCCAATGTTTGTGGGATCATGTTCTATCTTTTACATATTTTGTTCCCAGATGATTTCCATGAGGGGCAATAGGGGCAGTTAGGGGCAATATGCTATTTCTACATATTTGCTTAGATTAGATGATTTGTTTCCATATATTGTGGATGAGATAGAAGCTGTCCAATATCTATAAATATTGCAGCTCTCTCATTTGTCTATAATGCTTGAATTTGATATTAATAAAATATACAAGCATCGTCTTGTTTCTATGTAAAGCTTCTGTGTCAAATATTATTTTCAAGTATTCTTTGTCAAGATTTGGTATCGAGTAGTATTCTGATCCAGAGAGGAGTGTAGGAAGTTTTAGGGAAGTTTAGGGAGATATGGAGAAATTACAAAGCTAGGAGGAGCCATAGATGCCCCTAACCATTTCACAGCCCCTACCCAACTCCACACCCTAAATCATGGTTGATTTGCAGTTGAAGAACACCTGGAGCACAATCATAGGCCTTTATAGACTTGGATGCTAATCTATTGTAAAAGGTGACATTGTTTCATTCTCTGGTATTTTTTTTTAAATTCCTGTACGTGATTTTTTAAAATTAGAAGCATTTATATATATATATATATATATATATATAATATTTTGATTTGTGGGTACCCAAGATTTTCAAGCTCCCCACATTACTTGTTCTTCCTCTTCTCTGTATTTGAGCATTTTAAAAAGGAGATCCAATCAAACGTGGAAGGTTCTCTGTGAACCTGCATCTGCCAGAGGAGTAGAAGATCGCATATTTGAATGATCTGTAATGTG
Source organism: Taxus wallichiana var. yunnanensis (assembly GCA_018340775.1). Lineage (NCBI taxonomy): Eukaryota > Viridiplantae > Streptophyta > Pinopsida > Cupressales > Taxaceae > Taxus > Taxus wallichiana. The sequence continues at coordinate 793,259,285 of CM031242.1, forward strand.
CCTGCATCCAAAATGAAGACTATAAATTAAACGGGAGAAGATTTGAACCTATAATAAAAGATCTGTGTTGGAAGAAGGAAGAAGACGCTGCCTCTAAGCAAAAGAAATACTTGCGTACAAAGAGAAACAATAAAATAAAAGTGTGGCCAAGGGTTATTATAACGCATATGCAAAGTAGATGAACTGTAGTTGCACCCTAAAATGCAGTACACATGCATGTAATTCGTTAGCTATGTTTGGTTTTTAAAAAATCATTTTAATTTTTTTCCTTTTTTCGTTGGACATAGTGAAGGAAATTTTTGTTTTCCAATTTTGGTAAGGGGCCTCAAAGATATTAAAATTGCAATTTAAAAAAGGCATAACTTTCAACTGGTACCTCGGATTGAGGTGTCGTTTTTTTTTGAAAGTGTGTGTTTTTGCAAGCTCTACATCTTGGTCTAGTTTTTAATCAAATTTGGAAAAGATTTATCTTGTAAAAATTGCAAAAATAAGTTTTTTGTATTTGAAAAGAGACCAAAGAGTCCAAAATTTTTATTTTTATTTTTGCAAATCGACCACAGAGCCAAATTTGTAATAGGGCCAATAGTGCCAAAAATTCATTGTACATGGCCAAAAAGGAGCCCAAAAATAAATAAAATAATATTTTTGGGGGTGTGTATGCTTTAAGGGGGAAATTGTTTAATTCTTCTTATTTCCTTATTTAGTTTTCACAATGGCCGCAATTACGGCACCAAATTTCTTTTTGCCATATTCTCAACTGTTGCGTTTTGATAATTATCCAACATGGAAAACAAAAATTTGTGCACAAATTGATTTTGAAAATCTATGGACCGTTGTTTCTGGTACATTAACAAGATCTGTAACAGATGTTACACAACAAGCTACATTTGATCGTGCAAATCAAAAAGCAAAGTTAATAATCTTGTTTAGTGTTTCGAGATGAGGTACAACCTCATATTCATGATTCCACAACGAGAAAAAGAATCTTGGGACAAGTTTAAAATGGTATATGAGTCAAAAAATAAGAACACAATACTTCATCTCCAAAGCCAACTATTAAAATTGAAAATGCAATCAACTCGAGAAAGTTGAAATGTTTTCGAGAAGAGTGGAAACTTCATGCTTCACTTCAAGCTTTAGAAGAAGAAGTAACTGACACATCACTTGTGCCTATAGTATTGAGAGCTCTTCCTCCTTCTTATAGGATTTTTGTGACCACGTTAAACATAACTGGTCAAACAACAACTTTTGAAGAGTTAGTGAATATGCTCCAACAAGAAGAATCTATTCACTCAACTATTGAAACTGAAGAGCAGGCACTTGCTTCTAATCAAAAAGGGAAAAACAGTGAAGTCTAGTAAACAACCTCAGAAGCAAGGTAATTCTCAACAAGGCCAAAAAGACCAACAAAAATGTCTTATTTGTGGTTGAAAAGGACATGAGTTAAAAAATTGTTGGTACAACACATTCCAACAAGGATCATCAAGTGGTAAAAAGACTAATTACCAACAAACAAAATCAGGCCAACAATAGAGTAAATAGGGACAAAATTATCAAAAGTGGAAGAAGAAACCAACTCAACAAGGAAATGTAGCCAAACAGGAAGATCAATTTGATGATGATGACTTCCTCTATTCTGCATAGTCAAATGAAGTATCCAATTCTACAAATGAAATTTGGTATGTCGACTCGGGTGCAACTCGACACATGATAGGAAAGAAATATTGGTTCTTCACAATGAGTAAAACACCCACCAAAAATCATGTCTCTTTGGGTGATGATACATCATACAATGTTGAAGGCATTGGTTCCATTTCACTACCACTTGGGCAACATAATTGTAAAATTACAGATGTTATTTATGTCCCTGGTTTAACAAAAATCATTATTCGTGAGTCAATTATTAGATCACAATCTCAAAATTGACTTTGATTGTAAAGGTGGTAAAAATATGTGCCTAATTCAAGATAAGTCACGAAGCTCAAAAATTGTTACAAAATTTTCGAATGTTGGAAGAATGTTTCAGTTGGATTTTGTTAAATGAAATGATAAAGCACTTTTAGTTAAGGATAGACCATCATCTCAACTATGGCATCAAAGACTTAGACATGTGAGTTTTGGCTATCTTGACACACTTCGTCGATACAACATGGTTAGGGGTTTACCACCTCTAAAAAAGGGTATAGATAAATGTCAACATTTTTTGGTAGGAAAACAAAATAGAGCACCATTCAAACATAGTACATTTTGAGCTAAGGAAAACTTGAAGTTAATGAATGCAAGAGATAACCAATGGACTGAACTTTTTAGTTATCACACTCTCTCTTCCTTCCTATCATTCTCTCACACACTCTCTCGCTCTCCTCTCACTCACTGCAATCTCTCTTTTTCTTGCTCTCTCTCTCTTACTCGGTGTGTAAATGTGTACCTTCATGATTCAGCTTTAAAGGTTGGATGAAAAAACAACAATCTCTTTACGCAAGCCATTTTGTTCTAATAAATGTTCATATTCAAAAGAACCTCTTCTTCCACATGAAAGTGCCTATTTATCTCACTAACTTGGCAAGAATTACGCATACTCCGAAACTTCACATTTCTTGTGATAAATATGGTCGTTGTTAGAGAGATGTTCAAAATTGGAGTCACAACTATAAAAAAGATACTTGTATTTTATTGAAAAGATAATATTCAATGGATATCAAGAACGTTTGAGGTAACTATTTGAGATCATCACAATTGGCCAAGGAAAGAAGTTTTTAAATTAAATTTGGACATATATCACACCCTACGTATAAGTTATTTATGAGATCAAGTCTCAAGAAATCTTCAATACTAATATAAAATTTTGTAACTAAATTTCATAGCTTCAAATTTCAAAGATCATCATGTCCTAGACACTATTAAGGAACAACATTGTATCATTCCCGCATCCTTAACGATGATTAGAAAGTGATTTTGGATAATATGAATGCAAGAACCAACTAGTGGAATGACCTCTTTAGTTATCATTGGCAGGTTAGAGTCATCCTAATTAAATAGGTCCTTTAAGATCTCCCTATATACATGTTTTATGGCCACCATCACAACACAAAAATTAATCTCAAAGGAAATGGAAGAAACATAAAGAATATAATATTTATATATCATAGATGTAATGTGAAATCTTAAGTATATTGAATGTTTTGAACATTGATCGTACTATTAAATCTTAAGTATATTGAATGTTTTGAACACTTAATGTAAAATCTTAAGTATCCTAACAACATAGCTCTTTGTCTCTCTTTTCTCTCTCTCTTTCTCTCTCTTTGTCACTCTCTCACACTCTTTTGTCTCTCTTTTCTCTCTCTCTTTCTCTCCCAATCTAATTCACTCTTTCTTTATTTCCCACTCTCGCATTCTCTATCTCTTTCTCTCGCCCCATTCTCTCTTTCTATGTCTACCCCTCTTACATTCCTTCCATATCTTTTCTCTATAGTTACAATTTAATTATTAGACCTAATGTAATATTGTGTTATCTTTTATATACATTTCATTTGAATTATTGATATTCTAGGAAGTGGATAGCATTAACATTGACATTATATTATTATAATTAAAGGCATTGAATGATTATATTACAACTTGGCAAAATTGAAAATTAGTTACATATGGATTTTACTTCCCATTTTAAAAATATAATAGAAATTAACACTAATAATCTTGACAAAGAATACTTGAAAATAATATTTGAAATGTGAAGCTTTGCATAGAAACAAGAGAAAGGTGCTTGTATATTTTATTAATATCAAATTCAAGCATTACAGAAAAATGAGAGAGCTGCAATATTTATAGATATTGGAAAACTTCTATCTCATCCACAATATATGGAAACAAATCATCTAATCTGAGCAAATATGCAGAAATAGCATATTGCCCCTAACTACCCCTATTGCCCCTCATGGAAATTATCCTAGGAACTAGATATGTAAATGATAGAACATGATCCCATAAAAATTGGTATGATAAATCTATCACTTAGTTAACTAAAAACTAAGGAAAACTAAAATCTATTGACATAAGTTTAAAGTATTTAATTAAATACTTTAACTTATTACATTTATTCAAATATCAAATAATGATGAATTAAGCTAAGTTTTATTCATAACATTCCCCCTTAATTCAGCATGGTCTCAAGTGAACAGGAGAGAAATTCTCTAAAACCCTCAAATTTACCTTGAGAAAGTGACTTTGTGAAGACATCTGCACATTGCATATCTGTTGGGCAATATTGGAGTTGGATGTTGTTGTTCTAAACATGTTCATGAATGAAATGTACCTGCACCTCAATGTGTTTGGTGCACTCATGAAAAACTAGATTCCGAACAAGTTTTACTACTCCTTCATTATCAACATGTAGGATAGTTGGATCTTTTTGTGGTATTCCCAATCCTTCAAGTATACGTCGGAGCCATATCGCTTCACAGATAGCTCCACCTGCTGCACAATATTCTGATTCTTGTGGAGGATCTTGAAACACAAGTTTGTTTCTTACTCCCCATGATATCGGTCCAGATCCCAAAAAGAATACAAATCTTGAAGTGGATTTCCTATCATCTATGTTTCCTGCATGATCTGAATCTGAATATCCTATCAAGAAGATGTTATTATTCTTCTTGTATTCTAGGCCATAGTCCATAGTTCCTCTGATGTACCTTAGCATTATTGGTTGTCAAATAGGACTTTACGAAGAGCAATAGTCAGGGGACAAGAAGTCCCTCCTCTTTAATGGGAGAGGTTCCTTATTCGAAATGAACCTATTTACAAATATACAAAACATGATTTTCTAGTTGAACTTGGATATTACGAAATTGTTTTCTATAAAGATCATCAATTACAAAAGGACTGAGGAATGAGAATGAGAAGAAAGGCAACATGCGTAATTATAGATAACAGAGTAATTCTTTATGTATGCGAGTTCAAAGAATTGCAACAAGATCATTTATATCATATAAATAAGATGGAATTTAAAGACACAAAGTTTTGTAAATAACATTTGTCGAACACAAAGTTTCTTGACATAACACGAAAAAATGATCTTCACAAAATTAAATGAAAGCTTGGGGATAAAAGAGATCAGATAGACAAAGAATGAAAAGCCCTTCTGTATTGATTTCTTTATGATCTATTTACACTTTCAGAAAATAAGCCAAGTTCTTCCTCCCCTCAAAATGGTGTGGAGAGGCCATTATATAGCTTACAAATTAGTTACTCTTTGTAACCACTTCTTTTAACTAAAGATTAGTTAAGGATTTCCAATCGCAATACCTCAACTTATTACAATGAATCCGAGGAAAAGAATTAGAAGAGAAGAGAAGAAAAAGGAGAAGAAGACAGGTGGTTATGACTGGGAGGGACCCACTGACTTCAAAATTCGCTGCCTGAATCTCTTCAATGCCTCGGCTATGTCTCTGCCACGAGGGACTGACGTGTTGGCTGTAGACTGAGCCCAAAATCTGAGGCACTTCTCCATTTCCTTATCAAACTCGACATGAGTATGATAGTCTTTATTTGCTTCTTCAATGGCAGATTGAAGAGAGTAGATCTCCTTCATTTTCTCTTTGGAGATGGAGCTTTCCTTGAATAGATTATCTTTGACAAAAGCTCTGAATTGAGCTTTGATTTCTTGCAAGGAAAGAGGCACACCAGAAGTTTCATCCTGAAGATGACAATGTATATCTTTGAAAGCAGATACAACCAGTGTCTTGAAAGCCTCACCCTTCTGCCAGCTATTCTTCAGCTCTCCCAAAGCCTCCTCCAAGACTTTGATCTTCCACTCCATGCTGTAAACCCAGGAATTTGACAGATTATCCTTTGCATCATCAAAAACCTTATTCGCCAATAAAATGTTCTCATTTGTCTGTCCCATGAGACGGAGGTCTACTATGCAACTGCTCCAGATTTTGAGCTCTTTATCTATGATCCCGATAGTGGAGGAGAGCTTCTGTTGCAAATTGTTCACCTTTCCATGGAGTTTGAAAGCTTCATCAATGATGTTCAATCCTGCAACAAGAATATCTTCCACCATGGCCTCCATAGCTCTGCCATAGACGGAATACTTGTGCATGTCTTTGATATTCTCATACTTAATCTTGGCTCAAAATTACAGTGGCGGAAGGGTAGTCAATGGGGTAGGGTCCAAAACTTTGTCCTTAGACAAAAGAGATTTGATAAAACCAAGGTGAGAATCGGGCTTGTTCCTCCAACTGTTCAATAGTTTGTTTCCCTTTCTCTACCCTCCCAATGATTCTCGAGCTCGGGGCCAAATTTTGATGTGGCACCTTGTTAGCACACTACTCCTTCTCGCGCCAAAAAGCCGTAATCACCTCCCGGATAGTGTCCGATGCTGTGGTCAAAATTCCCGGAGATTGCTAAGCCTACATGAGGTAAATAAGAGCAAGACTTACGGGCATCTAACCTAGAACTCTCAAGGATTCCTATGGGAGAGTCTACTCCTGAAGGTGAGATCATCGGACCTACTAGGAGAAAGATTTCTTCTTTCTACTATCGAGAAAAGGTTGCACCCATTCAAAAGAGGAAGAGGAAGCGTAGGAGGGGCAAGAGGACCAAGAGATAGAGAGCTCATGACGCTCAAGGTTTGCAGACACCGTTGTCTCAAGTTGAGATGTGAGTGGGGCGCTTGAGACAATTGCTGCAGAGGAATCAATAACACTTGGAAGTTCAGTGCTCTGGACTTCCTTATCTTTATCCGTTGGAGCTTTAGGAGCATTTTTAGGGGTTGGCACTTCACTTTCACCGAGAACAATAATGTTCTCTCGGTCCTAAAGGCACTTCTACTTGCTTTCTTTGAGGATCTTTTTCCACAGGCTCCTTCTTAACCTCTTTGAATTTCTTCTGGTATACTTGAGTGGATGAAGAAGGAGTGGAAGCTGCAGGTCCTTGCGTTGATGAGGTAGGAGGGGTTTGCACAGGTGTGTCTGATATGGGAGTCGATGCTTCCCTCCTTGGTGTTGAAACATCCTTAGAGGAGGATTCTCCTGAGTGCCTTCTAAGCTCTCGAACTTTCTTATCGAGCCAGACCTTAGTCCTGACTAAGACTGGAGCTAGGATCTCGGCCAGATCATCTTTCTCTTTCTTGTTCCAATCCAAATCCTCTAAGGGAGTGTGCTTAACCACATTGTCATACTCATATGAGTATAGATCAGAGTTTTCATCCCGGAGTCCTTCAGGAACTTGGTACAAGCCGAGTTCTTGGATCAATGCAGAGAGAACCTGCCATAATGCCTCCTTCTAGCCTCAAAATCATCTGCACAGTCAGCCCAGTAGTCTTCTATATCTACCCTATGATGATAGATTATCTTGATGTTCTGTTCAATGAACTTCTTCAAGTCGAAGAAATTTCTTGGCTTGAAGAAATGAACAATGATGGTAACCAGGGCTCTTTCTATATTTTGTGCGTCCAGGGCTATTTTACAAGTGTAATTTCCCAAAGATATGGGAAAGTGCAAACCAGAAATCTTCTTGTCTCTGCAGGTTCTGTGTAATTTGTCTAACTACCTACATACTTCTATCAAAGCCATCTTATCACCGTACAACATGGGAAGCCTCGTAGGGGTGCTCTCATAACCAAAGAAGCCCGATATAGGAGAATTTTCTGAATTGATAAAATAGGCACCGTAGTGCGATATCGTTCATGGCTTCATCGGAAAACCTTTTAACAAAGTGTCACCTTCAAGAAGCCTCGACCACGTACATGGTGAAAGCATCATTTACCCTTCGAAATTGTGATTCGCTGGTCTCTAGGGTGAAATGTGGGTAGTAGGCATATACAGATCATCCTTGTGGGCATCAATGTAAGAAAACCAAACCATTTCATTGATGCCGCCAGAGTATACATCGTGCACGAAGTCATGTAGAACTTCTTCGTTTGCTATACATTGAAAGCTACTCCGCCAAGTTCATGCCGATGATTTCCGCCAGCTTAATATTTTGAGTTCCCTCACACAACATGCTTTGATGAGCGGGCACATCCAAATGGAATTCGTTAGTAGAGGGTAAGCCCATAACCCGAGCCAAGAGGGGATTATAAAATATGACAATTCTTCATTGAAATCAGCCTAGAAAAGAGTCTTGGACAAACGAGATGCTCCTTCTTAGGGTTCTTTAGCCAGACTTTGCCACCCGTGCCTTGTATTTGTTGCTATCTTGATTGAACAGTCCCGTGCTTGATTCTCGGGAAACAACTATGGCATTATCCATTTCGGAATCCTCAAGTAGTGCTAATGGTGGTAGCGTCTTAGTTTGGTGACAAGTTCCCGTGTACGTTGGTCAATTCACTCGAATCGGGGTCGAAGTCGCCCATTGTAAAGCACCAGTATCAAAGACATTGCACCGAGATTGGGAAACCTCCAATGAAATCCAAACCGCTATCGTGAATCATCTCGTGCCATTGGTGTAGGGTTTGCATTTTCCATCCTTGCCCAAAATCACCAAATTCAAGATGACGAGCTTCACCGTCCCCCGATATTAGGAACGGAAGACTCTAGTGATGAGATTTGTTCCTATCCTCAAATTTGATCTTCATGTTGGCAAGAATTCGGAGGCGTGAGCCACAAGCTAGACTCAAGAAGGAATTACGGAGGGAAAGGGATACACACACAGAATTTAGATTGCAAGGGTTCGAGCAAAGGATAGCATGGAAGCAAAGCAGAAAAATGCATAGGGGGTTCACTCATTATATAGCCGATTATGAGAGAAAGGCAATGAATGCGCATTTAATACATACCTACCAATATGAATAAGTAAGACATTCGGGTAGAGCAGAAAAATTAGCACGAATGGCACTTGGCTCATTTGGTACATGTGGGACGCGAATCGCGCTAAAACATGCGTCTCTACCGATTCGGGTGAAGCGGGAAAAGACACAAAAATGCCTTTTTGGACATGCGGGACAAAAGTGCGCAAGTACGCGACTCACCGGATTGGATGAAAATGTGACAACGGGTCCGGGTGAACTTGGGACATTTGGGACGTGAAAGCGCGAAGTACATGGTTCGGGTGATTCGCTAAAAATGGAACAACTTGCCTAATTGAACTTGGGACATTTGGGACAAGAAGTTCGACAGTTCCCGAAAAGACAAACTTCGGGAAACCGCCAATCAGGAACAGAGGGCCCAATTGAACTTGGGACACGTGGGACAAAAATGTTTGACAGGCCCGAAAAACACACAAAATGACCCAAAACGTAGATTTTCTCAATTTCTTGACTTTTAACATTAAGTACAATGGAGAAGACACTTGAACTCAAAATTTTAAATTTCACTTTCTTAAGAGCAAGGGAATTTTGAGTGGACAACACTGGCTGCTTCTGGGGATGACTTGGCATAAATTCAAGGAATGAGACAAGGTAAGAACTTAGAAAACTCAGGGAAGCAGGACAAGACCTTATCCATTGGGCCACGGAGTCAAAAAACAAACCAATACAGAGGGACAACACACCAAAAAAAAAAAAAAAGGAAAGAAAAATAAAATGTTGTACAAAATATACAAAGGACTCCCTAATCACCTATGACTTGAACAATTTCGATATTGCCCACTATAAGGAAGTGGGAGAGGAGAACCATCCATGTAACCAAGGTAAAAAGAATTCTTACCAAAGAAAGTGTCTCGATCTTGAAAGGTCCGAGCCAAAGGGAATCAAACTTGCCATGGCTGCCACGAGGTTCATGCCTTTTATCCCATAACAAAACAAAGTGTCTCCAACTTGGAAATCTCTCGAACCTCGGCTTTCTTATCAAACAGACCTTTACATTCTCGCTGGTGAACAGATATCCTATCAACAACCTCCAATCTATTCTCATTCAATTTGTGAAGGTACATAATTCTCTTATCCAAAGCATCATCAAATCTATCTTCAATGGCCTTCATTAGATGCAAGGTCAGGCAGCTCTCACTTTATTCGGAAATTAAGTCATACTCCATATACCACTTGAAAAGGAGACATTCCAATAGCTCTCTTTGGTGTGATCCTCGTCTCGCCCAAAGAGCATCATAGAGCTTCTTGTGCCAGTTTTGTTGAGACTCGTTGACTAATTTCCTTATAATAGTCACTAAATTTTTATTAGTGGATTCTCTTGCCCATTTCCCGAGGATAGTAATTTGAGGAGTGAGCCAAAGAGATGCCATACCCATAGCAAAAATTCATTATCTCGGTTGAAGAGAAATTTGAAGCATTATTCTGTCACAATCTTGTTAGGTACACCATACCTTACCAAGATGTTCTCTTTGATGAAGCTGCACACCACTTCAGAAGTAGTACTCTTTACTGGAATAGCTTCTACCCATTTGGTGAAATAATCCGTGGCAGTTAATACATGAGTATGACCAGCACTAGAAGTGGGATTAAGTGTTCCAATGAAGTCCAAACCCCACTGTTGAAAAGGTTCTTCAATTACAACTGGCTTAAGAGGCAAAGAGGCCAATTTAGGTCTACCCACGAAAGTCTGACAAGCCTCACATTTATCAACCCACTTGGATGCATCTCTGAACAAGGAAGGCTAGTAATATCCTCCACGAAGTATCTTATGAGTAGTGACCATTGATGAATAGTGCCCTCCACATGCCTGATCATGAAAAGCTGAGAGTAACTTTTTCTGTTGTTCCTTGTCCACACATTTCAAAACCTTCCATCTAACCCACGTTTGAACAAGGTGTTTTCCCACAACACATATTGCACTGACCTTAGTTTAACAGTCCTCTTTTCTTTGGCAGTCAAATGAGAGGGGCATTCTCCATAGGTGAGAAAATGGGTGATATCAGCATACCATTCATCAACTGAGCTAAGAAACAGAACGGTAGGAAGGCCAACTTTATCCTCCAGTAACTCATGTCTAGCTCCTTCAGCAATGAGCTCACAAAGGCCTATTCCATGAACAAGCTTGGCCGGGCTTGATGTCAATATCATATTCTTGGACCTTAGCAACCCGCCCTCTCTTGGATCCAAATTCTTGTTGTGTGAGAGTTGACTTAACAGCTTGTATCTGGAACCAACACCATGGAATGCGAATTGAGAATGTAAAATGAAACCGCTTAATAGCTTTAACCACCGCAAAAGCATGTTTTCCATCATGGTGTATTTTAACTCATGATCTTTCAGAATATAGCTCATGAATGCAATTGGGAGTTCATGCTCATTAGAATCTTCTTGAGTCAAAACAACAGCCAAGGTATTATCTGTGGCATAGCAATAGATAATAAAATCTTTGCTGAAATCAGGACATGCTAAAACAGGAGTTTTAGCAATAGCTCTTTTAATACCTTCAAAGGATTCCTTTCCTTCAGAAGACCAACCAAACGTTTGTTTTCCTTTCATCATTTGGGAAATATTCAAAGTTAACTCTGCAAAATCAGGGATGAACCTTCTTAAAAAATTGATCTTACCAAAGAAAGAGTGCATGCCCTTTTTGCTGGTTGGGAGAGGAATTTGCTGGATAGCTTGAACTCGCTCAGGATCAATCTTAATACCATCTTTGGAGACGATGTGCCCTAATAATTTCCCTCTCGTGACACAAAAGACAGATTTTTTAGGATTCAAAGAATCCCATGTTCTCTACATCTTAGCAGAACTATCTCCAGGTGGTCAAAATGATCCGCCCTTGTTTTAGAAAACACAATCAAGTCATCAAGGTATATGACAATACACTTCCCTTTCAAACTTCCAAAGGCCAGATCCATAGCTCTCTGAAAAGTGGCACCAGCATTAATGAGCCCAAAAGGCATTCTCTTGTAAGAAAAGGTACCCCAAGGAGTAGTGAAAGCTGTTTTGTGTTGATCTGCAGTATTAACCTCTACCTGATTATATCCCAAGAATCCATCAAGCATAGATAACATTTCAGATCCTCATATCGCATAAGACCTGATCCATCATAGGAAAAGGGTAATTATCTTTCAAGGAAGCCCGATTGATTCCCGAAATCAACATAGATGCAGATCTCACCATTTTCTTCCTAACAGGCACAATATTGGCAATCCATGTTGAATGGTGAATGGGAAAAATGATTTTGGCCTTCAACAACTTCTGTATTTCTTGAAAGATGGTGTCAGCTATTTTGGGGTTGTATTGCCTCTGTTTCTGCTTAAAAGGCTTAATTCCAAGTTTGAGAGGAATAAAATGCTGCATATCTTTTGGTTTGAAAGCTTTTAAATCTTCATAAGAGTAAGCAAGAACATCCTTATACCTCTTTAAAAGATCAATTACTTTTTCCTCTCATCTGCTGTGCAACATTTTCCAATGTTCACGAGCTTAGGATCAGTAGAACTCCCAATATTAATTTTGTCATACTCAGCTGATTGTTGAGGTCCAAGAGAAGCTCTAGACTTTACATACCTATCATGTTTATCAAATAGTTCCTCTAAACTCACCAATCCTTTAGGAATCTTGTTTCCTTTGAGTTTGATGCATCCATCCTGATCCGTTTCTTCTCCTTGGGTGACTGCTTTGTCAAAGGGCACATTTTCACGAGGCAGGTTGTCACTTCCTTCAAAATACAACTGTTCAAAATTACCCTTGAGTTCTAAGAAAGAAAGAAAGTGTTGATCATCATTGAAAACTTGCCAGTTATTTGTATTATCGTGCACACTAGGTCAATGGATCATCTCAATGGTGAACTTATCTTGAGAGAAGTCGGGATGAGGAATCGAGAGTGACCTTGAGACTGCTAGTGAATCAACCCTGCTGTTCTTCTCCCTAGGTATTGCTTCGATGGAGAAAGCATCAAGAAATTCAATGGAATCCCAAACCTGATTCCGGTAATGTTTCAACCTTCCATTTTTTACCTAGAAAAGGTTTCTAACTTACTTTACAATCAATTCCGCATCACCATGAGACAAGATTCTTTACACCTTGTTCTTTGGCCACTTGCACCCAAGAATTAGAGCCTCATACTCTGTTGTATTATTAGTATTTTCGAACTGCAACTTGAATGAAAAAGGATGAAGGCTTCCTTCAGGTGACACCAGTAAGACACCAGCTCCAGAACCAGCTGAGGAACAACTTCCATCAAACTCTAAAATCCAAACACCATTAGGATCTTTAGGTGACACTTTGGGGAGTTGAATTTCATCAGGGGACATAATCATGTAGTTACCATGCCCCATATCCTCATAGAGTATTTGTGCTTTAGGATCATCCGTTTTTTGTACAATATACTCAGATTGCTTCTCAGGCAGCAACTTCTTCATTTTCCCATTAACAGGTACGAGTGCATGTGACCAATCCATTTGAATTTCTCCACCCACATCCTTACAGAAGTTCCTACTTAGCAACATCCCGTATGAAGGAGGAATATCTGCTACTAAGATGGTAGCCAAAACTCTCTTCTCAGGCAAAGCAGCAAAAGCCACTTGTGCATCTTTAATTCTTCCGACCAGGGGCACTTCCTTACTCTCCATAGAGTAACAAGATCCATAAGTGTGTGTGAGGGTCAAGCCTAAGGCATGAGCTACTTTAGCAGGCATCACATTGTCTGAGGCTCCTGAGTCTATGACACAATTACTGAGCCTATGGCCAGCTATAAGAAGTGTTACATAAAATGGTTTGATTTTGTCATTGGGTGAGGTGACAATGGCTACCAGACTAGGCTGTGGTGCAGAAGAAGGAGTGGGTAAAAGGCCTTTAGAGGTGGTTTTAGAATGGGAATTGACAAAGTGAATCATTTTAGCAAAAGCTTTGGGATGGGTTTGATAATACTCAGCCTCTGAGATTTGAACCTTAGTCTTTTCGGATGATCAATAATATCAAAAGACCTGGCTCTGACGGGCCATCATCACTTGAGATCCTAGGTTTATCAACTTTAGGGAAAAGGAAGTAACTTTAATAGCGAGATTGACAGACTCACCTTTGGTGTAGATGAAACGGGATAGGAGATCCTCTTTTTGCAATTACGGGGATAGTTGTCGGATGCTCCTTAGATTTCTTGGGGGCTGCGTCACTTTCTCCCTCGATTTGTCTACTCTCGATTCATGATAGTGAATGATTTGTTGTTCATGTCTCCGCTACTACTTCATCATAATCATCTCCATCATCAATTCCCTCGGGTGAAGAAATTAACTCGAGATCGCTCAAGTTCATCTACTTCATCATCAACTTCTTCCACAAATTCCTCATAAAGCTTCATTATCCTCATCATCATCTGGTTCCTCAACTTCACAGGTTACATTGACAGGAACTTTAACAGGAGGTCCTTCAAGCGCTAATCTTGTTTGAGAAGCAGGCAAACGATTTCTGGGCTGAAAATTCCTCCTTGGAACATCTACATAGGGAGCATGCTGAGCCAATTGTTTCTTTATGGCAATGAGATCATTCGCAAGTTTTTGAACCAATGGATCAGTATTAGGTCCAGGGGTGGAAGAGGAGGAAGAAGCAGACTTAGATTTGGAAGGGTCTCTCCTCAACTTCCCTGACATGATTAAATCATCTTCGACACTAACAACAAGAGTTTGATCTTCAGCCAATGTTGTGAGATTAGCCCTTCTTTGCGCACATAACTAACTTTAGGCGATTGGGCATTTAGGAAGAAACATTTTTGGATTTGATCAATAGGTCAAGTATTTGGTGGAATTTTATTAATCAACCTGTTGAATCAAGCCACAAATTCTCTCATGGGCTCTTGTGAATCTTTCTTTATTTGAGAGATTTGGGCTAGCAAGGCATGCACATCTTCTGCTGGTTTGAAATGGTTTTCAAACCTAGTTCTCATGGTGTCCTGACCTAGTGATAGCACCAACCTAAGGTGATATAACCAATCAGCAGCATTATCTTGTAAAGTCTCAACGAATAGTCTCACGGAGACGTCTTCATGTTCAACTCCTAGAACTCCACATGTAACTATGAAGGCTGCGATGTGTTCATCAGGATGCACTTTACCATCGCCTTTGAATTTAGGGAAGTTCTTCCGGTTACCTCTGGGTAACTCATGCAAAGGCTAAGGAAGGGCAAGGGGCCCGACACGATGACCCCAAGGCAATGGTACCGCCATTCTTGGAAAAATGGCTTGGAGAGGAACTGCAACACCAACAAGAATCAAAGCTCGAAGATTAGGACTAGCTGGCTCTGAAGGAATACCACCCGTAGGAATTCTATCTTAAACAGGTGGAGTGCTTTCGACGAGTCTTTCTATTTCTTGTCAAGGGAAAGGAAAACCCTGCTGCTCCAAAAGTTAAACCGAGAATCTTTAATACCAAGGGCCCTTCTCCCTCGAGTAAAATGCGGAGTCGCCAGATCAAAGGATGATCAAAAATTACAGAAACTGGAATATGATTTTCCCAAATGAGTCGCCAAAACTCATGGTTGTCAAATAGGACTTTACGAAGAGCAATAGCAAGTCGAGGGACAAGAAGTCCCTCCTCTTTAATGGGAGAGGTTCCCTTATTCGAGAATTGAACCTACTTAAAAATATAGAAAACATGATTTTCTGGTTGAACTTGGATATTACGAAAGTGTTTTCTATAAAGATCATCAATTACAAAAGGACTGAGGAATGAGAATATGAGAATGAGCAGAAAGGCAACATGCAGAATTATAGATAACAGAGTAATTCTTTATGTATGCAAAGTTACAGTGAATTGAAACAAGATCATTTGTATCATATAAATAAGATGGAATTTAAAGACACAAAGTTCTGTAAATAACATCTGCCATAACACAAAGTTTCTTGACATAACACAGACAAATGATCTTCACAAAATTAAATGAAAGCTTGGGGATAAAAGAGATCAGATAGACAAAGAATGAAAAGCCCTTCTGTATTGATTTCTTTATGATCTATTTACACTTTCAGAAAATAAGCCAAGTTCTTCCTCCCTCAAAATGGCATGGAGAGGCCATTATATAGCTTACAAATTAGTTACTCTTTGTAACCACTTCTTTTAACTAAAGATTAGTTAAGGATTGCCAATCGCAATACCTCAACTTATTACAATGAATCCGAGGAAAAGAATTAGAAGAGAAGAGAAGAAAAAGGAGAAGAAGACAGGTGGTTATGACTGGGAGGGACCCACTGACTTCAAAATTCACTCCCCTCGAATCTCTTCAATGCCTCGGCTATGTCTCGCCACGAGGTACTAACGTGTTGGCTGTAGACTGAGCCCAAAATCCGAGGCACTTCTCTATTTCCTTATCAAACTCGATATGAGTATGATAGTATTTATTTACTTCTTCAATGGTAGATTGAAGAGAGTAGATCTCCTTCATTTTCTCTTTGAGATGGAGCTTTCCTTGAATAGATTATCTTTGACAAAAAGCTCGAATTGAGCTTTGATTTCTTGCAAGGAAAGAGGCACACCAGAAGTTTCAACCTAAAGTTGACAATGTATATCTTTGAAAGCGAGATACAACCAAGGTGTCTTGAAAGCCTCACCCTTCTCGCCAACTATTCTTCGGCTCTCCTCAAAGCCTCCTCTAAGACTCGATCTTCCACTCCACGCTATAAACCCGTGACTTTGATAGATTATCCTTTGCATCATCAAAACCTTATTTGCTAATAAAATGTTCTCATCTATCTCGTCCCATGAGATGGAGGTCTACTATGCAACGCTCCAGATTTTGAGCTCTTTATCTATGATCCTAATAGTGGAGGAGAGCTTCTCATTGCAAATTGTTCACCTTTCCATGGAGTTTGAAAGCTTCATCGATGAATTTCAATCCTGCAATAAGCATATCTTCCACCATGGCCTCCATAGCTCTGCCATATATGGAATACTTGTGCATGTCTTTGATACTGTACTTCATCTTGGCTCAAAATTACAGTGGCGGAAGGGTAGTCAATGGGGTAGGGTCCAAAACTTTTTCCTTAGAAAAAGATATTTGATAAAACCAAAGGAGAATCGGGCTTGTTCCTCCAACTGCTCAATAGTTTTCGCCTTTCTCTACCCTCCCAATGACTCTTGTGACCGTTTCCTAGAGGTTGTGGATCTCACCTTCAGGAGTAGACTCTCCCATAGGAATCCTTGAGAGTTCTAGGTCAGATGCCTGTAAGTCCTGCTCTGATTTATCTACTGTAGGCTTAGCAATCTCCAGGAATTGCTGACCCTGAGCATCAGACACTATCCTGGAGGTGATTCTGGATTTTTTGGCGCGAGGAGTAGTGCCTAACAAGGCTGCCACAACATCAAAATTTGGCCCTGAGCTCCGAGAGGAAGATTTCCTCTTTCTACTGTCGACAAAAGGTTGCACCCATGCAAAAGAGGAAGAGGAAGCAACAGGAGGGGCAAGAGGACCAAGAGATAGAGAGCTCATGATGCTCAAGGTTTGCACAGCTGTTGTCTCAAGTTGAGATGTGAGTGGGGTGCTTGAGACAATTGCTGCAGAGGAATCAATAGCACTTGGAAGTTTAGTGCTCTGGACTTCCTTATCTTTATCTGTTGGAGCTTCAGGAGCATTTGTAGGGGCTGGCACTTCACTCTCTTCACTTTCACTGAGAACAATAATGTTCTCTGGTCCCAAAGGCACTTCTACCTGCTTTCTTTGAGGATCTTTTTCCACAGGCTCCTTCTTAACCTCTTTGAATTTCTTCTGGTATACTTGAGTGGATGAAGAAGGAGTGGAAGCTGCAGGTCCTTGCGTTGATGAGGTAGGAGGGGTTCAGCATGTGTGTCTGAGCATGGGAGTCGATGCTTCCTCCTTGGTGTTGAAACATACTTAGAGGAGGATTCTCCTAAGTGCCTTCTAAGCTCTCAAACTTTCTTATCAAACCAGACCTTAGTCCTGACTAAGACTGGAGCTAGGATCTCAGCCAGATCATCTTTCTCTTTCTTGTTCCAATCCAAGTCCTCCAAGGGAGTGTACTTAACCACATTGTCATACTCATATGAGTATAGATCAGAGTTTTCATCCTGGAGTCCTTCAAGAACTTGGTACAAGCCGAGTTCTTGGATCAATTATAGAGAGAACCTACCATAATGCCTCCTTCTAGCCTCAAAATCATCTCGCATACCACCCAAAGTAGTCTTCTATATCTGCCCTATGATGATAGATTATCTTGATGTTCTACTCAATGAACTTCTTCAAGTCGAAGCAAGTTCTTGGCTTGAAGAAATGAATAGTGATGGGAACCAGGGCTCTTTCTATATTCTTACGTAAGGCCCAATCAAGTTTTTACAAGTGTAATTTCCCAAAGAGATGGGAAAGTGCAAACTAGTAATATTCTTGTCTCTGCAGGTTCTGTGTAATTTGTCTAACTACATGCATACTTCTATCAAAGCCATCTTATCACCGCAGAACACGGAAGCCTCCGAGGGGTGCTCTCATAGCAAAGCAAGCTTTGATATAGGAGAATTTTCTCGAATTGGATAAAATAGGCACTGTAGTGCGATATCGTGTTCATGGCTTCATGTAAAAACCTTCTAATAGTGTCACCTTCAAGAAGCCCACCACGTACATGGTGAAAGCATCATTTACCCTTCGGAAATTACGATTGCTTGGTCTCTAGGGTGAATCATGCGGCAAAGAGGCATATACAGTGGATCATCCTTGTGGGCATCAATGTAAGAAAAACCAAACCATTGCCTTGATGCCACCGAGTATACATCGTGCACGAAGTCATGTAGAACTTCTTCGTTTGTTGTACACTGCATAAAATATGCTCCACCAAGTTCATGCCGATGATTTCCACCCAGTTGATATTTTGAGTTCCTCGCACACCATGCCGATGAGCTTGGGCACATCCAGAAATGGAATTCGTTAGTAGAGGGTAAGCCCATAACTCGATCTAGTAGGATTATAAAATCGACAATTCTTCATTGAAATCAGCCTTGAAAAGAGTCTTGGGCCAGACACGCAGATGCTCCTCTTAGGTTTCTTTAGCTGTGACTTCACCACCCACGCCTTGTATTTGTCATTGTCTTGATTGAACAGGGCCTGTGCTTGATTCTGGGAAACAACTATGGCATTATCGATTTTTGGAATCCTCAGTGTAGTGCTAATGGTGGAAGCGTCCAGTTTGGCGATGAGTTCCCCGTGTACGTTGGTCAATTTTCTCGAATCGGGGGTCAAGTGAGCTTCACATGAAAGCATCAGTATCAACACATTACACCGAGATTGGGAAACCTCAAGCGAAAGGAAAACCGCTGCAGAATCATCTATGCCATTGGTGTAGGATTTACATCTGCCATCCTTGCCCGAAAATCACCAAAGTCAAGATGACGAGCTTCACTGTCCCCGATATTGGGAACGACGACTTTAGTGGTGAGATTTGTTCCTATCCCCGAAATTTGATCTTCATGTTGGCGGTAATTAAGAGGCGTGAGCTGCAAGCTAGACTCGGGAAGGAATTACGAGGGAAGGGATACGCGTGCGAATTTAGATTGCAGGGGTTCGAGCAAAGGATAGCATGGAAGCAAAGTGTGAAAATGCATAGGGGGTTCGCTCGTTATATAGCCGATTAGAGAGAGAAAGGCAATGAATGCGCATTTAATACATACCTACCAATTTAAATAAGCAATATATTCGAGTAGAGCATAAAAAATTAGCACGAATGGCACTTGGTTCATTTGGGACATGTGGGACGTGAATGCGCGAAACACGCGGCTCGGCGATTCGGGTGAAGCGGGAAAAGATGCACAAATGCCTTTTGGGACATGTGGGACAAAAGTGCATGAAGTACTGCGACTCAAATGGATCGAGACAAAATGTGACAATGGGTCCGGGTGAACTTGGGACATTTGGGACGTGAAAGCGCGAAGTACGCCGTTCGGGTGATTTGGCCGAAAATGGAACAACTTGCCCAATTGAACTTGGGACATTTGGGACAAGAATTTCCGACAGGTAAAAAGACAAACTTCGGGGAAACCAGCCGATCGGGGAATAGAGGGCCCAATTGAACTTGGGACACATGGGACAAAAATGTCCGACAGGCCCGAAAAACACACAAAATGACCCAAAAACGTAGATTTTCTCAATTTCTCGACTTTTAACATTAAGTACAACGGAGAAGACACTTGAACTCAAAATTTTAAATTTCACTTTCTTAAGAGCAGGGGAATTTTGAGTGGACAACAAGTATCTACTTTGTTTCTTTCCGTGAGAAACCATTTGTTCTTGCATGAACCGTGAAAGATAGCTGACTGCATAGCTGATATCTAGCCTAGTGTAAGTCAAGTAGATGAGACTCCCATCAACTGTCAATAGAGAGTTGCATTTACTTGTGGTGATGGATCTATTCGAGATAGTTCAAGTCTTGTCTCCATAGGTGTGGAAAATGGTTTACAATCCATCATATTGAATTTCTCGAGTGTTGTCTTGGCATATTTCAATTGTGACACAAAGATATGATTTTCTCTTTACCAAACTTCAAGTCCAAGACAATAATGTAGAAGCTCGAGATCGGTCATGTCGAATGATCGTGTTAGATCTTTCTTTGTTGACTCAATCATCCTCACTGATCCTCCAGTGATGACTAGATCATCGACATATACTACAACGATCACTATCTTCCCCCTTGATTTTTGAGATAGAGATTAGGATCGTATGGACTCCTGTTGAATGAGATGCTCGTCGATTTTTATGTACCATGCCCTGGGAGACTGCTTTAGACCATATAGTGATTTTATTAGTTTACATACCTTTTCCTCTTTACCTGGTATGAAAAAACCTTCTAGGTTGAGTCATGTAAACTTCTTCCTGTAAATCACCATTAAGAAAGGAACTTTTCACATCCATTTTGCGTATTTTCCAACCAAATTGTGTAATAGAGTGAATATTAACCTGAAAGTTTTTATCTTAGTTGTGGGAGCAAAAGTCTCCTCATAATCAATGCCTTATTTTTGAGCATATCCCTTAGCAACTAGTCTAGCCTTATGTTTATCAATTTTTTTGTCTACTTTGTACTTCATTTTGAAGATCCATCTGTATCTAATCAGCTTTTTACGTGGTGGAAGATCTGTAAGTTGCCATGTATTATTTTTCATAAGTGACTTATAATCTGCATCCATAGTATCTTTCCAAGGTTTAGACTGTAGGGCTTCTAAAACTGAGGATGGCTCAATAGTTTTAACAAATTTACTCATTAAGGCCAAATTGACCTCATTTCGAGCCATATTGTGAGTCCTCATTCTAGTGGTAGATGTGTCGGGGACACTATCCAATTTTGCATCTCTAATCATACTTGTATACCATTTAGGCATAATTTTTGTGGTTCTTGTGGGAGGTTAAATTTCATTATCTTCCCCATCATCACTATCATCATCAAAGTGATTACCATCCTCTATTTTTACTATAGGGATGATTTTTTCATCATGTGAGTGTATGGAAGGAGCATCTTCTTCTTTCTTCTCAAAGAACTCAACATCTTGACTAGTGTATACCCTTCTTGTTCTTGGATTCATAAGTCTATAGCCAAGTGCTTCATCACTGTATCCCAAGAAGATAATTTTTTCTGATTTCATATCAAGCTTAGTTCTTTGTTTCTTAGGAATGTGCATACTTTATTTACATCCAAAAACTCTTAGGTGTGAAATAGATAGCTTATACCCGATCATGCTTCATGTGGTGTTACTTTATTAAGAGATGTAGTGGAAACACTGTTTAGTAAATTGGTGCATACCGATTTGTGTAGACCAATGAGACCTAGCCACTTTGGGTTTCAATATTTCATGCTCTTTGTTGATGATTTTAAAGAAAAATGTGGATATATTGTCTTTCTACAAAATACCAAGTTTTTGAAACTTTCAAGAAGTTTAAAGCCCTTGTTGAAATAGAGTCTGGTAGGAAAATAAAAACACTCTACTCAGATCAAGGGGGAGAATACACCAACAATGAGTTCAATGATTTTTTGAAAACACATGGCATTCGTCGTCAAATGGATCCTCCTCACACACCACAAAAAAATGGTGTTGTTGAAAGGAGAAATCATACTATCATGGATATGGTGCAATGTATGATTAATGATGCAAGTTTATCAAAAACATTTTAGGCCGAAGTAGCTAAAACAATAAAGCAGTATTTGGGTCAAAGAACAATAAAATGTCCCACTTTTTGGTATGTTTTGTACCTTTATAAACATGAATTTTCAATTTCATTGATTTTCTAAAGGTAATAGCCACAAAACCGTACACATTCATGAAATTTCACAAACTAACGAAATGTTTTGTTTAGAGTTTAGAATACATGTTTATTTTTTAAAAATAAAATTGGTAAAAAATATGGTCTTTTTCTTAATTTTTTTCATACATTGTTTCTTATGTTATAAAAGAGTAATGACTGTCCTCGGGTGGTTTATTTATATGAAAATTTATTTTTGACCATGAAATTTTAGATGTATTTTTAAGATTTGAATTTTGAGATTCTGTCAAATTTTCATATTTTTTTGACTTATATTTTTTAATTAATTATTTAGTAAAAATATTTTCAAATAAATAGTGTACATATGTCTATGCCAATAAACTTTAAGATTTATATCAAAATTGAGGTTTTTTTCACAGGTACGAAGAAGACTTCAATAAATAGTACTTTTATTTTTTTCAAATTTTTTTTGATATATTCTACTATTTTTCAAATTTGGTTGATTGTGTACTATTGATTTTCCTAAAATACCATATGTTAGTAAATATTAAAAATAAACAACAAAACAGATTTTTAAAAAATGAAAATTACATTTTTAGAAAGCTAATAAAAATATGAATTTTGTGTCAAAATTTTGTAATTTAACTAGTTCGTTTACCCTAATTACGTGGCACCTAAGTGGCATATTTTGGCTCACAATTATCCCCCAAAAGGATTTGGAGCCAAAATGTGCCACCCAGCGCCATGTGAGTGCCACTCAGAGGGGTTCGCACGAATGTGGGTTCGCGCGAACCCCCATTCGCGTGAACCCCTCCCGCACTACCAAAGCGCCAGAAATGTATCCTTCTAAATTTAATGTTTTACAAGTTACTTATTTAATATTGTTTTTTTTTAATGTTTTAAATTTAGTTTTTACATATTTTTTTGTTTTAAACTAAGTTTGTTTTTTAATTGTTTTAAACCAAAAATATGTAATATTAAATTAGAAAAGTTGTTTTACATATTAAATATAAATTCTATTAAAATTAAAAAGTTGTTTTAAAGTTATAAAAAACTAAAATTAAAAATAACCTAATTTCTATTGAGATTTGTATATAAATAGAGTTGCATGCACATATAGTTTTGTATCGAGTTTACTCTTAGACATTCAGATCTATCTTGATTTATGTGTGCGGGTGAAAATTATCAAGTGGATGAATCATGGGAAATGCAAAGAATGAGAAACGAAAATATACCGAGGAAGAGAATGCAGAGAAGAATGCTAGAAGATTTGTTCGTAGGAAGGCACAAAGAGAGAGAGAGAGAGAGAGAGAGAGAGAGAGAGAGAGAGAGAGAGAGAGAGAGAGAGAGAAGTGAAAGATAAGGCTGAAAAATTGGTACATATGTATAGAAACCCTTGATAGATTGTAATTTTTAAAGTTCTAAGGTTTAAATATGATAATACGTTTTTTAGATTTGGTAAAGGCAAGGGTTTTGATAGGATTGCATAACCTAAAACAATAGAAATAATACAAGTGAAAATAAAATCATTTGACATAAGAATGACGTCAAAAACAAACTAAAAATAGCAATGGTTATATCATAGAGAACGTGCAATCATCATATGTTTCCTTTAAAGTTATAATGGCATCCTATAATTTGTCTATGTAGAGAATAAAAAAGTAGGAGAAATTAGAAAACCATGTTTAATACTAATGATGATATTGATATCTAGTGTAAAAATAGTATGAGTTCGGACCTATCCATCCACCTTCTCATCAAGTGTCATCAAGAATACTCAAATGCCTTGGGGCTATGTAGATCTCAAAGATGTTGGATTAGAATCTATTTGGGAATTCATATTGTTAAATTCCTTCCAACAATGATCAACAAAACAACAATGAACCTTACATGTATTTCGCTTTTTCTTCTTTGATTTTAACCCTAAGTACCAATATATGGTATATTATATAGTGATTCTACTTAAAACCAATTTTCCTTATTTATCTAATTTTCTTGAACTTGCCCTTGAGTAGAAATATTTGAAATTGATTGAAGTGCATTAATGTCGCGTGCGTGGATCACTTGGTAATAAATGTTTAAAACATTTGTTATCATGGGATTTCAAATATTACCCCTTATTTTACGATTGACCACTAAGTCTTATTTTTCTACCAATACTATAATACAAAAGCTATACATAAAAATTACAGAGCTATACACCGCACATGGTATGAGTCATAAAAAACAAGGTTAACCCCCGTGTGATTAATCTAGGGGATATATTTGATGGTCTACCATACCTTTCATTAAAAAATTGTTACGATTTACTCTCTAATATTGACCTTCACATGATAGTATATTTTGAATTTCGAGGGTCATTTTTTTAGTTTATATAATTTATATGTCGTGTATTGGATTAATAATGATCTCATATATAGATGTAAATTGACAAAAATTAAATATAACTTTGTTGTACATAATATGAAATTTGAAAATAATTTTTGTTATGAAATTTATTGGGTATAAACATTGCGGTAGATCTTGGTAGCATTCTAAAGAGGACATCATTTTAAATTGACAATGCAACTTATGTATTCTTCTATGCTCTCTCTTCCTATTGAGCTCGTAATTAAATTATTAGTGATGTTTACTCAATATTTTAAATATAGTACAAGACTTTTGGGTTTAATGTGTTGAACGCTTTTTGGTCTAGGTTTGATTTGAAAATTCGATAGCTCTAACACCATATATATATATTGAGGTCCTTCTTGAAATCTACTATATATATATATATATATATATATATATATATATATATATATATATATATATATATATATATAGTAGATTTCAAGAAGGACCTCATGAAGCTATCTAAATAAAATTTTAGCCATGTCAACTTAATATTAGTGTTTACTAGATAGTAAGCTAATTTTTAGATATTAAAGTGTTTACTAGCTTGTTCCTTAATGGTGTAATCACATTTGTATGTTATGTTTTTTTGCAAATTTTGGTGTACTCACATGTGTATGTTTATGGACATAGATCATGATGTGCAACATTATGCTTTGAAGTGATAACAAAAGTTATGAAATTACTTCCTAAGAAAAATGTGAAACACTTGGTGAAGATGAATTTACAAAAATTAAAATAATTTTCCCAACAAGAATCACTATCATGAAAGAAAATAGCAAAAGTTTAGAGATAATATATGGTAAATTTGTTAATTTGACTACAAATTGCTAGAGTACATTTTTTGGTTACATTCTTCAATCATGTTGATATCGGGAAACATTAGAATTGTTGGGTGTTGATTTTGGATGGAAAAATTCAAAACGTGTAGAAGAAGAATTTGTTGGGAATGTTTTTAAAGGAATAAGTTCTTTGGGTACAAAACTAGGTATGCTGATAAGAGTATTTCTCATAGAGCAATATTAACTTCAGATGTAAGTGAAGATACAACAAAGAATCATCATGTTACCGCTATCAAGCAAGGCATTGGGTTTATCTAGAAAGATGGTCAAAGCAGTATGCAAAGAGGAGGAAGACATTGGATGACTCTACTATGAAAGGAAATTGGGCACTAATGTGTAGAAATCCACGTTCGATAAAATAGAGGATAATATTGTGAAGATAGTTTCGATTTTTAGATTGAGAGGACTCGTCCTTCTCTCGAATGTGAGGGATGTTTTAACACATAGGATAAATCACAATAACTATGATGAACATATAAAACATTGGCTTGAAATAACTCAACATGAGATGTACATAAAGTTCACGAAGAAAATACAGATTATAAGATTGGACAACGAATGTTTGAAAATTTGAAGCCTTGGTATGTGCGAGCTGATAAAGTCCTTGACACATGTTGTTGCCGCTATCACGTTGAGTTTGATTATCACTATCAGGTACAAATTTTTTTATAGATCATGTATATATATTTTGAGGTTTGCTTTCATTTATATCTATATATTTGAAATTTGTTTAAATATCATTTTTTGAGATGTGATTTAAAATTAATGTATTTCAAAATCTATGTTTTTTTCATGTGTATAGAAATTTACGGGAAGAAAATACCCCACCTACACGTGTCAGTGAATTCATAACTTCAATTCTTTACACGATATCCAATGATCATGTTGATGATCGTATGAATTGCATAAAAGGTGTCTTTGACAAGTGTGGGGACTTGAAATTAATGCCAAAAAAATGAAGTTGTGGACACGAGCTTAAAGTGGTTGCTTACAAGAGGTGATATATATAAATATCTTTTTAAATTTGGATGTTAGATTTTATTTTGATTTTTATGTTTACTCGCTAATGAATACATGACAATTTTTCCATGTTATGAATTGATTTTGTAGGTTCAAATACATAAAATATTCAACACGGATTGGAAAAGATGCAAAGCGGGTTGATTTGGTAGAAGAGGAAATCCCCATTGCTACGGTCATGCAAAGTTTCCAAAGTTTAATTAGTTCGTACATCAAACATTCCCACTATTCAAAGTGGAAGGCTACACAATTCAAGACTAATAGAGACACATTCCCTATTGGTTCCATAGTGTCCGTGGTTGATTTTGCTTTGAGAATTACTCATTTTCTCATCAAAAATAAATCCAGACATAGTATTATCATAAAGTGACCAGTGTTACTATCATGGTTCAAGTATTTTATAGGCATGCACAATTGGATTTGGATGGGGTTAAAAGTACATATGTGAAGTGAATGATAAAGGAGTATCACTTCTATATAAGTGATGACAAGGAACATGACACCCACTTTGTGCAACATTGTTTTGGTTTGTTCTTTCAATATCTTCATCAACGAGGAGTACAAATAGATCAACATTTTGTTTGGTCGGATGGTTGTACATCATAATTCAAATCCTCTCACCATTTCTTTGCACTCGACTCGTTATCATCGTCATCAAAAATTCCTCATTTATGGAGTTTTTTTGAGGGTGGTCATGGAAGGGAGAAAACGATGGTGCGAGTGCATGCATCAAACATGCTCTAAAGAAACAAAGCTTTGATTATGAGGGAGATCGATTGATTTATGCCCACACCGTTTTGAATGGTTTAAGATACATTTTATAGTTCGTATCAACTTCACAAAGCTTCAACATCACACGCTTCAACCCCACAAGCTTCAACACCATACGAGTGTTTTGGGAGATAATAGGTACATGCACATTTAAAACATAGATATGTATATCTTGATGTGATTTATTAAGTGAACTAAAAGTTACTAACTTTAAATTTTTTTATTTTGAATTTTGATGTTTGTTTTAAACTTTATTGATCTTTTGAGCATGATTAAATGAAGGTATTGATTGAAGGAAAAGTATGGTTGTGAAAGGATTCCCAATTCTAGGTCTTTGCACACTTTGATGACTATGGACAATAATAACTAGACAATTTGTACAAGATATTATTCCTTTTTTTTTTATGAATGCATGAACGAATCATATTCGAGTGCAATAGTCAAAAACAAGGGTATGTAGGTGAGTGGAAGCAAGTTCCTTTAGTTGTGGATGACACATATGGATCAAATCATGATGATAGTTTTGAAGATGTGTCATTAATTTCAATTGATTATGACCACATATCTGGACTGGTTAAACAAGGTATTTTTTATTTAAAAGGATTGTATAATTTGATAATTAAATATATATTTATACTATACATGGATCATTGAATGTTTATTTGCATTTTGTTTTTGGTGATGTATTTGCAGTCATTTCTGAAGAAGACAATGTTGAGAAAGTGGAGTACTACTTGTTGTGTTGCACAGAAGAGAGAACAAAGATAACATGTGAAATAACAAGTGAAGAGACAACATTTTATACTGGCTCAGTTGTAGTGCAGAAACATACTTACACCAATTGAAAGCCCTCCAAACTGGGATTCAATTTTTTGATTACAAACTAGAAAAAAGGTGTATCATTACACCCATCACATAATCGGTACATGGCTACAATTGCGGTAGGTGAAGACTAAAACTAGTCAATGCAAAAAATGGATACTAGATGTAGAAGACCATGAAAAATATTTATAGGTCATTGAACAATGAGTAGAGCCACTTGGTATTATATAGAAGGTTATGGAATATTATATATTCATGTCTTCCAGAATTTAAAATATTTTATCTATTTTATTTGTCATTTGACATACATATTTGACAACTTTCTTGCTATGATGTTAAGGATGGTTTCATTAATGATGTAATTTTGTTCCTTAGTGTCTCCAATAATATTATTTCCATTTATATCTATATATAACAAATGAGTTTTAAAAAATCATTATTATTTTTCCTCGTTTTAGTATCTCTTTTCTAGCATCTTTTATAACAATTTGAAACAAGATCTCTTAGTGTCAATAAATCTAACTTGAATTATTTAATATTTCATGTGAGAAAAATGATAGACAATTAAATTTTGATATAGACAATAAAGAACTACATGAATCTTGTATTAATAAAATATCTAGAGCTTGTATTTATCCAAATATAATCATTACATGTCACCTCTCAAGCTGTGGGACTTGGGCTCGAGGTGAACCTCCGGAGAAGGCCGGCTTCCTCTTCCTAAACTAAGTGTTGTACTACTCCTAGTGTAACAAAAATGATTATCTAGTCCTAGGCTAACATTTTCATGGGGTTTTAGGGAAAGAGATTTACAGAAATGAAACTATACTAGGGATGGTGATGCACCGAATAAAGGGTGTCTTCAGATTCAGGAAGGGTTAATTTGAAGAGGGTGTGTGCACCACAGGTCAACTTCACCTACTGCAACTTAGAGAGGGTACATGATACCACAGGCTAAGAGACACGCGTTCCTTTTGTTAAACTTTATCAGACCGAGAAATATACCAGCTTTCCAAAGAAGAAGGATGAACTCAAGAAGGGTGAATAGACACCACAACTCAACCGCATGCAATACTTCACCACTCGATAAGCACACAGTAACTCCAAGAACTCCGCAATAGAAACTTAAACTTGCACAAAGGTACCTGCAAGTATGAGAAAGGCACAAAGAAGCATAGAAGGATGAAAGGACCGAGATTAGTCACAAAACACACACTTTTATTGCTTCAATAACATGCACAATGCATCATACATTCAGAAGAGGCAATAGTTGCCATTACAGTCTTGAAGAGGAGGCTTGAAAGTTCTCTCAACACACAAGAACAACTTGCAGAAGAGAGAGGACCCTTGAAAAGTATACACTCTTGCCTGAGATATCTAACTGTCCAACTTGTCTGAACTGTTGGAACCCTTTGAAATGAGCTTCCAACTTACATTTATAGAAGAATATGTGAGAAAGAAGAGGAAATGGTCATAATTACATTCCTAAATTGAAGGCCCATGATGTATTTATTGCAGTTAGTTGAACTACCTGAGAAGGTTCCATCATGGGTCATTAATTGCCTGATGACCAAGTCTTCTCAATTAATTAAAAGAATATTTAAATAAAATATTTAAATAATAATAATAAATATTATTATTAAAATATTTAAATAAAAATATTAATTTAATTAACATAATGTTGGGACCCCCCGTTGACCCGTTTGACTTGAAGAGGAGGGGGGTCCATGTGGATAGAATCTGCACATAGCCAAATTTGATGAGCTTCGAATCCTCTAACTCGGTATTGCACTCGATTTTTGACCCCGCACCAACTCTTTCCTCGTCTTGGCAATCGGGCCCTTTTGCATTGAGTCCTCCGAATGGTGGACTATCAAACTTGATTCTTATCATTTCGCTCTGTTAACTCGAAACCATTTATGCATTCCTCGTTCAAACTTCATGAAACATCACCACGAGCTCCCAACTGATTCGACCTGGCTTTGTTTTGCATATCAACCCGAGCACCCGGTCTCAACTCGGACTCTCACATGTCTATGTACCGAGCTCATATTTACCATCCTGCACATCTGATTTCCTTACTCCCTGAACAACAATGGGTCTATGCTCATTGGTTATAAACTCAAGCACTAGCTCATGCATTGAGCTCTTCTTTGATTCGGTCGATCTCTTGAGCTATTCTTCATGCTTTGTATCTCAAGGGAAATATCAAGATTTGTTCGATCATGTTCACATTTTCACGCCTCTAAGAATGGTTTTACCACAATGCTCACGGTTCTTCCTTATCATATAACACTTGTAGTAAGAATGTTTAGCTTTGCCATAATAAGCACAATTTGTACCTTCCAAACGATGAGAAAATGCCATTATTAATAAAGACCTAATGCTGCCATGATGATGACACAGCTCATGCCCATAACATGTCTCGATAGACACCCTAAGACTGATTTTTTGGCCAAAGAGCCCCTTGGTATTTTGGCAGTGCACCCGGAAATCTCAGCTCCAATCGACAATTATGCTACTATTGGAACCTATGGCATAGGTAGCCGTGAGCTATACAATATACTCATTTTTTCAGAAACTAAAAAGATCCTTCATGTTACAATTTGCAACACATAAAAGGAGTCCTTCAAAAAATACATTGAACAGCTGGGGCAGCCAAGAGGACCTTGGAAAAAATGTACAGTAACAACTATATGAATTCTTCCTTAGTCGTGGATCAAAGCTAATAAGCCGATAAAACCGGCTCGAAACTACAGTATAATCGTCCATTGTTAAAAACGAGCTTCTTCAACTCGTAAAAGAATATTTTATTGTCTGATTGAACGCACATAATGGAAAGGTATAAATATTGCCTCTGCTCTCGGATTTTCTCGAAGAGACCATTTACGAGTAACAAGGATGTAGCAGTAAAACGGCCGACCGGTATCTTCTTGAGTTTGACCTTCGCATTCAATTCGCTTTCTAGGGAAAACAATGCCGAGCAATATGAATCGCTTCGCTTTAAGCTCTGCACGTAATAAACCTTCATCTCCCGGTTCATGGAAATTCTATGAAGCCTCGAACAATATGACTCCAATCCATCGTGGCATGGCAAAGTGAATATTTGTTTTCTGCAACTGTGCGTGGGAGCTTCTCGCGACCACCGAATGCTATGCGTGGATGCGAATGTGTAAAACCTCCTTCAAACAACCTTCGCTTTACAAAACGGCCGACTGCATAAACCACGTTTAATCCGATTAAACACTTCAACTGCTTCATTCCACGTTTTCCAACTTACCTTGCGTGTGACTCGCCCAAAGACTCTAACCACGCTTTAACGGCTCGGAAGTTTGATGTTGGATTGCCATCGTCAAATCTCCACTTGGCAGTGCTGCTCCAAATCTCCCCCGCGCGGAGTTTCTTCTTTGGTTTGCCATCCACAAAAAACCCGCTTGGCAGTGCTGCTCCTTATTTCCCACGTCCAACGGCTTGGACAAACTAATCCACGGGCCCCGGCCTCAGCTTTGCCACGCAACCTTGGCAAGTTCGCTCCTTATCTCCGCAATTTCCACCAGCGAGCGGGATTTTCAGCTTGGCCCGCCATTCATAAAAATCCACTTGGAAATCAAGTGAAATATTTCCCATGCGCGGAAATATCGTTCTCTTGCCAAGATCGTGCCTTCACTTATTGTGAGGTCCCATGCAGCCGCGTAGATAATTTTTTAAAGCAGCTACAGGTAGAAATTTTCGAGAATAGTTGGCAAATGGCAGAAATAGTTTATGTAGTCGTTGCTTATCTTCAATTAACCACTCTACATGCTGCTTTAATATTGATTCCTGAACAGTTGCCGCTTGAATTTTTCAGGAAAGATTCAAATTTAAGCGATTGCGGGATCTGTAAAAATTTCATAAGACCATCTGTTCCATGAAAATCGATGCATTAGTCCACCACATGGGACCATACTTTTAGCAATTTGAATTGGCTATACGCAGCAGCTACATGGTAGAGAAGTAAACTTTATCTCAGAGAAACAATCGCCTCCAGAGAGAGTTAATTGCGACAGCTGCCACAGGGCGATCCCAAGGAATCGTTGGTGTTGATCCTGATGTTCTGGTTGCATGGGACGACAGCCGTGATCAGTCGTTGTAAAATCTTGCTGCTGTAGTAGAAGGACGAGATAAAGTTTTAGTTGAGTTGTCTCGCCTTTTCACTTTGGAAAGTCGCTTCCATGGAAGAAGCTCGATCAAATCTTGAGACAAGTTTTGCGAATGAGGCTGAGATTGTGAATTCATATTCCAACAAGGAAGCATCAATCTCTCCATGTTGAATTAAACCGAGTCGAGCTCGTCATTTCTCTGCCTCAATGAGCCAACCATCGAAACATCCTCCACTCCTATCGAGACTCTTCTATGACAAGCCAAAGTTGGACAACCGAACTTACATTTCCTACTCATGAACTCGTCTAAGGCTTGTGATCTGAGTTATGACCGAGTTAGGAGAAGGCACGAACTCCTCTGATGACTCGTCTCTTTATTCCCGATTTGACACTGTTTTAGCTCGACCGAGCGAGATAAACTTGTCAAACTCCTCGATAGCTCGCATTCTTGGAAAAAATGAGCGATCTCACCTGATCACCAAAAGTGGGTCCCTGGGACCAATGTCGTGATTTGATTGTAACAAGGCCCTGTTTTCCAATTTTTCCATGTGCGTAAAATTGATAACATTTTCGCGACCTCTCGGGATGATTGCTGCTAAGCATGATTCCAAAGAGCCTTAAGTCATCCATTGGGCATGGAGTCTATGTTGGAATCCTCGAAAGTAGTATGATTTTCTTTGACACATCCCGAATCTCCTTGAACATTGCTGATATCCCGGCCTCCCCGGAATGCTAAGCATGAAGTATACCAATCTATTGAATGCTTGACATCCATGGAACACTGCAAAATTTTGAACGAAGCAGATTTTGAACTGTTATAGAGACCTTAAACCTTTTTTACCTTGACACCTTCCAATGATGAAACAATGTGCAGAACAACACAAAACACAACAACAAGGAAAGCAAAACAACAACACACAACAATGTGCATAAGCACTTGGAGGAAAACACCTAATTTAACTGTACAGGGGGTGGAACGCTTCTCAAAAACAAGCTTTGAGATGTATCCCATTCACATGAATGGGCAGTTCTTCTCCATTGAGCCTAGATAGATGAAATGAATTTGCCTCTTTGCAACTTGTGATGATGTATGGTCCACTCCAGAGAGCGTCAAACTTGGCATGCTTGCCTGGTTTGGCCCTGTCTTCATCCCATTTGAGAACTAAATCTCCCTCTTGAAAATGTCTGTCGGATGCCTTCTTGTCAAAAGATTTCTTAACTTGAGCCTGATGCTGCTCCAAAGTTTTCATAGCCTTGTCTCGTACTTCCTCTAACTCCATGAGTTCAAAGAAACCTTCTGCCGAGGATCACTCTCTATAACTTCAAGTTGATGAGCTAACTCCAAAGAAGGTAACTCCAATGAGAGTGGGAGTTTTGCCTCTCTTCCATATACAAGAACAAAAGGAGAATTTCCGATGGCCCTTTTAGGTGTGATTCGATCTGCCCATAAGGCGGTCTTAAGCTGTGTATGCCAAGTCCTCTTGTTAGTCTCCATTGTGCGCTTAATAATCCTTATGAGGTTTTTGTTGCTAGACTCAGCCAATCCGTTTCCTTGCGGATAGTAATTGGATGAAGTTTTGAGGTATACCCCATTTTTAACAGCCCATTCACTCAGTTTCATACCAAGAAAAGCTAGCGCGTTGTCTGAAATGATTGTAAATGGAACACCAAACCTCGTCATTATACCCTCCAAAAATCTAGAACTCGCCTTTTCATTGCTCTCTTTAATGCTACCGCCTCGTCCCATCGAGTAAAATAGTCTGCATGCGGTAAGGACCCACTTATGTCCGCTACTAGATGGAGGATTAATCATTCCGATGAAGTCCAACCCCATCAACAAAGGGTTGATCCACTTGAATGGATGCAGCGGAAGAGCTGCCACCGCTTCACCCGTGAAAAGGCACATTCCTTGCACTTCCTTACCCAGAGATGGGCATCCTTGAATAAATCCGCCAATAGTAGCCACCGCATGATCTTAGTAGTAGTCATTTGTTCAGCGAATAATGTCCTCCGATAGGCCATTATGAAATTCTTCTAGTATCTTACTTACCTGCTCCTAGGTCCTATGCACCAAGGAGA
Organism: Taxus wallichiana var. yunnanensis; assembly: GCA_018340775.1. NCBI lineage: Eukaryota > Viridiplantae > Streptophyta > Pinopsida > Cupressales > Taxaceae > Taxus > Taxus wallichiana. The sequence goes on from CM031242.1 coordinate 793,293,403, forward strand.
ACACCGCTCAAATCTTTTCGAAAGAGAATGCTATCTACCAAAACATATGGGATAGATTGAAGACGGAAAGTTCGCTTTGGTTTTTATCCATGTTTGTTGGGTATGCTCCCGAGAAGATGAAATTCTTCATTTTGATAACCAATGCCAAATACTTGATCAACATCCTCATCGCATATTTAGGAGTGTCACGTCCTCATTACCTTTTGATTCCATGTCTCATGCAGCAAGTTGCTCACATAAACCCTTACCTCGACAAGTTTAGTGACTTTGATATGCACGCATACTCCATTACCTTCGTGATCCATCCAAAGACGCTTTTCGCTCATTTCTTGTTCAAGAAAAACTCCTCGACACCGGATGAGACACCATCAGATGAATCTTGTTGTTGGACAACATGTGCTTGAATTTCTTCAAAGCTCGAATAACCGCAAAGACTTGCTTTTCAATGAATGAGTATTTGAACTCGTAGTCTTTGAGGGATTGACTGAAGAAAGCGATTGGTTGCTCCATCAGGTTGTCGTTTTGTTGGGTGAGGATCCCTGAAATGCTCTCTTGACCTGCAAAAGCATAAAGGATAAAATCTTTGTCAAACCTGGGGTTCACAAGCGTGGGAGCTTGGGAAATGGCTGTTTTGATGGCTTCGAAGCTTTCTCGCCCTTCCTTTGTCCATGAGAATGGCATGTTTTTCCTTAGCATGGATGTCAGTGGTTTAGCCAATGTCGCAAATTGAGGGATGAATCTCCGCACAAAATTTATGGTTCCCAAAAAGCTCTGGAGGCCCTTCTTGTGACTTGGGAGAGATAAGGACATAATCGAATGAATCCTGGCTGGATCGATTGATAATCCTTCCGCTGAAACAACATGCCCCAACAATTTTCCCTCGTGCACTACGAAAATACATTTCTTGGGGTTAAGTGAAACCCCAAATTCCCTACACCTTTGGAAAACTTTCCTTAGATGTGTGATGTGATCTTCTGCATGCTTAGAGTATACAGTTATATCATCAAGGTAAACCAAAATAATATCGTTGATCAGTCCCTTAAATGCCATGTCCATGGCTCTTTGAAAGTAGCCCCGCGTTGGACAATCCGAATGGCATTTTATCAGTAGGCATATGTGCCCCACTTGGTAGTGAAAGCCGCTTTTGAATTGGTCGATTCTTGACTAGGATTTGATTGTAACTCGAATATCCATCGAGCAAAGAAAATCTTTGAGCTCCCGCCACCGCTTGAAGGATCTGCTCCATCGATGGAAGAGGATAATGATCTTTTAATGACGCACGATTCAAATCCTCAAATCTACGCATAACCGGATCTCTCCGTTTCTTCTTCCTCACGGCACCAAATTGGCTACCCATGAGGAATGCTTGATGGGAAAAATTATACAAGCCTCGATGAGCTTGGTTAGCTCCTTTCTCATTAGTGGCTCAATTTTGGGATTAATTGGTCTCTGCTTCGACGAACCGCTTAGCATTAGGATCCAGCCTCGATGGTATGTCATAAGACCTGGATCAAAACCACGCAGATCTTTATAGCTCCATGCAAAGATGTCATGATACTCTTGAAAAAGTTTGATGAAAGCTTCTTTCTCCTCGTAGTACACACTTTTCCAATCTTAAGAAATTTTTCATTTGATACTTCACTTCCTCAAAATATTCTTCTTTGACCACCATGTTAGGGCTTTGTCTTTGGCTTGGTCATCCGAATTGAAAATGGATTCCAAAGTGACTAAACCTTTGGTAACTTGTTGCTTTTCAATTGAATAATTTGTTCACCATATGACTCTCAGCAACTTATCTTGATTTTTTTGCAGCAAACTCCGCCTCTTCTTGTAGGAAGAGGACAATTTGTTGTCACTATCGAACACTTGCCAACTACTCACATTATCGTGACTCACTGGTCGAACCACCATTTTAACAAATTGCTGCCCTTCTTTCATGATATCAACTCGGTATGTTGTATTGTGAGAACCAATTGTAGCAAGCCTATCCGCATCTTGATTTTGACCTCTAGGAATCGCATGATCCAAAAGCTTCAAATCTTCAATCAGGTCCCAGACTGGTTCTTGTATGATCTTAAAAGATCATTTTTGATGCACTACGTGCTGAAACTTGATGAACAACTAACTCACTATCTCCAAAACAAATTAGGGCCTTGATTCCTTTCCTTTGGGCTAGCTGAATTCTCGCACAAGAGCCTCATATTCTGCAAACATTGTTAGTGCAACCGAACTGCAACCGAAAGATGAGAAGTACTTATCTCCTCTCGAGAAATTAACATAACACCAAAGCACCGGATCCATTCTTACTTCTTGAGCCATCGAAGAACAATTTCCACAATCCTTTAGAATCACTTGGTGTTTTGACAAGTCAGTGGTATGATCAGTATCTTCTTCATGGATACAAGAGGTACCTAATCTCGCTTTCTTCCAAGACCAAAGAAACCAGCTTCTTCTTCTACCAATACATCAGCGTAGGGATCGATCGATGATCTCTACTTACTTCATCCAGCAAAGTATCATCGTGGACTTCTTCAACAAGGGTGGTTGGTTCATGATCGCACCTTCCTCTTCCTCGATCACCATGGTGTAATTTCCATTTATGGGACTAGAAGTGTAGGGTTCTACATGATTATGGCAGATTGGTTCTGCCCTTATAGTTACTTTGGTTCCATATCGAGTCCTGAGAATCATATGTGACCAATCGGCTGATAGGTAACCGCCCATCTTGGCAGTGAAATCCCGTGATAGGCAGATGGCAAAGAGGGGAGGGAGGTCAATAACCGATATGTCTTGAGTGAATGACAAACTTGGGCATGCATGAATGGTAAGTTGAAGTCCTTTGATAACCCCAACAGTCTTAACAGCTGTGCCATCCAGCTGAACAACCCCTCTTGCAACTGGCGCATATTGTATGCCTAGTACATCTGCAATTTGTTTCGGCATGACAGAGCTACTGGCACCAGAATCGATCATGCAATTATGTACCAAGTGGTCGCCAATGATCAGGGAAATGTAGAATGGTGGTGGTTTGTTTGCCGTAGGAATGATTTTCCTTCCTGTTGACACAAATTTGTAGCATTTGTCACTCCATGGCTTGGTGATCCGCTGGTTGTTTTACTAAAATCGCTCGTGAGCTTCTCGCAGAATGTTTCTTTCGAGAAGGAATCGAGAGTGCATCCCACATGGTAACGCTTTAGATTGGTTTTCTTCATTTGTTCTACTATGTCAAGGGAATCGCTCCAACTTTATCAAACTTTTTTGGGCATTGGGGTCCTCCTTTGGAAAATGTTTGTTGGGTACCGTGATGCCTGGAGAACCATCTTTCCCTGCGGCGTGGCTAGCCGATGTTTCTGGTGATTTCTTTCCCGCATTTCTATCAACCGCCATTTGTAACCCATGTTGAGAAGTGGATGCTAGATCAGATTCGGAGCTTGAGGCTCCATTGCTCTCTTCTTGGAACGAGTGTTTGCTGCCACTGATGAAGAATCGGTATTCAACCCACAAAAATCTTCTTCTTGCCAGTTTAGCAAAGCGGATTCTTCAGGTGCCTGTGGTTGATCTGCTGCTTCTTGTGTAGATGAATTGTTTGTTAACTCTGAAGGGGCAGATACACTTTGAACCATAAGGGCCTGGCTAAGAACCCCATTGGGACAAAGATTTTGATTGTGAGGTTGAGAGCAAGGATAGCACCATTCGTAGTCTTGAACTAGATTATTCTGAATAGGTACTATAGCTCTAGATGAGCTAGCTGCAAGAGGGTTCCGGAAGTTCAAGGGCCTGACATTTGCAACTTGACTTGTAGTTTGATTTCGAGGCTGATTGCTTCTTGAAAGGGAGGACTCTTAGCCCGATATCGCTGATTTTGTGGCTGGTATGGACGATTATATTGAAATTGTTGCCTTTTGAGTGCAACAAGCTCGTTCCCAAAATTTTGCAGTAGGACTTGACTTCAAATAGGTCATTTGAAGAGGCAGGGAAGATTGAGATGGTTGCTTGGAGTCCACTGGAAGAGGAGCAATGATAGGCCGATGATTCGTAAGATCCGGAGAAAAGGGCATCGGTGGTCGTGGAGCTATCTTTCCAAATTGAATCAAAGAATTCTCTCGCACTTATGGCAACTTCGTAAGCATCGAAGTGTAGTCCCTCCCATGATCGATCATAATCTACATCGCTATTCAAGGCTCGCAAATAGTACAAGAATGCATTATGTGCGTAAGGCTTTACGAGCGCCGAATCCTAATCCTATTCCAAGTCCCGTGGAATCGGAAGTTGAAATCACTCATGTATTCTTGGGAAGCTCTCTTTATGGTAGTAGTTGTTCCAAAAGTGATAGGTGATCACTTTTGTCTTCAAATTGTTTACATAGCTTTTCTCCCAACTCGTCCCAAGTGGTTATAGTGCCAACACCTAACCCGCGAAACCATCAAGCGCTTTTCCTTAAAAGAGGTAGCAAGAAGTCTAACCGCAACGCTGTCTTCGGTGATATTATGTACGCATGCATATGTCTGCTACATCAAAGATATGCTCCACTGGAGTAACGTGAGTTTCCCCCGTGTAGAAGGGTAAACTTTTGAGTGCCGCAACAGGTATCGGATCACGTTGAGCCAACATAAGAGGACTGCTTGCATTGAAAGGGGGAAAAACTTGGTTCCTCGCCATAGCACGAAAGGTTGATTGTTCCTGGGTGGAGGAAATCTTCCGTAAGGAGGAGTTGAATGACCCCTAGTAGGTAAATCTGCAACTGGGGATGTGGAAATGCCTCTTCTTCTTCTCTTTGGAGGAGATAAGGAAAGTTCGGTATGCTGATAATTTCCTTTCTTTGAAGAAGCTCTTGTCTGAATTCTTCGCATAAGTTATCGCACTGAGATTTGGAATCCAGAGATATGGAGTCGCCAGGTACTTTGACTCGTGTAAGTGAGAAGAGAAGTACCAACTCTGTCCCACCGGGCGTGCCAAAAACTGTTGTGTGTGGTCGCACGGTGGCTTAAGATTTACTGTTTGATAATGAGACACCTCTGAAAGATGAAACTCTAACTGTGATGTCTCCCACCGGCGTTTCCAAAATCTGTTGTCGCTAAATCACCGCACCCCGAATGGCCAAGATGTGAATAGGACGTTCGGTGTGATTGGGACACATGGGATCACCTCTCAAGCTGTGGGACTTGGGCTCGAGGTGAACCTCCTGAGAAGGCCGGCTTCCTCTTCCTAAACTAAGTGTCAGACTACTCCTAGTGTAACAAAAATGATTATCTAGTCCTATGCTAACATTTTCATGGGGTTTTAGGGAAAGAGATTTACAGAAATGAAACTATACTAGGGATGGTGATGCACCGAATAAAGGGTGTCTTCGATTCAGAAGGGTTAATTTGAAGAGGGTGTGTGCACCACAGTCAACTTCACCTACTGCAACTTAGAGAGGGTACATGATACCACAAAGCTAAGAGACACGCGCTTTTTGTTAAACTTTATCGACCGAGAAATATACCAGCTTTCCCAAAGAAGAAGGATGAACTCAAGAAGGGTGAACAGACACCACAACTCAACCGCATGCAATACTTCACCACTCGATAAGCACGTAACTCCAAGAACCCGCAATAGAAACTTAAACTTGCACAAAGTGTACCCGCAAGTATGAGAAAGGCACAAAGAAGCATGTAAGGATGAAAGGACCGAGATTAGTCACAAAACACACACTTTTATTGCTTCAATAACATGCACAATGCATCATACATTCGTAAGAGGCAATAGTTGCCATTACTTCAAGAGGAGGCTTGAAAGTTCTCTCAACACACAAGAACAACTTGCAAAGAGAGAGGACCCTTGAAAAGTATACACTCTTGCCTCGAGATATCTAACTCGTCTAACTTGTCCGAACTGGGAACCCTTTGAAATGAGCTTCCAACTTACATTTATAGAAGAATATGTGAGAAAGAAGAGGAAATGGTCATAATTACATTCCTAAATCAAGGCCCATGATGTATTTATTACAGCTTAGTCAAACTACCCGAGAAGGTTCCATCATGGGTCATTAATCGCCTCGATGACCAAGTCTTCTCAATTAATTAAAAGAATATTTAAATAAAATATTTAAATAATAATAATAAATATTATTATTAAAATATTTAAATAAAAATATTAATTTAATTAACATAATGTCGGGACCCCCGCTTGACCCGCTTGACTTGAAGAGGAGGGGGTCCATGTGGATAGAATCTCGCACATAGCCAAATTTGATGAGCTTCAATCCTCTAACTCGGTATTGCACTCGATTTTGACCCCGCACCAACTCTTTCCTTGCTTTGGCAATCGGGCCCTTTTGCACGAGTCCTCCGAATGGTGGACTATCAAACTTGATTCTTATCATTTCGCTCTCGTTAACTCGAAACCATTTATGCATTCCTCGCTCAAACTTCATGAAACATCACCACGAGCTCCCAACCGATTCGACTCGGCTTTGTTTTGCATATCAACCCGAGCACCCGGCCTCAACTCGGACTCTCACATGTCTATGTCTACAGAGGTACAGAGGTTAAACAATTTAATGAATTTAAATTATTTCGAGCTCATATTTACCATCCCGCACATCCGATTTCCTTACTCCCTCAACAACAATGGGTCTATGCTCATTGGTTATAAACTCAAGCACTAGCTCATGCATTGAGCTCTTCTTTGATTCAACGATCTCTTGAGCTATTCTCGCTTTGTATCTCAAGGGAAATATCAAGATTTGTTCGATCATGTTCACATTTTCACGCCTCTAAGAATGGTTTTACCACAATGCTCACGGTTCTTCCTTATCATATAACACTTGTAGTAAGAATGTTTAGCTTTGCCATAATAAGCACAATTTGTACCTTCCAAACGATGAGAAAATGCCATTATTAATAAAGACCTAATGCTGCCATGATGATGACACAGTCTCATGCCCATAACATGTCTGATAGACACCCTAAGACTGATTTTTTGGCCAAAGAGCCCCTTGGTATTTTGGCAGTGCACCCGGAAATCTCAGCTCCAATCGACAATTATGCTACTATTGGAACCTATGGCATAGGTAGCCGTGAGCTATACAATATACTCATTTTTTCAGAAACTAAAAAGATCCTTCATGTTACAATTTGCAACACATAAAAGGAGTCCTTCAAAAAATACATTGAACAGCTGGGGCAGCCAAGAGGACCTTGGAAAAAATGTACAGTAACAACTATATGAATTCTTCCTTAGTCGTGGATCAAAGCTAATAAGCCGATAAAACCGGCTCGAAACTACAGTATAATCGTCCATTGTTAAAAACGAGCTTCTCTGAACCTGGTAAAAGAATATTTTATTGTCTGATTGAACGCACATAATGGAAAGGTATAAATATTGCCTCTGCTCTCGGATTTTCTCGAAGAGACCATTTACGAGTAACAAGGATGTAGCAGGCAAAACGGCTGACCGGGTATCTTCAGAGTTGACCTTCGCATTCAATTCGTTTCTAGGGGAAAACAATGCCGAGCAATATGAATCGTTTCGCTCTGCACGTAATAAACCTTCATCTCCTGGTTCATGGAAATTCTATGAAGCCTCGAACAGCGTGACTCCAATCCATCGTGCATGGCAGTGAATATTTGTTTTCTGCAACTGTGCGTGGGAGCTTCTCGCGACCACCGAATGCTATGCGTGGATGCGGAATGTGTAAAACCTCCTTCAAACAACCTTCTGTTTACAAAACGGCCGACCAGACAACCACGTTTAATCCGATTAAACACTTCAACTGCTTCATTCCACGTTTTCCAACTTACCTTGCGTGTGACTCGCCCAAAGACTCGGACCACGTTTAAACGGCTCGTGCGGAAGTTTGATGTTGGATTGCCATCGTCAAATCTCCACTTGGCAGTGCTGCTCCAAATCTCCCCCGCGCGGAGTTTCTTCTTTGGTTTGCCATCCACAAAAAACCCGCTTGGCAGTGCTGCTCCTTATTTCCCACGTCCAACGGCTTGGACAAACTAATCCACGGGCCCCGGCCTCAGCTTTGCCGCGCAACCTTGGCAAGTTCGCTCCTTATCTCCGCAATTTCCACCAGCGAGCGGGATTTTCAGCTTGGCCCGCCATTCATAAAAATCCACTTGGAAATCAAGTGAAATATTTCCCATGCGCGGAAATATCGTTCTCTTGCCAAGATCGTGCCTTCACTTATTGTGAGGTCCCATGCAGCCGCGTAGATAATTTTTTAAAGCAGCTACAGGTAGAAATTTTCGAGAATAGTTGGCAAATGGCAGAAATAGTTTATGTAGTCGTTGCTTATCTTCAATTAACCACTCTACATGCTGCTTTAATATTGATTCCTGAACAGTTGCCGCTTGAATTTTTCAGGAAAGATTCAAATTTAAGCGATTGCGGGATCTGTAAAAATTTCATAAGACCATCTGTTCCATGAAAATCGATGCATTAGTCCACCACATGGGACCATACTTTTAGCAATTTGAATTGGCTATACGCAGCAGCCTACATGGTAGAGAAGTAAACTTTATCTCGTAGAAACAATCGCCCAGAGAGAGTTAATCATGACAAATGCCACAGGTGGCGATCCCAAGGAATCGCTGGTGTTGATCCCGATGTTCTCGTTGCATGGGACGACACCGTGATCACCGTTGTAAAATCTTGCACTGTAGTAGAAGGACGAGATAAAGTTTTAGTTGAGTTGTCTCGCCTTTTCACTTTGGAAAGTCGCTTCCATGGAAGAAGCTCGATCAAATCTTGAGACAAGTTTTGCGAATGAGGCTGAGATTGTGAATTCATATTCCAACAAGGAAGCATCAATCTCTCCATGTTGAATTAAACCGAGTCGAGCTCGTCATTTCTCTGCCTCAATGAGCCAACCATCGAAACATCCTCCACTCCTATCGAGACTCTTCTATGACAAGCCAAAGTTGGACAACCGAACTTACATTTCCTACTCATGAACTCGTCTAAGGCTTGTGATCTGAGTTATGACCGAGTTAGGAGAAGGCACGAACTCCTCTGATGACTCGTCTCTTTATTCCCGATTTGACACTGTTTTAGCTCGAACGAGCGAGATAAGCTTGTCGAACTCCTCGATAGCTCGCATTCTTGGAAAAAATGAGCGATCTCACCTGATGACCAAAAGTGGGTCCCTGGGACCAATGTCGTGATTTGATTGTAATAAGCCTCGTTTTCCAATTTTTCCCAAGAATAGAAGATGATGGACTACAGGGGGTGATCCATACATAGAAAACAAGGGGCTAGTTAGATGTGCCCCAAGAATAGAAGATAATGGACTACTCAAAAATGTCCCAAAAATAGCAGAGGGAGGGCTACTAGAAGGTGACCCACACCTAGACGAAGATGAAGGGCTACTTGGTGTCAACCTATAAGTGATTGTGATTGAGAAATTATGATAGAAAAAGAGTGATTGGGTGATGAGAAGATAGGCCATGGATCAATGCAAGACCCAAGAGTTTCATCACATAATGAAGAATGTGAAGATGGAAGAATAAGAGGAGGATCAAGTTGCATGATCTGAGGCTCTTCCTTTGTTTCTTAATAAAATTAATCAACCTTTTCCTCACAATACATAGACACATCAAATTCCAAAGAGAATAATTTCTCGTAACTTGTTAGAGGGATATATTCATGTGCCCCTATAAAGGCCATGATCACTCCTTCATTCTGGAAGAAATAAATAGGTATGGGTTGCCGATCAACCTCAAGGGTTTCTTCGGATGAAAAAATTCCAACTCGTATGGAAGATGGATTGATAGAAGATGTTTGATGATGATTGATAGCAGAAGGTGACATGGGGGAAGAAATAGACATGGATCTAGATGTCTTGGGAGTAGAAGAAGGTGATGTGGACCTACCTATATGATGGTATATCATCTGTAAAATAGTAGGATTAAGTCCAAAGTCTATAAATTGGGACGCATGAGTCGATTTAGGAATTTGACTAGAAGGAATTTGAGTCATAAAATCTTCAAAGAAGGAACAATTCATGGGGGTGACTGATAAAGAAGGTCCTGTGAAGAAGGGGAGGACCGCGATTCAAGAATCACATTGGATGAATAATAAAATGGGTCCTCCGGAGAGAGGGAGGACTGCGATTTAAGAATCATATTAGATGTTTGATTGGGGAATTAGGAGTCGCACGTATCTTCAAACGAAGAAAACATTGTTGAGGTGAATGATAAAAGGTGTCCTACGAAGAAAGGAAGGACCACAACATAAGAGTCATATTAAATATATGATAAAGAGGGTCCTGTAAAAATAGGGAGGACCATGACTCAAAAGTCAAATTAGACGCTTCAATAGCGGAGGCCCCGAGAAGAAAGGGAGGACCAGGACATTGGATTCAAATTAGATGAATGATGGGGAGAATGTGTGGTGGTGACATAAATATTTAGAGGAGGAGAACGTTTTTAGAGACTGATAATAGAGTTCTTGCAAAGAAGGGGATGACCGAGACTTAGGAGTCAAATTAGAAGAATTTAAATAGTAGTTTGATCTAAATCACGGAAAGAATTGGAGGAAATATTTGGATTGGAATCCTCGAAGAAGAGGAAATGTTTGGATTAGAATTAGAAGAAGAGTGGGGGGAACCCGAATAATAATTTGGATAAGAAGTGTCCAAACCATACCACCGACTATGAGATGAAGGTGGGGTTAACCGGTTAATGGGTTCTCTAGCGTGAAGAACCAAATGAGGTTTAGTCATGATGGGTGTCTTTTGATGTGAATGTTGAAAATTTGATTCCTTATTGTCATATGTATAAGGGACCTTGCAATAATCAATCATTTTTGGCATGTGTTGGGTTTAAATGTCTAGACCTAGATTGTATGATCAAACTTCTTCAAAGTGAAGAAGTTTCATGTTGATTTGGGTAGCATAACGACAACCAACTAGACATTTTGTAAAGATGGGGATGTTTGTGTGATTTTCCAAAAGGGAAGCTAAGGAAAACATACATCATGATGACTCAAGATTGATAATCCAACAAGGTTTGGACAACAAGTTTGGAGGTGTAAATGTCAAAGGATTGATCAAAATTTTAGCAACATAAAGGATACAAAGGAAATATTTCCAATGTTTGATTGATGCAAAATTCACTTGATAGGAAATGTTTTTGCCAAGGTTTGAAAGATATGTTCAAAAATGACCATGAACTTAGGAAAAACAAGAAGATCAAGAGGATCAAAGACCCAAAGGATTGTCCTAGAAATGAGTTTATAAGGTGGATAAACACAAGGAACAATCATGTAAGTTCAAAACACAAATCCAAATTAATGACCAAATAATAATGAATGATAAAGAATCAATATATCAAAGTGATTTTCCTAAATGGATAAGTCAAAATGAAAAATAATCACACAATCACACAAGGTTTGTTTTAAACCAATCAATCAAATGATGTACTTCCTAAGTTTGTTTTCAAATGGTAGTTGACATTTTAAGATGATTAAAAAATGTCACCACTTATGTCAAGTTCAAAGAAATGAACAAGGCGTAAGTAATAACAAAAGGTTAATATGATCCCCAAAAAAGTATACTAAAAGTGAGCTTGAATCCAATCAAGACCTATATCTCAAAAAGTGGTAGTTATGATTGTGAGCGACACAACAATACCACTAAGATATGTTAACCAAAATTTTCAAAAAGTAAGGTATTAATATCAAAATGATATTGATATAACATGCACAAATGGTAACACTCAACACTTTTCAAAATCGAGGTAATGTTTGAAAGAAAACTAATGCTAGAGTATACCAAGGAATTTTTAGAATGTGTAGCATAATGTTACAATATAGACACTTAGGCAAGTTTACAAGAAACAAGACGTAAGTATCAAAATTTTACGATACGATACAAGCAAGATAACAATTCAAAGGAGAATCAAGGTGATGAATCAAGCCTAACTATAATGATGATCTTGACTTGGGTATCAAGATCAAAAAGGGCTACCAATGATATGAAAATGTCTCCACACTTTAGACATTTAACAACTCACAAAACATGGATGAGTGTAAATGGACACAAAAGTGGTGAATACAATCAATTAACAACACATGGGTAGTCACTCTTCTTTTGATCAACAAAGTGTCAAAAGAAAGTGAAGGAAGTAGATAAATTGGGTTGAAGAGAGTTTGGTGTCACTTTGGTAGAGTTTCACCTCACCTTAGGGTGAGTGAAAAACTAAGCAAAAGTAATGCTTCACAATCTCCATGATGAATGACATCATTTTTGAACTTTAATGGAATCTCCTTTTGTTCAACAAACAAGATTTTGATTCTGAGAAAGTTTCTCCCTTTACGATGGCTCTCAACTTAAATTGGTTTTGATATGGTCAAAGTTGGCTCTAGACAAGATAGCTTCCTAGGTGGTTCACTCAACTAGGTGTCACAAGTTATCTAGATGCAAGATCAGTTTTCAAGGTTTCCCAAGGAGTATCCCAACTTTACTTTACCCCCTTCAAGCATAGTGGGAAATAAATGTCATCCATCATGTACTCTCACTAGGGTCATGATACGGATAACTTTGACGCTAAATCTCACATGTATCACTAGTCAAGTAGGTGTGCGGAGCACTTCCCATTTTTGTCCACAAGGTTCCCTCTTACGTGGACTACTTTGGGGTTCCTAGGACCACCCCATTGTTGTAGCTTAAGGCTTATGCCAAAGGGTTATGTCCTAGTTAAGCGGATGGGGTATACCCTTATCCAAACTTGTAAATATAGTATTTTGATTATGGTGTGTTTTTTTATCTTTTATTCTTAATGTGGTTTGCTTGAACACCATTTGGCAACTGCGCATGGAAACTGTATTAGTAGTTTTGTTTTGTCTTGATCCTTCATTCTTTGACAAGCATTTAGGTCTGCATACAACAGATTTAGTAGTTTTCCATACACATAAAGAGGATGAATGTCATTTCTAATTCTCAAGATCATCCTAGGACATGCAAGAGAAGAGCATACATGACGTAAAAATCCAACTATGAAATCAACAATGGAAAATACTTGATTCAAACGCAAAATTTGTTCATTTTAACCAAACTTGACATTATTTTCAACCTTTTTTCAAGGAAAAAGAGATATAGAAATCATTTTTAATTCCCAAGATCACCTAGAAGGTGCGAGGAAGAGCATACATGACTCCAATCTCATGATTAAGCATGCAATGTTCATTTAACCCTTTAAACAAATCAAATCAAGTTAGCAAAAACATGCAAATAAAACCTATAAAACAAAAGTTAATCTTCAATTAAAACCTATAAGGAGTGAATAAATCCTAAAAACACATTTTTGAATAAATAAAAACACATTTAAATTTTATAAGTGAATCACAAATTTAAAATTTGATGTGTATGCTCAACTCTGGGTGTGTACGCTTGTTCTTAGGACATGTACACCCCTATGTGGAAACTGAAAGTGAGCTAATGGATACATGACCAGAGAGTTGTGTACGCTAGTCTTTGGATGTATACGCCCACAGATAAATGGTTCAAAGAAACAACACTAGAGATAGGTATACTCGGGTATAGGCATGTACATCAGGGTTTAAATGCATACACTAGCAGATAGAAAGACTAGAAAACTCAGAAGATAGAAAGTCATGTACGCCAACAGTGAGATGTATATGCTGGAATTTTGACATGTATGCCCATAGAGTCAAAACAGGTCAAATAGAAGCACTACCAATGGGTATGTTGTGAGTATGAACATGTATGCTCGTTAGGTATGTTAGGCATATGAAAAAATAAAAAAAAAAGACGGTAGGATATCATGTACACTTGGCGGAATGATGATGCATATGTTAGACTCTAGATGCATACACTAGCATTTGGATGTGTACGCCCAAGTTTGGATGTGTACATGTACCTCTGTCATTTTTGTGTATGCCTGTACCTAGAAGTGATGTCAAAAACATGGAAAATGATGTAATCGATCTCAAAAAGCTCAATTTTTTGGATAGTTAGCTCAAAATTGACAAGAACCCATCTAAATTAGATCTATAAGCAAGACTCAACACATGTAAAGTTAGCAAAAATCATAAGAAATTCAACATTAATTCACACATGTGCATATCAAGGGTTAGCCAAAAATTGAAATAACAACAAAATTTGAACCACAATGCTAAGGGACTAAGGATCCGTCCCACCGGCATGCCAAATGTGTGTAAGAATTAGTTAGCTATGCAAGTAAAATCAAGACTAACACCTAATAGCCTCAATATAATGCTAAACTAAAATCTATGCACCATCATGCTTAGAGCTTAAACAAGACTAATCTACCAACATCTTTGCATTAGAACATGAATAAACATCAAACTAATATGCTAAGAAATTAATCTCTATCTCTATTGAATGTTAATCAATGAAATGAACCTATTTAGATCCTTAGCAATCAAAAGGGTTGATTGTATGTTTGAATCCCAAGGTTTCAAGAATGGAGTCTTGTCAATCCATGGCTACAAGACCATTTGACATATCTCCATATGAATTCAAACTTGGATGGATGAATGCAAGAAATGAAGATAACTAGCTCCTCTAATGGAAGAATGCTCTAAGATGATAAAATGGCTATAGTTAGGCTCTATGCTCATTTAGGTGTAAAGGTGTAAATAGAAAGGTAGGAGGAGGGATCCTTATATAGCCCAATGGATAAAAGAATCTCTACATCCCTTTACATGTGGGATAATAGCTAGGTTGAGTTAGTTGTGGATAAGGATGGTTGAAAGGGGGTTGAGTCAACCTTAGGAGAGTTTATTTTGTCCTTTAGTGACTCATGGGAGGGGATTTATTAGGGATTAATTAATTAATTAACCCAAAGAACAATTAATTAATAGGTGAGGCTAAATAAACGCTTTATTTATCTAATAGAAGAGTAAACTTAATTAATTAGAATAATTAATTAGTATGATTTAGGAAAGGTAGAAAGGGTTTAGGCTAAATAAAATGATAGATGTTATTAGTATATGTTGTCAATTTGCAAGAAGTAGTATAATTAGCGTAATTTAAGTATTTAAATTGCTTGGAGCTAAATTATAGGTTTCTACAATGACTCTTTTTGGTATGTTTTGTACCTTTATAAACATGAATTTTCAGTTTCATTGATTTTCTAAAGGTAATAGCCACAAAACCGTACACATTCATGAAATTCCACAAACTAACAAAATGTTGTGTTTAGAGTGTAGAATACATGTAATTTTTTTTTAAATGGCAAAAAATATGGTCTTTTTCTTAATTTTATTCATACGTTGTTTCTTATGTTATAAAAGAGGAATGACTTTGTCCCTGGGTGTTTTTTTAAATGAAAATTTATTTTTTCACCATGAAATTTTAGATATATGTTCAAGATTTGAATTTTGAGGTGCCGTCAAATTTTCATATTTTTTTGACTTATATTGTTTTTTAAATTAATTATTTAGTAAAACAAATTTCAAATAAATGACGTACAAATGTTTATGCCAATAACTTTTAAGATTTATATCAAATTTTTTTTTCATAGGTAAGAAGAATACTTCAATAAATAGTAAATTTATTTTTTTCAAATTTTTTTGATATATTTTGCTATTTTTCAAATTGGGTTGATTGTGTACGATCGATTGTCCTAAAATACCATATGTTAGCAAAATATAAAAAATAAATAGTAAAACATATTTTTTAAAAAATGAAAATTACATTTTTAGAAAGCTAATAAAATTTTGTATTTGTGTTAAAATTTTGTTATTTTATTCATTCGTTAACCCTAATTACGTGGCACCTAAGTGGCACATTTTAGCATAAAATTATCCTCCAAATGGATTTGGTGCCAAAATGTGCCACATAGGGGGTTTGCAGATGAAGGGGTTCACCCGAAGGGGTTTCATGAACCCCCTTCGCCCGAACCCCCCTAAACCCTAAATATGCTACCCAAAACTATGTAAATATCTATATTTAACTCTTTGTCACGCCAAAATTATTTGAACCCAAAGGGGTTCATGCGAAGGGGTGTTCATGTGAACCCCCATTCATGCGAACCACTTTCTGTGTCCTACGTGGAAGTTCGGGTGAAGGGGGTTCACGTGAAAGGGGTGTTCGCACGAACACCCTCGATTTCGATCCCGCCCAACCTCTTACTTGCATTTTTGGGACACGAAGTGGGACATAACATTGTGCTTTGATGTCATTGAGAAATAAAATATACCCAACAAAGTAAGAAGAAGACAAAGAAGGTCAAGAGAACCCGGTGGGGAAGGAGCGCTGTGTGCTTCATCTCTAGCTGAGTGCTAGTGTTTGAGGTCATTAAAAGATAAATCAATTAAGTGTGGATAGAGCTATAAATGGATCCATGTGGCTCAACCAAAAAGATGAAAATTTCAGAAAAAGATGTAAATGGAGTCAAACAAATCAATAAAATTACCAAAGAGGTGTCACCAAAGGCCTAGTTTCCAAGCTTAGAAAATCATGTATATAACAACATATGAGAGGCGTAATGTAATAGTAATAAGTGCATATCTTAGTGACTACAAATTAATATCTCAAGCATAATGAATCTATTTTCAAATTAATTTGATATTATTTTTCATTGTTTCATTTTTAACAAAAACCTCTTTTTGATTTCTATAATTTTGAGCCCAATTTTCAGAAATCCAAAATTACAAATTTTACTAATTAAGACATAATTCAAAAATTATACACTTTCACCAAATCCCTTGGAGGTTTTTATTTTAATTCATAACATTCAAAAAAGCCTCTTTTTTTGTTTTGTAAAATTCAAATTCTATTTTGAAATATGGTCATTTTATTTATTTGATGACAATTATTTTTTAATCAACATCACTTTCAATACAAATCTATTTGTCTTTCTGGCTTGCTTGTGTAAAATTATTTTATGGCTTGCCATACAAAGTGATGAAAATGATTATCCATTATATATCCAAGTTCAAATTCAGAATGTGATTATGATAAAATGTAAAATAATAGCCTAATCTAATACAAGTTTGCAATAAATAACAAATAAATAAATAAAGGAAATAACCCAAATAAACTAAGCATTAAAATATATAAACCCTAAAGTACAAAGAGGGTTAAGAGATCCTTAGTTGATTTGAAGAGGTTGCAGGAATGTGTTGAAGTGGAGACTAGCTAAACATGAGTGAAGAATCGTCACACGTAAGCCCTGGAAAGCTACGAGTTCTAATTGATTTATCTGGATTGGGGTGTTGTGAGAAGGATGGGGTGCTTGGGGGACTTTCGTCTAACTTCTAGGTGACCTAGTCTCGAGAAATGACCTGAACCTAGTTCGAAAAGGTCATTAGAGCTTTGCACTTATTTGCTTCTTGTCACATATATGTCACACCTAATTCATTGATGTCTTCGTAAACATGCAATAAAAATCACCTACAAAAACCTACACAAATCATCAAACCCTAAAAAAATAAATATGCATATGAAGGGGTCAGACTGTCATCAACCGCCACAATGGTGAAATTATTATTGAGCATTGCACTACATCTTAGACCTAATGTAGTTTTGTGTGTGCATGTGCAAAATTGTGCCCTAGGTTTCTCTTGTGCATGTTGCACTTGAAGTAGTGAGCAAGTAGCTAGATGTAGAATGTAAATAATGTGTGCATGGAATAGAATAAACTCCCCTCTTATGAAGTGTGATGTAGATAAACCAACCTTTGTCTCTTGTGATGGAGTTAGATAGATACAAATGGAGCAATAGAATCCTTGAAAGATCGAACCTTAGTTGACACTAGATAGTGCTTAGTGCTTGGTCCCTTATTATGATCACAAAATTTATATTTATATAATTAATTTGCTTGAATTTCATAATTAATCTTGAAAAGGACGACTACCAAAAAGATAAGATGCTCAAACGGTTAGAAAGAACTCAAAAAGAGTGAGTAAAGTGCAAAGAGGATGGGGGTGCCCATAGGGGACGAGGGTGCTTGACACCGAATCCTGGGTGGGTGCTCTAGTCCAGAAAAGGTAAAACTGGAGCATGAAGAGACAAACTAGGCCAATAAAGGTGTAAGATCGAAATTAACAATAAAATTCAATGAAAGATGGCCAAAGACATGGGTTAATCAGTAAGTTTCTTACTTATGAACCATATGAATAATAGTTTGTGATCGAGACTAGATAATTATCTAATGTGCATGATTTTGTGTCTACATTTTCCCCAACTTTATGTTGGTGCACATAATGCTTGGTAACATAAAGTAGATATATATGCATACCTAATATCCATGTATATTGATGTAGAAAGCATGCCGAGGGACTAGACAAAGCGTGGAGTAAAAAAATGGAGTGTGGAAACTAAAGATGCAAAAGTGTAGAAAGGTGATGAGAGTGAACCTAGGGCGAAAGCAAGAGTGTAGACACCGATGTGTGTGATGTCGAGTGGTGACAATGTTGATTGTTGATGTTGACTACTTACTTGCCATATGGACGGACCTGATCCGTGATGAGAAAAAGGTGTAGAAAGGATTTTGTCGATGAAGTGTGAGTTTTTTGGGTGATCTCACGCTAGTGGTGAAGAAGTGTAGGGAGGAAAGTTTTATTTATCCTCTAACCTATAATTGCTTCCTAAAACTGTAGAGATCTCTGTACTATCTAGTTTTTTGGGTGATCCAATGCCATGACATAATTAGTGTAGAGAGGAAGGTCTAGTGTTATCCTCGACCTATAACTCGATCCCTAGAATGAAACACCACTACAAATGATGTGTACTAATGAATGTGCTAAGGAATGCATGCCTGTAAAAGCCATTATGTGTGGATTTCTATAGGCATGTTTGAACCCACTTGCCGTGTAAATGCCCTTAGTTATAGGCACTCCAGAAAGGCACCGCTATACCGAGGACCAAGTCCAATTCTAAGCTCGAAATTTGTTATACTGTACTAATACTATGTTGTGTATACTCGTATGGGGTGATTGATTCACCCGAATGATGCCCCCTCTCTTTGGGGGTGCATGTGACATCGCCAAGGAAGATGTAGCCCAAGAGAGGATTGATTGATGTGTTGAAACTCTACCCTACGGGGGATGTGCTTGGTAGAAACCAGGGCACATGCAAATAAGTGGTGAGAGACAAGTGTTAGTAAAAGCAAAGAAAAACATGCATGTATAAGATGAAGTGTAATATAAACAAACAATGTGTAAGTTATAACACACAAGAAGATAATGTAGATTGCAAAAAGTGAGCTGCAAACATGGGACACCACTCACGATGTTGTAATACAATCAAGCTCATAGCAGCTACAAAAACAAGTGTGCACACAACACAAAGGGCAAAGGCCGCATACAAGGACAAATAATGACAAACAATATAACATATAACCATGGTGGAAAATAGTCATGCAAAACAAATGCTGCACATGAAGCACCTACTAACATGTTAGAAAGATCAAAGGTATGTCAAAGCATGTATAATTTGATAAGGTAGTGTGCTATGAAACAAAATGAAACAATAGAACCTATAGTGTATGAAAGTGGATGTCCCGAGGAGCCATTGTGGGACTAGTACTAATGCCAAGCATCCATGCTATGTGTAATGGATCTGTAGAATTTGTGATCATAACTAGAAAGCCAAGGGAACGCACACGTGTGTATGATAAAGATAATGTCATACAAGATAGCTATGTAACATGTGTAATAAAATGAACATGTACAGTAAATGTAACCAAGATATGTAATATGTGGTGGATAAGGTGGAATGGAATGCAAAATGATTGATAAGGGCAACGTGCCCCCTTAGTGAATGTGTATGTATGCAATGAGGTTCATTTGTTTATGCCCCCTCAATAGTCAAGAATGAACTATAAATGAGAGCACATCTTTAGGAAATGGTTCGAATGATGTGTTATGTGTAAAGACAATGTGATGAATGTGTAGTGATGATATGCGACATAGAAATGAGGTGCAAAAATGTGTGATGATTTAGCCTACATCCTATATCACTACAAAATGAGTAAAGGGAGTGATGATTTATCCTATAACGTATATCACTAGATGATGCAAGCAAAAGTGATGATGTAGCCTATGGCATATATCACTAATCTAGGAATGTCGCATGATAGAAATATTGAATGATTGAGTGTGTGAGTGTGATGTGGTCCATTTGAGATTGTATACCCTCAACATTCCAAAGTATGGACTATGAGAGTAGAGTGTGTCATCAGTTTGTAGAGTGAAATGCCTAAAAGTAGGTGTGAAAAATGTGTCATATGTGTAATAGATGTGGTGATGAGAAAATTTCATGTGATGTTTAATGTGTAGTGTGTAATGTAGGATGTAAAATGTAAGATGTGTGAAGATGTAATGTACGTAGTATCTATTATGCAATGTGTGTGAGGTTCATGTGTATAGGATGCCCTCAACAGTCAAGTGTGAACCTAAGCACAAGAGTGTGTCATAAGGACATGAGGTGAGAAAAGTCACCTACCAGAGATTAAGCGGTCATGTAGTGGTGGAAGCAACATGTAGGACCATGTGACAATTGGAAAAGTTTGAAATGTGTCCTGACCATCTATAGAAGGAGCATTGCTTTCAAAAATGAATTGGAAATGAAAGTGGAGTAGGATGTGGAGAAATCTTGAATGGTGGCAGCTTTGGTGGTATTGGTGACACTGTAGAAGACTTGATAGGAGAATAAGGTTGATTGATTTTGAGAGGTGGTTGTGTACTTTGAATTGGTAATGTTATAGATGTCTTGAGAAGAAGAGTTGCTATATTGATTTTGAGAGGTGTTTTCCTAGGAGATTCTTGAATTTCCATAGAATGACCATTAGAAGTGATGGCACGATGCTCATTAGACATAGACAAATCAGATTTAGGAGCCCATTGAGACATAGTGTTTGTAGATGGGTGTTGGCGAGAAAATTTTCGGGTGGAAAAATTTGTGGGTTTCTTGCCAACGCTATGGGAATCAAAGTCCCTCTACTTAAACGGTGCAACTTCCATGTTTGCATGCACGTGAAAAGGTGGATTTTCTTGGTGGCCTTGCATGGTAGGGGATCCAACAAGGAACTCCATTGACACTACGAAAAGCTAACAATTGCTTGCTAGAGAAGACTTTTTCTAGAAAGCGGGAAAGGGAGTGAGAATGAAAGATAGGAGAACTAATGTTGTAGGTAGAAACTCAGATTCCTGCACACACTAGTTAGAAATTTCAACACATGCATCTATGAGAAGAAACAACCAAAACTTCAATGCTACTAGCTAGAGGAAACCATGCATACAAAGATGCACACATTCATATGCCTTGGAAAATAGAAACTTCTTCCTTCATTAGCATTTCAATTGAAGTTGTACATAGTATGAGAATGGAGGAAAATAGTGAGGGGGGAAATAGAAGAAAATGGCTATCTCCTTTGTTCTCTTTAAGCACAATGCACTCTTGAGTTTACAAAATCGATCACCAACCCCTTGAAAAGAGAATGCCTTTACAATTTATAGAATGAGAGATGACTCTTCATCTACCCCCAATGCCTTTTCATATGCCTTATTACAACTTATGAATTTTTACATCCTTAGGAAAAGATTAAGTCCCCTTTTATGACTTAAGGGTGACTTATTACATTAAAAAAATAAAGTCATTTTAAATTAATTAAAGGAATTATGAAAAAGTGCAACCCCAACGAAGAATTAGAATGAGGAGAGAGAAAGTGGGGGAAGAGAAGAGAGAAAAAGGGGAGAGAGAGAATTGAGGAGTGTTAATGAAGAAGAACCTGCCTCTGATGAAGTCCACAAATCCTTGTCAGATGATCTGATGAAGCACTCCACTGTAGTGAACTATGAATCCTTGAATGTCTCGCACCATGAGAAAACTCTTTTAGATGACGTGCAAGATACCATGGGCTAAGTGTTTAGAAACACTATTAAATGACTCCTTTGGTGATCATGGGTTACTCTCATGAAGGCCCCCCGTAAGAGATTGAAACTTGAAATTAACCCTGTCATGACGACTCTTTACAATACTACCATGTTCCACTGACAAAGATGGATCATGGGATGATATAATTTACCTATCAGAACTGATGAATACACCATTGATCAAAGTGAATATTTCTCATTCTGATACACTATCGTTCCTCTGCAGTAGTTTTTTAGACAAATGAAACCATAACAACCCTATGAGAACTGGAATTTCATGCTTCTTTGACACCTTACTTGCACTGAAAAGGATAACTTACTATTTTTAGTAAGTGTTAGATTTCACCCTTCATGACCCCAATCGGTGAAGTTGGCTTTCTCAATTTCCCTGTGTATACTACTCCCTCTGAAAGCACTCTTTGAGATGAATTAATATTTTTAGCTAGTACCCCTATAGGGAACTTACTATTTTTAGTAAGTGGGTGTTTTCACCATTTTTGGCACTACTCGACCATTTTGATCTTCTGATTATCTCTGGTGCACACCATCTTTGCCACAACTACTTTTGGAGATGGCTTACCAAAAATAGCTAGTACTCATGTAGGAAGGCTTACTATTTTTGGAAAGTGGGTTTTGGGCATCGGTTTGCAATGAAATGAATTTTCCCAATATGGGTTTTTGCTCTACAATGCTCCTCTGAAATTTCATGTCAACTCGAGCTCTAAATAGAGATTTTAAAATTTTTTCCAAAAAACTAGGGTTTCTTCACTGTAAAAAATCTGGGGGCATGTTTGCAAAATCTTCCACTTGGATTCTAACAACCTTTGAAAATTTGGATGATCGCAAAAATCCCATGTCAATCCATGTATTGTTCTTCAAGTTACGAAGATTTTTCACTTTGGGGCCAACGAAGTCATTTTGGCAAAGAACAAGCTTGGAGCCTTCAAAAATCCATGTTTTTTCTTGTTTTATCCTCATATGATCATGGAAAAATGGTAGCAATGGGTCTAATCTTCTAATTCTTCTTAAAAATCTTCCAAAAATGACATCCTTCCTTGGAATCACCAAGTGTGCCCGCTCAAAATGAACTCACCTAGGAATCACATAGGGTTTTCTGAAAAATATGAATGTTCCATCATGTAGAGGATCTTCTCAGCTTTCCGACGAGTATTTTTTTGCCTTCTAACTCCTTACGGAGCTCCCGCAATCGTCCGATGAAGATCGGTACCTATTTTGACTACCTTCTCCTCATAGGGGTTGAGACTGGGTCATATGAAAAACCACGTTAAAATAATAGTGATGGCACATTTTTTTGTCCCTTTTCAAAAGGGACAAATGGGACACAAAATTCCCCTTCATCCTCAGCTTGACACTTGTCCTCTTTTTGTTCGTTGAGCCACTTAAGTGAGGGGGCTGGATTATAGCACCTAGGGGGCCGTTTGAGGTCATATGAGTGACCATAAGGATTCATAGGGGTTGGGAAAAATTTCATGTCCCTTATGTCCCCTTGAAAAAGGGAAAAATGGGACATGAAAATTCACCTTCACCACAAGCTGCCACGTGTCCTGCTTGAAAATTGACTAAGTATGAAAAATCGCACCTTGGGACCAACTTGCGGAGACGATATCTCGGGCTCCTGGATGAATTTTGGGGTGAAATTTTATATGATTCCACCTAGAAAAAATAAAATGAATCCAATGGTGATGGTATAAATATTTAAATTTTACTATAACACCTCCAAATTTCCCCTTATTTCTCGGGATCGCTAGTTGTGTGCCAGAAGAATGAGTTACCTCGAAAAGTGTATGATGTTTCAAGATGTCCTATATTTTCCACCATGTAGGGCATGGAAAATTATTTCCATAGGTAATTTTTTGGACTTAAAATTTCTCACAGGGGCTCTCAAAATATTTCTTTGAAGCTCAAGTCCTCTTTCACAATGCATTCTCCTTTAGGCTCGAAAAATTAGTTTTGTGAATCAGCTCCAAAACTTCCAAAACTTCCATGAATATTTCAAAATCACTTCCCCAATGTTCCTAGAACTTGAATAATCCTCCACAATGAATCTTGGCCTCTAGATCCACTTCGGGATGGTGCACTAGTCCTAGAAAGGCTAATGGTAGCCCTTCCCAAAATTACTCGAATGTTTACATGTTCCAGAGGATTCTAAATCACCTGTGGGAACCGAATTTGATTTCCTAAATCACCTAGGGGTAATGAATTGACATATAATTGGGGATCATTAGACCGAATGGATAAGACTGGCCTTGGGGATGGACTGACCTATGGTTGTTTTGGGAAGGTATAACTTTGATAAGTTTTGACATTTTGGTATGGTTTTCCTTTGGGAACATGTTATTAGGACAACAACCTGGATTATAGGACAACCGGATCTAGCTTGGGAACATGTTATGGACTAAGCACAACAAAGACATGACATGAGAAATCTCATAATCTTAGTTTACAATACATTGACTAGTGCCTTATCCATTTGGATTTACAGGAGTTATATACAACTTGCAAGAGATAGCCTGAAATGAAAAACACACACACACACACACACAAAATGATGAAAGGAAACACACAAAACATGAAAAGGAAAACACACACAAAAATAAGGTAAACACACCCCTAAATCACCTATGGTACAATATAGGGGACAACCCACTTTCATGGAAGCACTTCTCTCTCCTCAGAGGTTACCTTCGAGGAGGTAACTATGACTGATGAAGCTCTGCAAAGCCATTGAATGGTTCCAAAAAGTAGCCTCCCTTCCTCAACTGATTATGAAAGCTAGGTGCTTTCAACATTTCCTATATACTTTGTAGGATTGAGCCTACATGAGCTTCTTGATGCTTGGGTCTTCACTTAGAGATTCCATTACCTTCATTTCCTTTGAAATCTGTTTTTGCGCTTATCCACACTATTGCTTTTTCTTCTATCATATCATTACTACTCTAGGGATGGTTCTTATTTGAATAGATTGAGTACCCTGAGTTTTCTTTTTCCACCCATTCACATTCTTGGATGTCCTTTCTCCAATAAAACCAATTTCACCTTTTTGACTCATATCAATACGAGGAGTCTGAGTGTTGAATGAAGGATCAAAATGACCTCATATCCATCATGAGATATTTTGAAATTGGGTGAAGAATCATACATAACCTCATGCCTATCTTGTATGGCCATATCTTGAATCAAATGGCTGAGACTAAACTTGATATCTTTTTACCTTATGTTACATCCAATATATCATCAATCGAATCTTCTTTGAAGTTACCCAAAGCTCACCTTTTCCTTTGTTCAAAGTATCTTCATTTTGAACTTCAAGGAAACCATTGGGAAGCATTGTTTCTTTATTTTGACCATCATGACATTCTACCACTTCTTTTTCAAGAGGAATCCCAGCTTTGAGGGCTTCAAAATTCTCTTCTTCAGCTTCTTCATAAGAGAAAGAGTCCTCCTTTTCAAATGGGAAAGAAAATACCTCAATTTCATCATCGCCTTCATCATCCATTGGATTAGGAGAGACATCAAGTTCTTTTCTTCTTTTCTCCATTGCAACCAATATCTGAATCAGTCGAGGATTAGGATTTGATTCATTCTTGTCTTGCAACTCTATAAATTGCATCATGAGTTTGAGATTGAGCTCGGGTCATCTGTTTCTTCGTAGCTTTAAGAAAATCTTGCACTGGTTCTCCTTTAAAATCTTTTGAGGGCCCATCGTAAGTCATCCTTTTCTCCTTGTGGATGACATGATCGAGAGTATTTTCATCTCAAAATGGGAATGAGAAAATCTCCTCCTCTTGGGTAATCATACAAGATGATTTCTCCTTTGAAATTCACCAAGAACCATTTCTTCTTCTTCATGGCTTACATCATCTACTAATTTAGGGATACCCTCTTACAACTTAAAGTTCCTCACTACTTCCTCTAGATCAATATTCCTCTAGGAAGGAATTTTTGGTCCTATCAAAATTGGAATCTCATCCTCCTCTTCAATTGTCACAAAATAATTCATCCTCTTGTTATTTTGGTACAAAATGTTGGCTCTTGGACTTCTTGAATTTCACACCGTGTACCTCATATTCTTCTCTGGAAGCAATTTCTCCATGTCTCCCTTCACTAGAATGGTTTCAAAAGACCAATTCATCTGGATTTTCCCTCCCAACTATTGGTAGAAACTTCTACTTAGCAACATTCCAAATGAAGCCGGAATGTTTGCTACCAAAATCATCATTGAAACTTTTTGTCCAAAAATTGGCGAGAGCCACCTATGCATCTTTGATCTTTCCTACAAGTGGGACTTCTTTGGACTCCATGGAGTAACAAGAGCCACCGGTAGAGTCATGGGGAGTTTAAGAGCTTTGACAACCTTCACAGACATCACATTGTCTGAGGCACCTAAATCTATTATGCAATTGTTTAATACATATTCCCAACGATAAGAGAGACATAAAAGGGATCAAATTGTCGCATTTGATTCACTCGGAGCGATCATGTTCGTGATGGAGGTGTAGGTGGGTTTGGTAGTATTATTTTAGGACTAGGAGTTATAGAATTGGGTGTTAAACTACCATTCTTGATATATCGATTTAATCTCTCAAATTGTTCAAGGTGATTCCACAAATATTTAGTTTTATTAATATGCAATTTGGTTTTATTCACATATTATATAAAATCAAGAGGGGAAGATGTAGATAAGGGGGATGAAGGGACTGCTTTTGGAGTTAGGAAAATCTTGGAAGAAGGTTTTGATGTTTGAGGAATGGAGGGTGTTTTGAAAGGTAAACGGGAACTTTAGAAGTATCAAATTTTACAGGAGTAGATTTAGATTTAGAACTGGAATAAGCATTAGAAGAATTACTTGGAATTATGAGTGACCTTCTATTTGTCATAGGGTCGGAGTTTCTCAAATGCGAGAGTCCATGCAAGGTTGAATTGGAGATCCTCGACTTATTATTTTATTTTGTGGAGTCACCACATGAGGATCTTCGATATTCTTATTCTTGCGCAGCGGGGGAGGAAGAAGATCCTTTCCTAGACTAGGAATGGGTGAACACTACACATGAGAGACTAGGTTCATCTTCACTATCATCTTCATCACCTCCGGAGTATTCACAAAATCTGATTTGTGTGTCATTATCTACTTCCTTGATTCGATGATAATTGCAATATGGATGACCTTGATATTTTGCTATCCAATAAGGAGGATAGTAATGAGTAGGTGGTAAAGTGATCAATTGATGACTAAGGAGCTCAATAAGAATGTCATGTTTCTTAATATTATGATCAAAGGTGAGAGGATATGATAATGGTATGACTTGAGGCTCATTAATACTCATGCATGTAGTAGACATAGAATGAAGGTGAGATGTAGAAGGTGAGCACACATGATCCTTAGAATCATCCTTAAGATGTTGGATTTCAGATTTGAGAGATGTAATCATGTTTTCCATATCCTTAAATTTGTCTTGAAATAAAGAATGCAAATCTTGAATTGACTCCAACATGAGTTGATTGGATAGAGGATCACGAAGACTAGGGTCATCAAATAAACAATAAAAAATAACACTTACTTTATGCAGAGGCATATCTTGGGGAAGATACATGGTGTCTAGGGCCTTTTCAAGATCTACTTGGAAATTAGGATGCATTTTAAGTAAATCAGACAAAGAAATTTGAGGAATTTTAGGAGCCATGATAAAGAAGATGATATGTCGTAGAGAGAGGGATCCGAAATATTGATCACGAGTGGGGTTCACCAAAATGATTATGCTAAAATGTAAAATAATATCCTAATCTAATGCAAGTTTGCAGTAAATAACAAATAAATAAATAAAGGAAATAACTCAAAGAAAACTAAGCAATGAAATATAGAAACCCTAATGTGCAAAGAGGGTTATAAGAGCCTTAGTTGATTTGAATATGTTGTGGGATTGCATTGAAGTGGAGACCGGATGAACATGAGTGAAAAATTGTCGCAAAAAATTAGAAAGTTACAAATCTAACCGATTTATCTAAACCGGGGCACCTAGGAGAAGGAGGGGGTTCTGGGTGCTCTGGTCTAAGTTTTGGGTGCCCTAGTCTCAGCAGAAATGACCAAAACTTGTTTATGATAGGTCTGCTAGAGCTTCACACTTGTTCACTTCTTGTCTCATGTTTGTCATACCTAGTTCATTGATGTCACTATAAATAGGCAATAAAGAACCACCTAAAAAAACCCATACAAACCATTAAACCCTAAAAAATAAAGATGCATATGAATGGGTTAGATTTTCCTCAACTACCACAATGGTGGATTTATCATTAAGTGTTACACTACATCTCGGACCCAATGTAGTTCTATGTGTGTGTGTGTGTGTGTACATAATTATGACCTAGGTTGTTTTTGTGTGTGTCGCACTTGAAGTAACAAACAAGTAACTAATGTAAATAATGTGTGCTAGGAATAGAATAAACTCCCCTCCTATGAAGTGTGATGTAGATCAACCAACCTTTGTCCCTTGTGATGGAACTAGATGTATGCAAATGGAACGATATAAGCCTTGATGGATGCAACCTTAGGTCACGCTAGATAGTGCTTAGTGCTTGGTCCCTTATTATGATCACATAAATTTATATTTATATGATAAGATGCTCAAATAGATAGAAAGAACCTAAAATTGTGAGTAAAGTGAAAAGATGATGGGGACGCCCATAGGGGACAAGGATGCTTGGCATTGGCATCTTGGTTGGTCACTCTAGTCCAAAAAGGTAAAGCTCATGCATGAAGAGACAGACTGGGCCAATAAATGTGCAAGACTGAAATTAGCAATAGAAAGCAACGAAAGATGGCCAAAGACATGGGTTAATCAATACTTTTCTTTCTTAGGAACCATATGAATAGTAGTATGTGATCAAGATTAGATAATTACCCAAAGTGCGTGATTTTGTGTACCCATAATGTGCTTATTAAATGTTCTTTCATTGATAATGGATCAAGTTGATTAAACTAAAATGGAATCGATAGTTTAATCTAATGCTATAAAGATAAATAAATGAATAAATGCAATCTTGAAAATACCCAAGCAACTAAGTGAGTGAAATATAAAACCTAATGTATAAAGAGGGTTAGAAAAGGCCTTAGTTGATTTGCGAGATGTCACGGGAATGTGTCACGGTGGAGATTGGTTGGATAGGAGGAGGAAATGATTGCACAGATCTCAAGAAAGTGCAAATCTGGACTATTGAGTAAATTGATGTGCACGGAGAAGGATAGGGGCACTTGGGGCACCTTGTTCTACAAAAATTGCCGGAAACCTCCTCGAGGTATCACCGAGTGGTCTTCATTGTTTTCTTCTTGTCATGAGAATGTCGCTAAACTTCGTTGGATGTCATTATAAATTAGTAACGGAGGAAACACCTACAAAACCCGAGACAAAACATCAAAACCCTAAAAAGGAAATATGCCTATGAAGGATCAAACTCTCATTAGCAACCACAATGGTGGAATTTCTAACTGAGCATTGTATACATCTCACACCCAATGTTGTTCTAGTGTGTGTGTGTGTGTGTGTGTGTAAAACCATGCCCTAGGTGCTTTTACCAAATGGTCGTCCTTTATGAGTAGCAAGTAAAAACTAGATGTAGAATGTAAGTAGATGGTACATGGAATAGAATAAAATCCCCTCCTATGAAGTGTGATGTAGATGAACGATCCTTTTCCCTTGTGATGGAGCTAGATGGATCCAAATGGAGAAATAGAATCCTTTAATGGACGTAACCTTAGGTGGTGATAGTAAGTACTTAGTGCTTGGCCCTCATTATGGTCTCATAACTTTATATTTATATGGTTCTATTGTTATAATTTCATAATTAACCCCGAAAAGGTCAACCACCAAAAATATGGAAAGCTCAAATGGCTAGAAAGTGCTCAAAAGGTGAGAGTAAAGTGCAAAGAGGATCGGGGACGCCCATAGGGAACCGGGGTGCCTAAGGCGTGACAATCTTGGTGGGTGCCCCGATCAAGAATAGGTAAAATGCAAAATGAAAATACAAATTGGATAAGTGTGGGTGAAAGATAGAAGGTAGTAACAAAAAGCAAAGAAAAATGGCCAAAGAAATGGGTTAATTAGTACCATTTTTCACTCAAGAATCATATGCATAGTAGTATGAGACGAGACTAAGTAATTACACAAAGTGTGTGATTTAGTGTCTAAACTAGTCTTAATTTATGCAACATTTCCTTTCTCCATCAAATATGCCTTTCTACTATTGATTTGACTCCATCTAATCTATATATTCATGGATTTGATAACACCCCTAAGCAATATGGGGAGAAATCACTCTACACATTATTGTAGGCCTTTTTTCTCTTGATGTTCTATTTCATGTTATACCTCATAATCTTAACTATAATATCCTTATAAGTCTTCCTTGGTCACATACCATGTATGCAATCATTGCTACTAATACCATAGCACACAATGCCCTTGCTACACCTTCTTCCATGGATACTACTATAGTAGATTCCACACCTCATATTGCTACTCCTTGTGATATTCCTCTCATACATGATTCTCATGACATTACCTACATTGCACATCCTTCTCCTCTTGGGATACACCCTAGTGCTACTGATTTACATGATCGTTTTCTATTCACACCCATGATACTTCCATTATATCACACTCTTGATGCACTCCTATTGATCATATGCTTAGTGCTTCCAATGTTACATATCTCTCTGTAACTTCCTCATCACAAGTTAGAGCACCATATGCTTGACTTTACAATGATTCCTAAATCTCTCACTTTCCAAGATCATATGCATTATTCATTTACTACAGATACACCTTATCTTATTACATTGATGGGGACCATCCATTCCACTCTCTTTACATTTTTGTTTATGATCATAAGGGCCATCCATACTACTTTAGCTTATAATATTCCCAAATTACACATATTACTTGTCATTGCTATGCGATGAGCCTCCTAGCATTATATATGTTACACATATTTTGACTCACATATTGATCCTTATGTTCACACTTACTCCTTCCACTATTTCCAATGAGCCCAAAGTTACATCTATTCTATTTTCTCCTAATGGACACACTCTTATTGCTTATACACTTCCTACTCATGTTGTTGGGATCTTGGACTCTATATGGTTTTCCCATCACTATATTTTCATCCTTCTCTGGTAGCTCTTATGCTTCTCAATATTCCACCTATTCTAGTTTCTTTGCATGCATGACTCCACTTTCACGTGACACTAGGTCCTTACCTCATGATCACATGTGTTCATATTTTTACCTTTATAGATCACAAACACCTTTTTCCTTGGCTCCTCCGACCATCCCATATTTAGTTGCTCCTACTCCTAGTACATCTTATCCTATTCATGATGGCTCCTTAGCCTTGACATCTCCTATGGTATCTGGAGCCCTTGCTCCTCCTATATATTTGCACATCCATCTCAGTTTCCTTCACACATGGCTACTACTCATATGCCTTGTCGCATCTATAGATCCCATAGCCCACCTCATGGGGACAACTCTTCACATTGGTCACATGCTTCACATGCTCCATCTAGACATATTTTGCACTATATTTCTATGAATGCTCAATCTATACCTATCTCATATACTTAGCCTCATGCACTCTCTCATGACCATCAACCCTAGGTCATGTTCACATGCATATTTACTTTACATAAGTACATCACGGGACCTTGCCTAATACTCTCATTACATAGATCATTTTGGAATTCACACTTGGGGGATCCTAATTCCCCCACACCACCTAATGATACACTCTTGTTCTTGGTTCATACTTGACTATTGAGGGCATTATTCACATGGACCTCACTTTGCATGCACACACCTAGGGGCATCCTTATTCCTCCCTTTTAGATGGTTTTTATATTAAATATTTTCAATCCAAAATCCAAAAATATTATCTTATATCTTGATTGGATGCATTCTTCCTTGCTTATATTACTCTATGTTGCACCTTTTCTTATCATGTTACTATGGTTCATAATATGCTTTATCATTTTTCATACACACATGCACATTCACATGGTATCTTGAGGTGAATGTAGGTCACTTACAAGTTTTTCCATGATGTATGATGTTTGGCCATGTCTATTACCAATCCCACTAAGGCTTCGGGGAATCTACCTTTTCTCACTTATAATCAAGTGTTATCATTGCAAATTTTACATTTTCATTTCTATATTTAGATATTACATTGTTGCATATTATTCCTCTTTCCTAACATGATAATGGGTGCTTCATGTGTAGCATTTTCCTTGCAAGACTCCTTCCAATAATGGTTATTTGAATTTTTGTACATTGTTTGACATTATTTGTAGGCTATGCCCTATGTTTGCTTGATTTCCTTGTTTGTACAAGCCTTGATGGCTCTGATTGTCTTGTGACATCCTGAGTGGTGTCCCATGTATGTAACCAACTACTTGTTGAGTCCTTGTTTATTGTTTCCTTATATGGTTTAACTAGTTATTATTTTAGTATGCATTGCTTGTTTGTCACTAACACTTATATGCTAGCATTTTCCCCTTGTTTTGTTTGTGTCATGGTAGTTATCATGTGTAATCCCTATTCCCCCAACAAGATTCATATATCAGATGTGTACATCAGTTTCAACCTTCCTCATTTGGGCTCCATTCGCATTTGTTCATCTCATGTACCCCAAATGAGAGGGGACAAAATTGGGTGAACCTTTTCACCCTCCCAATAGTCACAAAACACAATTACAAAAACACAACACTAGAAAGAGAACATAAATGAGTTACAAAACAAGGCTAGAAATAGACTTGCCCAAAATTCTCGGCATGTATAGAAGCACCTAGCTCGAGATGAAACGCATGGGTGCTAGTGTCCCACATGGGCGCTCATGTCTTGGGGGTAAAAATAATTACAGAGTAGTTTCAGTGGTCACATAGTCATATTTTTCTCCATTTTCACTTATTACACAAGTTTCAAATTACAATTAGTCACTAAGATGAACTAACTACTAATTCAGGAACCAAAGCAGGAACTAAATAAAGGAATGACACCTAGGGCATTTCCAGAAAACGATATGCCTAGAGACTTTGTGTCACCCGAGTTAAGTCACAAATCAAGTTTTTGATAATCTGCAATAACACTTATCTATAGGAAGTATTAATGGTAGGAGGGAAAAATAAACCACTTTCCATATAAATTTTCCTTAGCGGCGACATGATGCCTTAATATGAAGTTTAGCGTCGGGATGCTCAAATCCCAAGTTTGGCAATATGACACCTAAATCCTTAATATGATCAAATCTAGTCAAGAATTGATCACACTTGACTCTTCCAACCAGCTCCTAAGCATCAAGTCTACAAAAATGAACAAAATTATATCCCTTTCTCTTTAAAATAATTAAGGTGTACTCTAACCCCTTCATTTATCTTTTTCTAATACATATTTTCCAAGTTAATGTTCAATTACATTTACCTAGAGCATTAACTACTCTTGTTTTCTCTTGTAGATCCTATCCTACCCAAACAAAAGCAAAGCACACAAGAAACCATGAAGAAAATCTCAAGCATGCTCCAAAGAATGGAAACATTCTAATGAAACTTCTACTACGTATAAATTATTATCACTCCATGCATGCAAAGGTCACTCATTGGGTTGATAAAATGTATCCTAAGTCTTGAAGGTGCATAAGGATTGGGAACACGAGACACAAGTTGATAGTGGAATTATTAGATAATCTATTATTAGCAAGCTTGCATGCTTTTGTAATTATCTTGTAAGGGCATGGCTATTCTTAGCATGTAGCCTATTTTGAGGATGCATGAGTGGTGAAGGGAAAGTCCCCTACCTATATATATGTATTGATTTGCACATTTTAGGGATCATGATCGGTGATATTTTTAGAGGTTATGTTGTTGGTTTATGAGCACATAACTTATGGTGACATTATTATGTATGTATGTATGAAGCTTTTGTGTTTTACAACAATTAATATAATGGATCTTTGTGGCTGGATATTGGTTATTGATATATTTGTGACTAATGGTTCTTTCATGGTAAACTTAATCTTGATTCTTGTATGAGTTAATCTTACATATGGTTAAGATCTAGATCTAGTTTATGTTATGCAATATACTTGATTATCTATTATGGATCTGGAATATTTGTATGATCATGCTAACTCCTTGAGAAATCTTCCATAAAAGAGGGACTGGTACCCTTGCACACTTTGGGTGAGTGCTCTTTGGAGAGTGATGTGTCAATGCACCTTGGGTTGTTGTGGGTAAAATAAGACTACATTTTGGTTCCATTTTAGGACCTCTTTTTAGTTGTTTTCCAGGATGTTGCATGATGAAGACGTATCGGTTGACTTTGGCCAGTATTGAAGAGTGGTTAGACAATTTAGAGGAAGAGTATGCTCACATATTTAACATTGGACCTGATTTTGATGCACGTGCGTGGGTTGAATAAAATTTGTATCATGAGCTCTATGAGATGTTTTTCTCTATTTTCCCATAGAGTTGTATGAGTGGTTGGTAGCTTATGCATCAAAGAGAAATTGGAGGTTTTGAACACTTGTTTGGACATAGAAGAATTCCAGGCTTTGCATGATGTTGATCTTGACTTGGACACATTGTATAGATCATTGGTGGAGTGGTGTTTTGAATAGCTATATTTTGGAGTACACAATTTCTACTTATTCTTCCTATAGGTTGTTGAGTTCTAGTTCTTGTGAACCTAGAGGATCTTATTTGCATGGTATCCTTTAGCGATTAAGATCTTGATTGTGACCCTAGGATTTGGAACAACATCCTATGGCTAGCTAAACCCCACCACATGGGGGGTAGGAGTAGGTGTGGTGAAAGATGGTAGACCTAGTGGTAGAAAGGTAGAGAGAAGAAAGGTGGCTTAAGTTTAATGAGGCACATGTGAGAGGGATTTAGAGAAGCAACATGAAGTTGCATGGAAAAATGGTGTGGAGAGAGATGGCTCATGAAGGATTTGGAGCTCACATGTAGAGGACGTGGAGCCGAGCATCTATAACTCCCCATTTGGTAAGCATGGCAGAGAACCCTCTTTGACCTCAGATGAGAGTGCATGCATGGAAATTGTAAGGACCATGGGCACACATTTGATCCCTCCTAGTGACCTAGCCCTTGCGCTTGGTTTTCTAGTTTCTACAAAGTCATTAGTAAGAAAGAGCTAGTGTGGGTAGTAGAGTAGTGACATAGAGTTAATTTACCATCAAGTTTAGAGTTAATCAGGTAGCTTATTCATCTATGGTGGTGTAATCATCATCTGTGTTATTTGAGGTCTGGTTGGAGGTATATTTTTTTGGCGTCATGTCATCAACACAAACATGTGGCATGCACAAAATTTGGTATCATCACATCTGGAAGTAGTACAACTTCACAGACTGGGGAGTTCAGTTTAGCACAAATTTTGGAACACAAGGTAGTGCATCCTCTGGTCCATTTCCTACTATAGGGGAGGATCAGAGGATCAGTGGCTCAGGATCTAGTGGATCTGGTGGTTTAGGGGGGAGGAAACACATGAGGTAATACAGTTCTAGATCTAGTGGGCATGGTCCACACCAACCCCAAAAAGTATATTTAGAGATGTCTCTTCATCTCCCAAAATACAAAGGAATTGAAGATGCAATTGAGCATGTGCATATGTGTGAAATACTATGGCACTAAAGGGATTACAACTCCAGAGCATAAGGAAGCTAGTTTGTAACTACTTTGCAAGGGCACACACATAGTTGGTATAGGAAATATGATCCAAACCAGACTTGTGTAGACTATACCACATTTGCATGTGATGCTTTCTTAGTAGAGTTCCACATACCTGAGTTTGAGAAGAAGAGCATCAACATGCTAAAGGACATCAAACAGGGCATGGATGAGAGTGTAAGGGAGTATGATGCTGATTTAAAACTTTATTATCAAAGTTATCTTATGACATTCACCCAAGTCAACATGCTCAATGGTTTTTGAGGTTTGATCACACCTTTCAAAAGGGTGCTCTCACACAGACTTTATATAGACCCACAAGGATTTAGAAAGTTTCTGTGCTGTTGAGGTAGTTGGGAGTGTAGACACTAGAGTTAGCCCATTTTTGAAGCTCAGATTGCATCTATGGCTAAAAATTAGAAAATTTGTCAGCTAATTCAACTCATGAGATGCGTAGTGGTATTTTTGGTGCACAGATTGTGAAGTAGAAGGACATACTAAGGATAGTTTCCTCATAAATCGGTGTGCGCCATGTTGTTGGATTGTGAGATCTATCACTTGGATCATGATTCAAGTAGGTGCCCATTATTGCAATGTGCATGATAAGGAAGAACGTGTCCTGTTATTATAAGATTTTGTAGGTCTACCACTCATGATATAGAGAATTACAGGTTGATTGATTGATCATTCATGATGTCATTGATATTGTGTATGTGTACATACTAGTGTTGTAAAATAATTCCAAGGAGCAAGGTGAGCATCATGATCATAATCACAATGAAGGGTGCTCTAATGGAGGTGGTAGAGGTAGAGGTCAGGATACCATGGAGGATTCAGAGGCCGAGGTCATGGTGGTGGAAGAAGTGAATTTCCCTCATGGAACATGTTATACATGTGGATCCCCTGATCATTATAGGCATGAATGCCCTCAAATATTATTTTTTCTTTTGTGAAAAGAACCACAATTATGAAGAATTCCTAGATTTTTATGAACATTGAGAAAGAAGCACAAACAAGATAAGGGCATGGGAATGGTTAGAGTACAACACATTATGTGGAAGATCAATGGATGTCAAAGTTAGTGCTTGATCCTGAGATGGTACTATGTTAGTCACTACACACGCTGTGAGGTTGTGCATGCATGGAAGTTCCAAAGTTCCAAAGAAGAAGCCTATTATTACAAAAGAGGAGGTATTGCATGTAAAAGTATCCAGACCCTACTCATCAGAAGGAAGTTTATCAAGAAACCATGGAAGTTATTAGAAATTTACAGGGTGAGATACAATGCTTGAAAGGAGTAGTCACATGGAAGTTGGAGTAGGAAAAATAGTTGAGCTTCCTCAAAAAGGATGTTGATGATTTAAAGGAGGTTTGTAAGATGTTGTGTGACAAGAAAAACATCATTCCTTTATTGGGGAATGGTTAAGGGGAAGATGTGTGCACTGGAGTTGAGCATGAGAGACATTTTTACATGCTAACTTACCTCCTCATAGTTTGGATTATGATAAAGAGATCACTCTAATGTTGTTGTTGATGGATGGATTTTGAGTAACATTTTGATTGATATAGGTGTGCAAAGTGAATGTACTCACTTTGGATGCATGGAATCAGATGGGGAGACCACCATTACAACCATCTTCAAATGTGTTGTTTATGGAAAACAAGACTAAAGCCACACCCATTGGAGTCTTGAAGGATGCTACTATTACTATACAAGGGGCCAAGTTTACTAGAGACTTTGAGGTCTTGGCACTTGTAGAGGCAGATAGTTTTCCAACATTTCTTGGGTGCCCTTGGTGTTATGTGAATAATGTTGATTTGCACTTTAATAAAGGATATATCAGTTTTGAGAACAAGGAAGAGTGTGTCATCATTCCTTTGATAGATGGAAAAGTTGCACCTTATGTAGAACCTTTGAGTGAAGAGGATTTGAACAAAATTTATGTGTGCACCATTAGAGATCCTAAGTACTTGAGCCATCAAAGGAAGGAGTTATTCAATGGGATGATGCATAATCTATGAGTGATACTACAAGTGTTGCATGTGATAACTGGGCACATGGGACTTATGAAATGATTGTTGGGCATGAGATGAAAGTGTAGTTACATGTGCGTAAGTAACTACCATTGTTTTGTTAGCATTTGGGTAGTAACCAGGTACCAAGGTACATTGGTGAAGGAAATCTTGAAGTATTTTTGTGCTTATGGAAGCCCAGTGGAAAAACAAGTGGAAAGAAGGAATATGTTAGTGTATATACCCTACATGGGATAACCACACGTTGGTGGATGGTACACAGAGATGGTATTTTAGAGTGGTGAGAAGTGAGAATCACCTTCTCTACTAGATTTCTTTGGAGCAATGCACCTACCAAGACATGTGAATTTCATGGGAAGGATGCTCAACACCATGTTCAACAGTAGTGTGAGAGACTCTGATAGAGGGGCAAGAGGCCTTACCACCTTCACTTGTGGGTGCATAAGTTCTACTACACCTTGCGAGGTGTGCACATGCATGGTATGTTTATGCAGAATTGAATAGAGAAAACAAAATTGGGCAAGAACTAACTATAGGTATGATTCAGACCTTTGACTATTTTTCCACTAAACCTCCAATGAATGAGGCATTACAGGTTATGAAGTGCTTGACTTGGGAGATAGTGCAAAAGGCTTGAGAACTTATTCAGAGAGTTACTAGGTGAGTCAGATCTGGAGGCACGTTTTTTGAGAAGAGACAAATGAAGAACAACTTGGGCATGCACTTTCTAGAAAAAGAAAAAGGTAAGATGGTCTACATAATTGATGATGAAGAAGTGGAGAATCTAGATGTTGAGCATACTGAGGGTACATGTGAGGTCTTAGATAGTGCATAGATGAGAAAGCACACGTATCATGAGCCTATGAAAATGAAGAAGGTCAACATTGGGATAGATGTTGAACCTAAGGAGGCCATCATTGGTGATTATTGGTCTAACTCAGAGGTTGCTAAGATAATTGAGTTGTTGCATGACTTCCAAGACTTATTTCCTAGAGGCTATCATGAGTTAAAAGGGGTACATCACTCTTTGGGTGAGATGAGGATCAAGCTAAAGGAAGGTGTGTGCACTCTAGTTAGGAAGAGGCCTTACAGGATGAATCCTAATCTACGCATCAAGGTAAAGGAAGAAATTGATAAGATGTTGAATTTAGGATCATTGAGCCCATTGAGGAGTCAGAGTGGGTTAGCCCTATGGTGATAAGTATAAAGAAATATGGAAGAATAAGAATTTGTGTGGATTATAGGGAGTTGAATGTTGCATGTGTAATAGATCCCTTTCCCACACCTTTTACTGAAAGAAATTCTTGGAAGGCATTGTAGGGCACGAGATCTACTCCTTCACTGATGGATTTTCTAGATATCATCAGTGAGGATAGCTAAAGAGGATCAAGAGAAGACAAATTTCACCACTGAGTGGGGAAGTTTTGCATACATAGTTATGCCTTTTGGATTGAAGAATGTGCCTGTAGTCTTTTCATGCATTGTTGTGTAAGCATTCCAAGACTTTATTCATAAGTTTTTATAGGTTTACTTGGATGATTGGATAGTTTATGGGCTAGTGAAAGATCATTGTGATAATTTAAGACTTATGTTTGAGAGGTTGACGAAGTTGAGCATCTCCTTAAACATTAAGAAGTGTGTTTTTTGCTACACCTTTTGGGACTTTGTTGGGACACATTATTTGTAAAGAAGGCTTGTTGGTAGATCTTGCTAAGGTTGTTGTTATTTTGGGCTTAGAGGAACCTACTAACTAGAGTGAGGTGCATGGATTCTTGGGGCACATAGGATATTACAGAAGTTTATCAAAGGTTATGCTAAGATTTCATGCCCTTGGAAGAATTATTGAAGAGTAAAGGAAAGTTCCATTGGGGTGAAGCACAAAATGCACATTTTTGAGACATTGAAGGAAAGGCTTACTACAACACCTATTTTGTGCTTTCCTTCATGGACCAAACCTTTTCATGTGCATGTGGATGCTTCTGGCATGGCCATTGGCATGGTATTATCCCATCCTGGAGAAGGTATTATTGATCATCCTATTTTTTTTTAAAGTAGGAAGTTGACACCAATGAAACAAATTATACAACTATAGAGCGAAGCCTTGTCCATGATTTATGTGCATATATAAGTTTTGAAATACTTACTGGAAACACCCATTTATATTCTATATATATCACATGGCACTTAAGTATTTGGTGAAAAAAGCCCATTTTGTAGGGGCACATATGTTGTTGGATTCTGTTGTTTTAGAATTTGATTTTATAGTGGTGGTTAAGCCAAGAAAGAGAAATTCTAGACCAGATCATTTATCAAGGATTAATTCAGGTGAGATGCAGAGCATTGAGGACATAATGTCATATGCATAATTATTCAGATTGAACCACACACCTCTAACTTAGAAGATATTGTTGTCTTTTTGCATACTGGTGTGGCACTTGAAGGGATGAAGAGTTTAGAGAAGAAACAACTTGTCATACATGCCATCATGCCTTATATGTTGATCAGTGGATTTATACAAACTAGGTCGGGATGAAGTTTTGCACTGGTGTGTGCTTGAGCATGAGCATGAAGCTATTATGGAGGAAGCTCATGGTGGGATTGTAGGTGGACATTATGTAGAGATGCTACCACGCATAAGATTTTATTGGTTGGTTTGGTATGGTGGGAAACATTATATAAGGATTGTAAAGAATATTGTAAGGCATGTGATCATTGTCAGTGCCTTGGAAAGCCTAGGCATAGAGATGAAATGCCTTTAAGGCCTATTGCTAGTGTAAAACCTTTTGAAAAGTGGGAAATTGACTTTTGGGTCCTATTTCCCCACCCACACACAGGACTAGATCACACTATTACATTATAACTTGTATAAATTATCTTACAAGGTGGGTAAGTGGTGCCTACAAAAGGATTACATGACAACTACAACATAGAAAGGTTTCTATGGGAAAACATTATCAACAAGTATGGATGCCCATTGAGTTTGAAAAGTGATAGGGGTACTCATTTTCTTAATGAGACCATCAGATATTATTGGTATAATTTATGGTGGCACACCATAAAACAACACCCTATCACCCACAAGAAAATGGAACTGTTGAGGCTTTCAACAAGATATTGGGACATACATTGACTAAGATTTGTGATGTTGGAAGGAAATATTGGGATGATAAAGT
The DNA here is from genome assembly GCA_018340775.1 of Taxus wallichiana var. yunnanensis. Taxonomy (NCBI): domain Eukaryota; kingdom Viridiplantae; phylum Streptophyta; class Pinopsida; order Cupressales; family Taxaceae; genus Taxus; species Taxus wallichiana. Next base: position 793,334,221 of record CM031242.1, read on the forward strand.
CTTTGTTGTACTTTGGGCATACATGAAAACTTATAAAAGATTGAAACAAAGCCACACCCTTTCAATTGGTGTTTGGCGTGGAGGTTGTTTTACCCATGGAATTCATGTTACCTTCTCTACGTATTTACGTGTGCATGAGGAGGTTTGGATGATGAGAAAGCACTTGAAGAGCACATTGATAAATTGATGCAGTTGGATGAAAGGCATGTTATTTCCAGATGGAGTCAGAAGACAAAAAGGCCAAGATAGAAGGCAAGGCATGGCATGATAGGCATATTAAGGATAAGAAGCTTGAAGTTGGACATATGGTTCTTCTTTATGACTCCAAGTTCTTGTGCCACCCTGAAAGCTCAAAGTGCATTGGTTGGGACCGTATATATTGTGACTTACATACTTGATTCAGGTGCTTTTCAATTAGAGGCACTGGATGGGACATGGTTTCCCAGTTATTTCAATGGGAGTAGGCTGAAGCCCTACTATAAATAAGTCTTCTTGGTGTTTGTAATAAGGTAGTATTTCCATTAGATTAGATTTCCTTTAATGCATTTCCTTTATATGTGTTTCCTTTCATCATTGTTATGCTTTGTCAATTTAGTTTAGTGTTTTGTGTAATAAGTGCATTTGCACACCAAAAGTTGATTACTATCTATTGAATTCATGTTCATGCACAGAGGACCATACATACTTTTAGTGTGGGGTGGAGTATATACAAGATAAATGGATCAAGTTTGAATGTTCTCTAGAAGATGGGTATGCATAGAGAAATATTATGCAGTGTGTTGAAGTAAAGGTGTGGATATAGAAAGATTTCTCATGAATGAAGACCACATGTGAATGAATGAATGACATGTAAATGTAGGTAGGTTGCAGCATGGGAAACTACTTGGTGAAAGGTGCATTGGATAGGTACTTTGGCATGAAGGCATGCACGAAAAGGAGGTATGTGGCCGAGGAGTAGTAGGTGCACTAGAAGGTTATGAATGGGGCATGGAAAAATCAATGCGAAAAAGGAAAGAAAACCAATTTAATGTTGAGTATAGTGGTAGGTGGAGAGAAATAAATGTGAAATTTTTTGAAGGTTATAAAAGGTGTTGTTTGTGAAATCATTTTTACCTTTTGATTAAGAAGAGTTCAGTGAGTTGAGAGAGAGCTAAGAGTGAGTTGTGTGAAGTGTGTGAGAGTTGTGATACAAACTAAACCAGATGGATTTGAGCACGAGATTGATTGGCTGCTCCATTGGAGAAGGTGTTTGAGTGAAACAAAGGTATGTGGGGAGAAAAAATTGTAGTTAGGGTTTGAGTTTGAGCTAGGGCACACATTTTGAGCTAGGGCATGCAGGTTTTGAGTTACAGAGCTCAAATCAACTGAAAAAACACACTTTTATAGTCATATGGCACCTAAGTGAGCACTTGGAGTGGCTACAAGGGGTAGAAAAGGAAAAGGAAGTCAAAGTGAAGTTGAAGACACCCCCGAGAGCCATTTTTTAGAGATGCAATATCCATAAGGGGTTTATATGGGCCGATTAGGAATCACATGTTTGATGTTGTAAAAGTAAGTGATTATAACCATAGAACTAAAGATAACAAAGATGAATTGACAAGTTGTTGGTAGTAAAGACAACCATGAGAACAAAGAAAATGATATGGCTGTTTATGATGATGTAGGGGGAAAAATATTTCATCAAATGTAGGAGTTTTGTAACTTTATGAACTCCTTACTTTGGAAAACTAAAAATTTATATCAATGGTTGATGAGTAGAGTCCATGAGGACTTATTTTACTTTGTTGGGTGATGAATGAGGCTTACCGCGCCCCTGATTGGGAGATTGACAAGATTGAGGAGTTCAGGTACAAAAATTAGCAGTGACCTCACTATAAAGGAGGCAATAAGAAGCAACAAAGAAAGTGTTAGGATACATGAAGGGAGGGTGTGGGATGGATATCCCCAAGTTACATAAGTACCCTGTTATTTAGTGGTAGAAACACACCTTCTTACTAAGTTAAATAATCAAGAGTGTTGGTCATAGGTGAACAAGGCATGGTTACATGTGCAAAAGAAGATGACAAAAGGGAGTAGTTTACAATTTGGCTAGTTTTCATTGTAAAACCATTATTGAAGAGGCACACCAAGGTGAGAAGATAAGTTTTGGCAATCCTTTTGTCTCTTGTTTTTGTAGAAATTGGAGTGCCCGATGGGCCAAAAGAAGATGTGGCAATACCCAAAAGAAAAGAGGTCCCTTATAGAGAGATTTTTAAAAGTACACATGTGATGGATCCATGAGCGGAGCTTATAAGAAAAAAAAAAAAATTTGGTATGAGCTCTTTGCATGCTACATTTGAGAGCATGAATGGAGAATACCTAAGGATCTTCCTTCGGTATTGGAAAAACAGGTACAATTTTTAGTTTACCAACATTTTTGCATAGGGCATTTTGGAATGAAGGATGGAAAGTGGAGCCCTTGGTGTAAGCTCCCATATGCCTTCACCATGCACTACTTTTAGGCATCAATACATAGTTCTCAAATGTGCATGAAGGTTGATGTTCAATGCAGACAAGGTGGATTATGACTACCATACACTCAGAAAACCTATGTCTACCGAGTAAGTCTGCATATATTGAGAAAATGATTTTAGATGATATTAATATTAAATCTATGAGTTTGGAATTGGGAAGTCTGGGGCAGCTCTTGTATACATTTACCTTAAGCCCAAGTTGGAAAATGGGAAGTATGTTGAAAATGAATTCAAGCTCCCTAGACCACCCAAGGGAAACATATTGTGGGCACACTTGCAAGATGAAGAGGACACTTTTCCCCTTGGTGAAGAAGAAGAAGAGGAGGAACAAGAGAAAGAAGATAGTGGTGGCTTGGAGCATGGGAGAAAAAAGCCCACTGTAGGAGAGAAAAAGAGAGTGAGGAAACCCTCCATTGCAAAAAGAAGATGAGGAGAAGTGGGAATAGAGACATGCGATATGGAGGTAAATATAGAACAGGGATTGGGACCCATAATATAAAAGGTGTTGAGAAGAACCAGAACTCAAGGCACATGACCTTCACAACCACTGAGGAGGTCACCTAGACTTCCCTATGAAGGTAGAACCAGAGAAAGAAAAAAAGGCACAAGTACATTCCTAGGAAGGATAGTGAGGGCGAGAGAAATCTGAGAGGAAAACACAAAGTCTCCCAGGATTCATATAGGATGTAGAAGAGCCTCAGAAGAAGAATTGAAACATGATATAGAGGAGTTAAAGGACCCAGGAGATGGATAGTGGTGACCATTGGATATAAAATAGGTGAAGATAAGGGTGAAACCATCGGTGCAGTGCCATACCAATTGATGGAGGGCCATAGTGTTGATTCAGTGTATGTTCCAAAAGGTAGGCACTCTGGGAAGGAAAAGGATGAAGGTACATATGAGACTCCTACAGTTGGGTATGTAAATGACCTAACAAATATTATATGTGTGAGGTTCCAAAGTACCTTAGAACTTAAGGAATTATATGGCTAGGAGTTGATGGACTTTAGAGATGGTGACTACGCACACATGAAAACAACTATCATGGACCATGCAGACTCACATGGATGAGCCTAATTTTGATGTGTGTGAAGAATCATGTGTCTCTTGAGGAGAATGAAGAAAGTGCCACATTCATGCCATGTGACTATCAAGCCCCATGTGATGTCGGATGAGAAGGTGAGTAATGCATTAACTAAAGGTATCTATAGAAGTTACATGTAGAAACATAGATAAAGAGAAAACTATTCAGGCACTTATAGAAGATAGAAAATATAAAGATATCAAGATAAAGTGCTTGATGGAGGAAAAGGAGAAAGTTGAGGCAAAGGTGAGTGCATTAGGTGAGTATGGCAAAACAAATTGGAGATGAATTTTGAAGGTAAGGCCGCATTTGGAAGATAAAGTGCCAAAAAAATTCCCCTCTGTAATGCACTATTTGCACACACTTGTTCATATGTTGATGGATGAAGGTCTGGTGTGCATGCCAAAACCAAAGGATGATGCTATGCATAGCAGAGAAGGAGGCCAAGGAAACAATTGTGCATGCAAAATTACTAGCTATGAATCTATACTGCAGACCTTGAAGGATGAATTGAAAAAGGTAGATTTGGCATTGAATATGTGTGTGGCCCTTGATGTAATAATAAAGACAAGGACTATGGAAGAGGAGGATGAGGTCCTTAAAGTAGTAAAGAATGAAACACTTGGGCATGAGGAGAGGCTCACTTTGGTAGAAGAAAAGCATGATGCGCTTACAGTAGCCTAGACCCTCACAAGGAAAGGATTAAAGAGATTGGAAAACTCATCACGTGGATGGATGGATGTTATGGAAGGGATGGTCTCAATCATGGCTAATGTTCTCAGGGTGTTGTAGAATGAAGGTGAGAACATGACTCTAGATGAGTTGGATGGGGTACTTGAGATATCCTAGACAAAACTAATAAGATCTTGAGTGATTGAATGAGTTAGAAGTAAGGTCAAAGCGAGAATATCCAGAATTAATTTTACTACTCTGAAAGTATAGGGCCCAAGTATTCTTTCATTCTTTTGTATAGTTATTCTTTCATTCCTTATTCTTTATCATGGAGAGATAAGTTATGATTACCCATTTTGGGGATGGAAATGAAGCAAGTGTGGGGTAATGTTGGGCTGATGAAATGTAGCCTAAGTACTAAAGGTGCATAAGGATTGGGCACACGGACACAAAGCACGTAGGTGTTCGCGGAAGGATAGTGGAACATGGTGTGTGTGGGAAAGTTTGAAATCAAGACTTATTTATTTTTAGTATGAGGCTAAATATAGACATGGAGTGTAGAGCACAAAAAATATGAAGACTTGGAGAACACACAAAGGCTATTTTAGACAAAGTTAAAGATTAAGTGACATGCATAGTTTTGAGCTATTAATAGGATTAGAACTATAGTTATTATTAGATAATCTATTATTAGTAGCTTGCATGATTTTGTATTATCATGTAAGGTGCATTTTATTCTTATCATGTAGCCTATTTTGGAGAGTGCATGAGTAGTGAAGGAAAGTCCCTATTTATAAAGGATGTATTGATTTGCATCGTTTAGAATATTTTGTTAATAGAGTTATGTTGTTGGTTCTTGAGCGTGCATAATCTTATGGTGACATTATTATATATGTATGAAAGCTTATGTGTTTTAAAATAATTAATATAATGTATCTTTATGGCTGGATATTGATTATTGATATATCTATGATTGATTTCTTTAATGGTGAACTTAATCTTGATTCTTGTATAAGTTAATCGTGCATATGGTTAAGATCTAGATCCAGTTTATGTTATGTAATATACTTGATTATATGTTATGGATCTAGAATATTTGTATGATCATGTTAACTCCTTGACCAAGTTGTCATAAAAGAGGGACCTGTACCCTTGTGCACTTCTTCGATGTGAGCACTTAGATTACAGCCGAGGATGTGCCAAGTGCGCCTTGGGATGTTGTGGGTAACTTTATACTACCAAATCCTTGTTTGCTAACATATAGTGGAGAAAACGTAGTCACTAAATCATGTACTTACTATGTACATATATCCTATAAATACTTCATTTATATGCATGATTCCTAATCAAGAGAATTAATTATTAACACCCCCATTTACTTTGCTTTTATACTTTTCATCTTTGTTGTTTACTGGTTTTGATTGACAACTTATAGTTTTGCATACTAGTTGACATCCTACTTAGCTCTAATGTCACTGTTTGACCTTTATTAGTACCTAATATAGGACGGCCCATTAGGGATAGGAGTTCCTAGGCACTAATGTCCCCTTTGGGCTCTTGTGTGCTCTTTACCTCTTTTTGACCTTTCAAATGTTACTTCTTTCTTGTTTTCTTTTATCACTCTTGGTTGACCTTTCACTTGTTAATGAAGAAACTTAAGCAAAGGAATCATATATATACATGTCCTATTTAACTGTTATCACAAAAATGTCACCCTCTAATTTATCATATATGTGTGGATGAGAAATCAGTTTTTTGGGTGACATGGCATTGTCTCTCAAGTTGTGGGACTTGCTACTTGAGACAAACCTCTAGAGAAGGTTGGTTCCTCTACCTAATCCTAATGCTAAACTACTCCTAAGGAAGGAAATGCAACTATCTAATCCTATTCTATGATTCCAAGGGACCAGGGAGAGAGAAAGATGCATGAAAAGGGAAATCCTAAGCTAAAGAGAGGTGATATCACCAAGAAAAAGGGTTGAGCTCTCTCCACAGGAAAGGAAACAAAAAAACATGGGAGAGAGGGAAGACAAATATATGACAAAAACAACCATGCAACTTCTCCTTTCCCACGCACTAACAACACAAAAAAAATAGAACATGTAATCAAGAAATACACACAACATGCCAAAAAAATAACAAAGAGGAGCATTGTAAATAAAACAATCTAGGGTAGACCAAATGTGCCACAAAACATATTTTTATTGCTTAAAATATGTACAAATTAGTTACATTGGTGGAAGGCACTAGTAAATTGTTGAGAGTATATTTGAGGTCCTGGAAATCATGGGAAGTTAGACACCATTTTGGCATGGTACCATTACAACAAAAAGCACTCTTTTGAAATAAGCATCAATTTACAATATATAGAAGAATGGAGAGAGAGAAGAGGGAAAAGAGAGGGAAAGAGATTGGATTTGATCTTGCCATTAATGAAAATATCTATTTTTCCCTGTAACATAGATTTCAAGATTTAACCATCATCAATCATCCATTAATCTCTGAAAAACATCATGGGCACCCTATCAAACTTGTTCCCCAATGTCCTTTTGCTTTTAGGAGAAGGTAAGAGCCCCATACTTCATCAATTCGAGTGGTTGAGCCATTTGTAACTACACATTAATGTCTAAACTATTTTCCCTATTTTTTCCACCAAACATGATCAATTTTTGAATCAAATGATGCAAAATTGAAGGGCTCGAGGATACCTTTCCAACAAGACCAATTTTGCGTGATTTGGAGCTCTGGAGAAAAAGTTATGGCCATTTGAATTTTACATGTCAAGATGAACAAGAGAGTGACACGTGGCAACCTTTGATTGGCCTCAGAGATTTCCTCTTCCTATGTGTTACTGATTTGAATTTACCACGTGTTGGTCTTTATTTGGTTTCGGGGTTGGGATTTACTTACGTGTCTACTTCCTTTGCTTTATTGTGCTATGTGGCTTTGCATGCATGTATGTTCCATTATGAAATGTGAGCCAATAAGAAAATGCCACATACCTTCACAAAGTGTCGAATTCGGTTATACCATATCAAACCCTACAAAGTGTGAACCACCAAGAAGGCACCATGTATGTCTTATGTCAAATCTATCTTGCTTTTGTGTTTTCCTTTCATTGGTTGTGGGGCCGAGTCTTTGACGTTTTCCTTGCATAATACCCCCTGAGACCCAAAAACCTTTGAAATCCATATCATTCCATGGAATTTACATCCGTGAGAGCCCATTTGCTCACACTGCGCACTAGAATGGTGATGTGTGTCCACTACGACCCACGTGATGCCTTCTACTTGCACCACTTTTCCTACTCACCTAGCTAACCATTCAAGCCTTGCCTTGACCTGCAATGCTATCCACTTCAAGTTATTCCATGGACTTGAGGTTCATAGAGCCCAAATTCAATGAAGAGACCTAAATCCTTCCACATGTCCCTTCCTTGTAGGAATTTTAATTGCTTGGTGGTGTATACCTTTGATGGTCATTTGAACGTGAATAAAGTCCTAAGTGCATTTTAAATGAGTTATCTAAATTAATGGTGGGGTTAGCACCGGTTGTAATAGAGATATATTAATTAGATCTAATCTTAAAAGCAATCAATAAGAAATAAACAAGAAGAAATAATACACAATATTTAACATGGTTCACCCAATGTCAACTACGTTCACCAAGAAACAACCAATTTATTATAAGAGAGAAAATATAATGAAGATTTGCAATCTTCCACACCTTCTTTATGTCCTGTACTTTCTTCTCTACAAATTTCTCTTTTTCTCTCTAAAGGAAACTTCTCTTAATTCTCAATTGAATTCCATCATCTAAAACCTAACTTTATGTGTATATATGCATCTACAATCTTAGGGCACTTTAGCTATGTAATTATAACCATTAGATTCACTTTACAACTAAAGATATATCTAATTCTCACAACTTAATTATAGAAGTCATGCACAAGAAACCGATGCCGATTAGCCTTAACTGATGTTGGTTAGCCTCGACTGATGTCGGTTCCTCCTTGAATGACCGATACCAATCTATGGGTGACCGACGATGGTTCGTCTACTAACGCTTGTCGATTCTTGTATTATTCTAAAGAAGTCTATAAAAACATGCCAGTGAAGAAATTAAGCTCCATAACTCAACAATATCCCACTTGGAGATAAATTGTTGCACTATACCATATAACTCCTTCCTCTGATCCTTTCCTTGGCCTGTTTCTCCCTCCTCAAGTCTCAAACTCAAAGACCAACAAAAGTGGAGTGTAGCTCCAACTTTTCCTTTTCCAATGGCTTCATTAGCATATCCACAAGATTTTCCTTTATATGAATTTTCTCCAACTTCAGCTACCCATCCTCCAATACCTGTCATATGAAGTGATATCTCAACTGAATGTGTTTTGTTCTAGAATGAAACATTGAGTTATTTTCTAGATGAATCACACTTTTACTATCATTGTACAATCTGCAATCCTCTTGCTCCTTTCCCAAATCTTCCATGAACTTTCTCATCCATATCATCTCCTTGTTAGCTTCTATACCTACAACATACTCAACCTTTGTAGTAAACAAGGCCACAACCTTCTGCAATCTAGAAATCTAGCTAACTATTGTCCCACCTACTATGAAAACATATCCAATGGTGCTCCTCTTGCCATCCAAATCACCAGCCATGTCTGAATCCACATAGCCACGTAAAGAAGTATCTAACCCTCCATAGCATAATTGCATGCCAAATGTCCCTCTCAAATACCTGAGAATCCATTGGACTGATTTCTAATGCTCTTTACCTAGATTAGCCATAAATCTACTCATAACTCCCACTACCTTGTATATGTCTAGTTTGGTACAAACCATAACATACATCAAGCTCCCAACTGCTAAAGCATACGGAACTCGTGCCATGTACTCAACCTCCTTGTGTGATGTAGGACACTGATCTTTTCTCAATTTGAAGTGTCCAACCATAGGTGTACTTACATGTTTTGAATTTTACAAATTAAACCTTTCTAACACCTTATTGATATAATGCTCTAAGACAAATACAACTTCATGTTTTTCTTGTCTCTTGTGAATTTTCATGCCAAGGATTCTCTTTACATCTCCCAAATCCTTCATTGCAAATGTGTGAGCTAGCTTTTCTTTAAGCTCACCAATGTCCTATATACTAGATCCTGCAATAAGCATATCATCCACATATAGTAACAAAATAATATAGCTCCCATTTCCAAGCATCTTGAAATAAACACAATGGTCGATTCACATCTCAAATAACCATGCTCATGCATGAAACTATCAAACCTCATATACCATTGCCTTGGATATTTCTTGAACCCATATATGCTTATTTTTCAATCTACACACAAGTTTCTCCTTACCCTTGACTTCATACCCAAGCGGATGATTCATATAAATATCTTCCTCTAAATCACCATGAAGAAATGTCATCTTGACATCAAGTTTCTCTAAATAAAAATCCTCTACTACAACTAAACTTAATACAATATGAATAGAAGTCATCTTAACAACAGGAGAAAAAATTTCACTAAAGTCAATACCTACTTTCTATGCAAATCCCTTTACTACAAGCCTTGCCTTGTATCTCTTTATGTCCACCCTCTTCTTCCTTGATCCTATAAACCCACTTGTTCTGCAATGCTCTTTTACCTACTGGACAACTTAACCAAATTCCATGTCTGGTTCTTCTCTAAGGAGTCCATCTCCTCATCCATGCCATGCTCCCACTACTTGTGGGATTTATCTTACATTGCTTCTTCAAATATTTCTGGTTCACCACTATCAGTCAATAATAAATAAGACAAGGAAGGTGAAAATATTTTTGAGGTCTACTTACCCTTTGTGACCTTCTCACTGAGATTTGGGGTGTCGAGGCTCAATCTTCTCTTCTTGTAGATTTGTATCTACTTAAAATTGACCGACGCGTCACCTTCTACCGATGCGATTTGGATAACCAACACCACGATCTGTCTCTTCTTCTATAACCGATGCCGTATAGGGACCATGTCGGTCGGGGTAAACCGATATCGATTAAAGGTAAACCCATCTCGATTCTTGTGTAAACCTATAAGTGTTAATTTTAAATCCAAGAGTTCATTTTCATCCACAAACTTCTCCATCGGTTCACCTTTAGGTACCAAAACTTGATCCCTATACATTCTCTTTTCATTCCAATCAATTTCATGACTCCTAATTATCTTAGAACCTTCTAAATCCCAAAACCGAAATCTGAAATCACCAGAGCCATAACCAATGAAAGTATATCTTTTGGATTTAGCATCCAATTTATTTCTATTTTCCTTATCAATATGCACAAAAGCTTCTAAGCCAAATACTCTAAGAAAATAAAGATCTACCTCTTTTCCAATCCAAGATTCTTCTGGTATTCCACCATTCAGTGCACTTGAAGGTCCATGGTTAATCAAATAAACCACCATGTCTACTACTTCTACCCAAAATTGTAAGGGCAATCCAACATGTATCCTCATGCTTCTAGCTCATTCCATGATTATCTGTTCATTCTCTTCAGTAACACCATTCTCTGTGGTGTTCTAGGAACCATCCTTTCTCTGTATTCCATTTATGAAAAATAATCATTGAAATCCTTATTGCAGTACTCACCACCATTGTCAGATCTAAGGAACTTTAACTTTGAATTTGATTCATTTTCCACAAGGGCTTTCCATCTTTTAAAAGTTTAAAAATATTAGATTTATGATTTATACAATAAACCCATACCTTTCTTGTGGCATCATTAATGAAAGTAACATAGTATTGGGATCCTCCATGAGAAGCTACCTGGGTTGGTCCCCACACATCTGAGTGTACAAGCTCTAATTTATGCTTCTTCTTTGTTGCCCCAACTTTGAGAAATCTCACTCTCTTCTGCTTTCCAAAAATACAATGCTCACAGAAATCAAGATCTACACATTTCAAATCTAATAACTTACCCTTTTCCTTTAAGATATGCATTCCCTTTTCACTCATATGGCCTAGCCGATTGTGCCACATGCTTGTATCTAAATTTGAAGTAGATAAAATAGAAAATGAATTAATAATACAGGTAGATAAATACAATGATCCTACCTTCTTTCCTCTTGCTACAACAAGAGATCCCTTGGTAACTTTCCAAGATTTGGCTGTGAGTGTAACCATGCAACTAGTTTCACATAATTGTCTTGCAAAAATTAGATTTCTTTTGAGGCTTGGAACATGCCTCATATTTTTCAATATCCATGTATTTCATTATAATTTAATATGAACTTCACATCTACCATTAATATTGCATGGTTCATCATCTCCTAAATAAACATGCCCAAAATTACCCTGGACATAATTTCTAAATAGCCCTTATTAGGGGTTGCATGGAAAGAAGCTCTGAATCTAAAACCCATGACTCAATTTTATCATCCAAGGAGAGAATTAGGGCATCTTGTATTACCTCTTTTACAACAATATTTGCCTCTTTACCTTTCTTTGGTACATTCTCTTTTTTTTCCTTAAACCAACAATCCTTCTTTGCATGACCTTTCTTTCCACAATTCCAACAGATTATACCTCTACCTTTGGATTTATATCTGCCATTCTTAGACTTTGATTTCCCATTATTATTTCTCTTGGATCTCTCCTTCTTCCTTTACCCTACTTTCTACATTCAAAGCATTTTCAGATGATGATTCTTATGTACTTTTCCTACGTATTTCTTCATTCAGTATTATACTAACCACATCATCAAACTTTAAAACATTAGTAGCAGACGTTGTATTACTAACAACCATTACCAAGTTATCCCAACTATCTGACAAAGAGCATAATAATAAAATTGCTTTCACTTCATCCTCAAATGGAATACTAACTAATTTTAATTGATTTACAATAGATTGGAAATCATTCAAATGACTTGATGCAGATCCTCCTTCTTGCATCTTTAAATTAAACAATTTTTTCATCAAATAAAATTTATTTGAAGCACTAGGTTTTTCATATAGATTTGCTAAAGATTTCATTAACTCTACCGTAGATCCTACTTTGGTAATATTCAAAGCCACAAATGTTGTTAGGCTCAATCTTATAGATCCCAGAGCCTTTCTATCAAGAATTTTCCATTCTTCATCAGTCATCTTTGCAAGTCTTGCCTTCTCATCCAACGGTAAGTATAAATATTTCTGATACAGATAATCCTCCACCTGCATCTTCCATAATAGATAGTCATGGCTATCAAATTTATCTACTCTATGAATTTGCCTTCTTCTCCCATTGTTTTTCTCCCACTCAATCAGAAATCCTCTATGAGTAAATCTGTCAACACACACAACCCTCAAACAAAGATGCTCTGATACTAGTTGTTGGGGTTAGCACACCGGTTGTACAAATATATTAATTAGATCTAAGCATAAAATCAATCAATACGAAATAAACAAGAAGAAAAAATACACAAGATTTAACGTGGTTCACCTAGTGTGGGCTACGTCCACCAAGAAACAACCAATTTATCATCATAGAGGAAATACAATGAAGATTTGCAATCTTCCACACCTTCTTGGATGTCCTATACTTTCTTCTCTACAAATTTATTTTTTTCTCTCTAAAGGAAACTTCTCTTAATTCTCAATTGAATTCTATCTTCTAAACCCTAGATTTATGCTTATATATGCATCTACAATCTTAGGGTAACTTTAGCTATGCAATTACAACCATTAGATTCACTTTACAATTAAATATAGATCTAATTACTGCAACTTAATTATATAAGTCACACATAGGAAACCAATGTTGGTTAGCCCTAACCGATGTTGGTTCCTCCTTGCTTGAATGATACTTGGCCATGGGTTATCGATGATGGTTCATCAATCGATTTTGGTTACTTCAGTATTCCAGCAAGTCCAAAGCATGCTAATGAAGTAATTAAGCTCCATAACTCAACAATTAATCCAAGAGGGGGTTAATTTGGGATAAAAATTTGGTGACCTTCAAGGGATATATTATTGCTAGATGAAAAAACCAATATCCTTAAAGTATCCATTGGGAATGGAGTCAAGCCTAACCTTGAAGAAACTAATCTTTACCTTTGAAGATTTGTCTCTTGAATCTGTATGAACTTAGCACCAAACTAAAACTACCCGATGAACACTAGCACAAATTGATCTCATGGAGCTCTATTTAAATCTTAGAAACTACTCCAACTATGTGAATCCACCATGAAACATGCTCTACCTTCCAAAATGGAATGTGTAAACAACAACAATATCCACAAAATCTATGTACAAAAAGGAAAAAACATACATGCCCCAAATGAAAACATGTAGAGTGTGCACAAGCACTTATTTTACTGAAAACAAACCTAAACTACCCTACTCTAATCAGAGGAAAAATGAAGCTAAACAAATCCATCAATGGGCAGGAGAAAGTAGTTTCCTTTCCTCATAAATTGAGACCATTTTTTCTATTTGGCACTAGACATGGGATTTAATGAGAGTGGAAAACTAAGTTGAAGTTGGTTTTCCACCTTATTCCACAAAGTATCAACTAGAAACAAGAAAAATACCTCCTTTAGTTATTCTACATTTGGATTTGAGAGGTATTGCAGAACCGATCTTTAGTGCATTGTAGTTCTTTCTCATGCTCTAAAGTAAACATGACTAGTCAGAACTACTTATTTGGCTCTAGACTAGATAAAATACCTTATTGGGCAAGGTACAATCCTCTAAATTTTCCCATATTATTTATCTCGTATCCCCATGAATGGAGTCACAAGAAGCACTTTCTTCCTTTCCTTGGGTGTCTGCAAACTGATTTGTGTTATGTTCTTATTGTTCTTGTACAAACATCATTATCTCCACACTTGTATTTTGATTTTCTTCTTTGAACAAGAAGTGTGAAAACTCAAACTCACCATCCATGATGACCTTTGATTTACCAATGGTGTCATCATCTTCCTCCTCTCCCTTAAGTGTGAAATTTGAAACATCAAACTCATCTATTTCTTCCTCATGCTTTGACTAGTTTTGGCAAAGTAGGTTATTCTATGATATTTTCCTCCATGGTAGGTTTTACAAAAAGTGATAAGGAAGGATCTACATTCACTTGAATTTCTTGTTTCTTTTAAAGCCTAAGGGAGACCTTAGCCACAAGAGGCTCTCTATGTTGGAAGATAGATGGTGAAACTACAAAATTAGTGATTTCAATGGGATCTTCTTCACCAATGCAATATTCCAAATCTGATAAAAAATTAGCCTCTTCATTGTCAAGCTTTATAGAATTCTCACCTTGGATCTCATATTTTTTTCACTCCTCTAACTTTGATTCCACAAGATAAGATAAATCAACAACCTCTATGAACATGGTGCCATCATGCACACTGCATCCAGAGTAAAGAGATTATTGGTCATCTTCTTCTTATTCCTTCTCTTCGCAAAATCAATTTCATCATTCTGCTCTTCAGTCCCAACCTCTATTGAAGGCTTAACCAGTTGTGTCATTTGAGTGGTTTCAAATTTTTAAGCCCAATTCTTTAATTTTTTTGTAAGTTCTTCTCTATTAGATTCTTCAATTTTCTTCCCTTTTTGACTGATTTTCTGATTTGTTTCTTCCCAAAATGGATTTGGGAATGCAAGAGGAGGGGTGGGATGGGTTTCAACATGATTTTGCAATGTTTGTAATGAAGGGGAAGGTGTGAAAACTTCTTGTGAAGGAGAGGGAATGGAAGGAGAAGCTTTAAGAAAGCTAGGAATTTTAACCTTAGGCTTGGGTGGTTGATAAGGGATAGGCATTGGATACTAATATGGTAAAAGTTTAGGAACATCCCATTGATAGGGTTCTTCAACCTTAGATTCATTAGATTCTAATGTTTATAATGATGCAATAAAATCAACCATTTGAGTGCAAGACTTGCTCGTTACCTCAAGCCTTTTTGTGGGCTAAGTCAACTAGGTATAAGACCTCCCTATTGATAGGGCTCACTAAAACCAAGTTGTTTAGATTGTAATATTTATAGTTGCTCCTTGAAGGTCTATAAGATCTGCTCCATTCTTTGAATTTTTCCTTCAAAATCTTCTTTAGGTGTAGAATGACCTCCAAATTCTTCATACTACTGCTCTTGAATATCTCCATGGTTTGTTGAATAACCATATTGATTTATATTTGGCTCATAGGAATATGCATTTTCAATCTGATTTTGTCCATAAAACTAATTTGAGGTGTGTTATAGCAGCTTGAAGAAGAATTTTGTAAGGTTGGAGGTGGATATGAATGACACTATTGTTGTAAATGAGGGTTCTAGTGAGGAAATGAAGTCATGATTGCACAACTTCATGGGAAAGAAAAATAAAATGATTGAAAGAAAAGGAATGGTCTATTGGTTGAGAAGATGGGTTGAATAGACTAGTGGTTTTCCAGATGTGTTTAGAACCACCTCAAAAGGCTGAAATTTTACCAAGAACACATCATACTTGGAAAAATGAAAAATTAGACTTCTAAATTGTCCCACCATGTGTGCCAAAATTGTTATCAATAGAAAACAACACCCTTTGAGTTTTCATATATGTGTGGATGAGAAATTAATATTTTTGGGTAATATGGAATTTTCTCTCAAGTTGTGGGACTTTCTACTTGAAACAAACCTCCAAAGAAGGTTGGTTCCTCTACCTAATCCTAATGCTAAACTACTCCTAAGGAAGGAAATGCAGCTATCTAATCCTATTCTATGATTCCAAGGGACCAAGGAGAGATAAATATGCATGAAAAGGGAAATCCTAAGCTAAAGAGAGGTGATAACACCAAGAAAAAGGGTTGATCTCTCTCCACAAGTGAAAGGAAAGGGAAAAACATGGGAGAGAGGGCAAAAAAATGTGCCACAAATAAGAACCATGCAAATTATCCTTTCCCATGCATTAAAAAAACAATAAAAAAGGAACCTATAATCAAGAAATATGCACAACATGCCAAAAATGAATAGAGAGGAAATACTACAAATAAAATGAGCTAGGGTAGACAAAATGTGCCACAAAATAAATTTTATTTCTTAAAATATGCACAAATTCATTACATTCATGGTAGAATGTGCGAGTACATTGTTGAGACTAGATTCAAGGTCTCACACTCATGGGAAGTTGGCCAACATTTTGGCATGGTTCCATTACAACAAAGAGTTCTCATTTGAAATAAGCATCAATTTACAATATATCAAAGAATGGAAAGAGAGAAGAGGGAAAAGAGAGGAAAAGAGATTGGATTTGATCTTACCATTAATGAAAATCTCTATTTTTCCCTACAATACGGATTTTAAGATTCAACCATCATAAATCATCTATTAATCTCTAAAAAATATCATGGGCACCCTGTCAAACTTGTTCCCCAATGTCCTTTTTCTTCTAGGAGAAGGTAAGAGCCTCATACTTCATCAATTCAAGTAGTTGAGCTGCTTGTAACTACACATTAATGCATATACAATTTTCCATATTTTTATCCTACCAAAGATGATAAATTTTTGAATCAAATGATGCTAAATTGAGGGTCTTGAGGAGACCTTTCCAATGAGATCAATTTTGTGTGATTTGGAGATCTGGAGTGAAAGTTATGGCCATTTGAATTTTTCATGTCGGGATGAACAAGAGAGTGACACGTGGTAGCCTTTGATTGGCCTTGGAGATTGCCTCTTCCTACGTGTTACTATTTTGAATTTTCCATGTATTGGTATTTGGTTGGTTGTGTGGGTTAGGCTTTACTTACGTGTGTCGATTCCCTTTTCTTTTTTATGTGGATTTACATGAAGGTATGTTTGATTATGAAATGTCACCAATAAGATAATACCACATACCTTCATAGTGTCAAAATTCAATTATACCATATCAACCCCGTGAAGTGTGAAACCAAAAAGAAGGCACAATGTATGTCTCATGTAAATCTCTCTTTCTTTCGTGTTTAACTTTTATTGGTTGTGGGGCAATCCTTTGAATTTTTCCTTGCATACTACCCTTGCGGACCCGAAAACCTTTGAAATCTAACTCATTCCATGGAATTTACATCCGTGGGAGCCCATATACTCACCCTAAACTATAATGGTGACATGTTTTCACCTTTGTTGGCATTGATCTTGTGTCATGCAATGCCTTCTTTGTGCCACCCACCCTCGCCTCACCCCCGACCATTCAACCCTTATGTCTGGACCTGAAATGTTATCCACTCCAAATTATTTCAAGGAATTGAGGTTTGTGGAGCATAAATGCTATGAAAATGCTTAGAATCCCACCATGTGTCCCTTCCTCATAGGAATTTTAATTTCCTGGAGGTGTATACCTTTGATGGTCATTTGAACATCCCAAGCTTGTATAAAGTGCTAAGTGCATTTTAAATGAATTATCTAAATTAATCTGAGAGGGGGTTAATTTGGGATAACATTTGGTGACCTCTAGGGGATATATTCCTGCTAGATGAAAACCAAGAGCCTTGAAGAATCCATTGGGCATAGAGTCAAGCCTAACCTTGAAGAAACTAATCTTTTCCTTTGAAGATT
The DNA here is from genome assembly GCA_018340775.1 of Taxus wallichiana var. yunnanensis. NCBI lineage: Eukaryota > Viridiplantae > Streptophyta > Pinopsida > Cupressales > Taxaceae > Taxus > Taxus wallichiana. The sequence continues at coordinate 793,352,011 of CM031242.1, forward strand.
TGTCTCCCGAATCCATATGAACTTAGTACCAAACTGAAACTGCCTAGTGACCGCTAGCTTGAAATTGATCTGTGGAGCTCTTTTTAAATCTTAGAAACTACTCCAACTATCTGAATCCACCATGAAACATGCTCTACCTTCCAAAATGGACTGTGCAAACAAAAACAATATCCACAAAATTTATGTACAAAAAGGAAAAAACATACATGCCCCAAATGGAAACATGTAGAGTGTGCACATGCACTTATTTTACTGAAAACAAACCTACACTACCCTACTCTAATCATAAGAATAGGAAGCTAAACAAATCTTACAATGGGCGGGAGAATTAGTTGTCTTTCCTCATAAATTGAGAACATGTGTTTTATTTGCACTTTGGACATGGGCTTTAATGAGAGTGGAAAAGTGAGTTGAAGTTGGTTTTCCACCTTATTCTACAAAGTATCAACTAGAAACAAGAAAAATACCTCTTTTAGTTTTTTGCATTTATATTTAAGAGGTATTAACTAATCTTTAGTGCATTGTAGTTCTTCCTCATGCTCTAAAGTGAACATGACTAGTTGTAACTCCTTCTTTGGCTCTAGAATAGCCAAATACTTGATTGGGAAAGGTCTGATCCTCTAAATTTTCCCATATTATTTGTTTGTATCCCCATGAATGAAGTCAAAATGAGCACTTTCTTTCTTTCCTTGGGTGTCTACAAACTAATTTGTGCTCTATTCTTATTGTTCTTGTACAAACACCATTTTCTCCACACTTGTATTCTAATTTTCTTCTTTGAACAAGAAGTGTGAAAACTCAAACTCACCATCCATGATGACCTTTTATTTACAAAAATTTCATCATCTTCCTCCTCTCCCTCAAGTGTGAAATCAAACATCAAACTCATCTCTTTCTTCCTCATGTTGGCTATTGAAAGCACCCCAAACTATACAAAACAAATAACAAAGCTAAACAAGGAAGGCTAACTCCATTGCCACCTAATTAGTTAAGGCTCTAAGTCTAAGAATGTAACATTAATCCTTAAAATAATGCTTAACCAAAGTGAAAATAATGCAAAATCTAATTAAACATGCCTACTTAGCTCAATTACTTAACATGGGCCTAAATAGACCTAAGAGGGCAATCAAATTGGTATGGTCTACTCCAAACAATGGTGAAATGAACTCTCCAAATGACTTGTTAATTCACTTATATATTCATCTACTAACCTTGTTGAAGGCTTTAGGCAAGGATTGAACTTGGCTATATATCATATTTATTATATGAGATGCAAATCAAAGCATGGTGTAAAGTATAAAGGAATGAGGTGAGTTATTTTTATAGTTTTCACTTTGAGGAAAACTAATATTTTGGTGCATGTGGGACTAAAAGCCCCAAATTAGATTAGAATTTCTAATCATGATTAAGTCTTGTTAATCACAATTAGTGAATTACCAAGTGATTAAGATGTGGGAGCCTTAATCAACTGCTTAGGGTCAACTAGGAGGCTAAGATAAGATTTTGAAGCTTGTTGAGACATTGTGGAGGAAAGTGGGGTGATTTTGAGTGGTTGGAAGAGGGGTTTAAGCCAATATTAGGGCATATTGACCAAAACAAGGGAAAATAGGCTTAATTAGCTAATAAACACTAATTGTCTATTTTGAAGAGGATTTTGACTTACGATTCGTCGTAAAGTGGCATCTGAATGCGAAAGAGGTTTGGTGATCAATGAAGTGTTGTTAATTGGCCAAAGTGGTAAGAAACATTAGTTAATTAGTAAAATCACTAATTATAATGGAATGGTGAGAATGAGAGTGATTTGTGTGTGTTTTGGCAATAAGATTGCAAAAGCGGAATTTAGGTGTCTACATTTTCCCTTGTTTGAGGTGAAGTTAGTGACTTCACTTCAAATATAGTAGAAAAACATAAACAGGTAAATTTTTGAAGAAAAATTAGTGGATGAAGGATGCCCCCTCGAGTGTCATGGGGTGATAGAATAAGTCAATCGATGATCGAAAATATGATTTGAAATGGATAGAAGAAAATAGGTAGAACGGGTGCAAAACCCTTGGTTATTTTAGAAGAAAAAGGATAGGGATAAACATGGTTGTTTATTGCCCCAGGTGATTTGGAAGAAAAATTAGTAATGGTAATAAATGATAATGGAGAAGAAATGATTAATGGAGAATATAGGACAAGCCCAATCTTTGCATCCAACCTTTCAATAAGCAACTGTTTATATCATTTTTCCCTTAGGTCTACATCATCGGCCTTTATTAAAATAAACAAAAGTGTAAGATAACATGAAAATCTAAATTACTAACAATTGTTTACTACTAAAAATACATAACTCCATGCAACATACATTATGCAATGCAATACGAGAAAGTAAAATGATATTTCACTCCATGCAACATACATTATGCAATGTAATATGATAAAGTAAACCAGCTAACCTAACAAAGAAACCAATACAATCACATGCACTCAAACAAACAACATTTAAGACAATTGTACCAATGTTTTTGTTATCAAGCTGCAGTTCCCAAATGTTCGTGTTGTAACAACAAGGGTTAAAAATGGTGCCCTAAGCAAGGATACATGCGAGGGAATAACGGAGGACACAAGTAGTCCCATGGAAAATCTTTCATGTGCTACTTATGACATAGTCTCTGGAAACTCATTGTTGCATGCAGGAGTACCGACATAGCATGCAACCTAGCTTTTGTTAATGGAGGTAGATCATGATGATCTGCAAGTCGTTTGAGACCAAAACAAGCAAGAACTATAGAAATATGCTTTTGTAAGACATATTTTGACGTTCGAGGATAATGCAATTGACACAGGATTTAGTTGATGTATATGTTGTTTACCATTTTTTTGAAAAATTTTAAATTTTTACAATTTTTTGGATTTTTAATGATTTTATCATTTTTTTGAAAAAATGATTGTTTTTTTGATTTTTTTTTTTTTTTTACAAGAAAATAGTATTATAGAGGAAATGACGTAGTCATGAGATGTTGCAAAAAGTGACCACGAGGAAAAAAATATGCCCCGTGTAGTAGAAAAGGCCATCGGGATGCAAAAACATGCCCCAGGGCAATTAAACGGGGCTAAAATAATTATTTATTAAAAATAATCATCACAACCAGTGTTAGAAGAAATTAGAAGAACCACGATGGTTTCAGGGCACCTCGGGGCAAGAAATGCATCACGGGAGGTAAAAATGGGTATATAAGCCGTTGCACGACCAATTCATTTACCACATTCACTTACCATTTACCGTTGATTGGAGCTCTGACCTATGGGAGAAGATGGCGAGGGTGTGGAGCCAAAAACATCATGCGGATCATGTGAGAGATTACATGAGGCTCCCAGTGGATGGACCCTAGGTACACAAAGCTCTCCTTTACCCTTGTGAATTATTAGCATTTAATTTTGATTATTTTACATGTGTTTTTAGGGTAGATTTAGGGCTTTTTAGTTGAGGAAATGCGTAGGTGTGGCCTAAGGGCACGCATATATGCTACATTGTGCATGGGCGTGCATGCACCGATCCATAATGGGTATGCACCTATGTAAAAATGGGTCTTTAGGCGGGGCATGTATGCACCTATGTAAAAAGGGGTGCGTCAGTACACACAGGGGCACACTAGTGCACAATTGAGATTTATAAATTTGTATGGCATGCGCCTACACACTAAGGGGTGCACTTGTGCACTAAGGAGTGTGTTGGTGCCACCAAGGGCATGCCCATGCACAAAATTCATTTTTAAATGTCTTTTTGGTCAAAAAACTAAGGTTTTAGCAAACCCTAGGTGTTAGGTAAAGATGATACTTGTATAAAAATAGAAGAATAATGTGGTAGAATAGAAAAATTAAATGATAGAGTAGAAAGAATAGGATTTAGAATAGAAGAATAAGATCATAATTAAATAACCTGATTTTTTTGTAGAGGACCTAGACAGCTTAGAGACGGGAGTGACATGTGTGGCTCGGGCCTACGAGGAACATTTAGTCATTGTGACCAAGATTTTTCTAGAGATCACACTAGAGGTGATAGCAAGTTTAGCACCATGTAGCACATATGCCCCAGATTACCATAGACCACAACCTGCTCACGACCTTAGTTGAGAGATGGTGAGTGAGAGATTTAGACATTCTATCTTCCTACTAGTGAGATGATTATTACCTTAGAGGATGTGTGGCAGATCGTTTAAGTTCCTATTCAGGGTCATTTGATCACCTACGATGGTCACCCAGATCATATAGAGCATTACAAAACTATGACATTTAGAGTGACAGATATCCCCCCCAGGGGTATGACAATGTTTTTTAGGAGGTGCATGGATGATCGACGGCTAAGTCGAGTCCCCGTTTTTGTTAGCTCTTGTCAGCAGAGTGCATATTACTACCTAACAAGACTAGTGCTTAGTTTCCCCTTGGCCTTATTGGAGTGATTCATGACCTTCTACAGGAGATACTTACTACTTAGGTTAGTGCATACTGGATCATTTATACACAGATATTCATTTGATAGATTACCATGGATAGAAGTCTATGGGTCCCTACTACTTTGTTGTAGATATGGGCTTGGGACCATATTATGATCAGATCACCCTACAAGAGCTTTGAGAGCTCGAGTTATTGGAGAGCCTTTATTATGGGTTGGGTTCCATTCGGGGAGGATGTACGTTGTCACTTAGGGGATACAAACTTCTACAAACATGATGTTTGATGAGCTTTAGCCTCATATGATTACATGGCGGCCATATAGGTTATATCAGTGGCCTGAGGATGTTGTTGAGCTTTGCACAATGATGGTTGATCACTTCCTTCTTGGGAGTAGGAGCCACATTATGGAGTGGTACAAAGTAGACCATGGTTTAATGCATCAGTTTGGACTTATTCAGGGGATTCTTGGGCTGAGATGTGGTATGCTTGGAGATATAGAGGTCTTTCATATGGGGCCTTGGATTAGGTTGGGTCCAAGCTCGTGTCAAATTTTTTACAGTGGTTTTTCATCCTTGGGCACAACATGTATAGATAGTGGATCCTAGTACTACATAGGACTATGCAGGTTGGTATGCTTATGTGTTGTTACCTTGACATTTGACCATTCCATAGAGGTACTTGGATGCAATGACATAGGGATTTCAGGGCCCACCTCCTAGGGCATAGGCACATGGATAGGATAGGCCCATATCCACAGGGGATGACAGATGAGCAGGAGCACCACATACAAGTACATCATTCAACAACATAGTCTTAGTGTAACATGATATTGGTATTGGTATGTGCCCAGGTAGTGTAGTGTGGCCACCATAGATAGTAGCACACATAGATGCCTCAACATGCTCCATTACAGGACCTTTATAGCACCTCGACATAGTCCACGAGAGATGGAGGAGATGGTGGTGGTGGAGAGAAGGTGGAGGAGGATATTCTAGATGATGAGAAGGTTGTTGAGCAGCCAATGGAAGAGGTTATTCCAAATGTACAGGATATTGGATAAGGGGATGTTTTAGATATATAGGAGTGGAGTGGTGGTTGCCTTGTTACAACAACTCTACAGGTAGTAGTATCCTTACAGCTTCAGGCCATAGTATGAGAGGGACTTGGTGATCACTGAGAGAGATCAACTCATTACTAGAGTGAGACCAGGCCAAGGCAGAGAGGCTACAAACCCTGATAGAGTGAGATCAGTGAGTGGTCAGATGACTACAACTTTAATTAGAGAGAGACCAACTTTTTTAGAGCTGAGAGTAAGATATCACAGAGTGAGAGGAACTATGGATATATATAGTGGCCAAATGAGAGAGAGAGTGATGTGTGTGCATTGCGGTAGGGTCAACACTACCTTTCACATTTATACAGTTGATTGGGCATAGTGCCATTGTGGCAAGAGAGGCTACATACTATAGGATGTAGTATTACATGAATGTACCATCCAATTAGAGAGTCCCTGAGTATAGCCAGATAGTAGGCACCTCATCTCATTCTAGATCTCATAGGCAATCACGATCAACGTGATCATATACCTGGTCCTCTGAGGTAACAGGCTTTTGAGAAGCATGGGTCCTTCATGCATGATGGCACACACCTTCTACATGTCCAACACCTCAGATTCCCCTTCTAGTGATAATATCCACACCAAGTCCCGAGAGAGGGCTCGAGTCGTGGTGACTCTACTTATTGATGTACTAGATGTATATTTTTGGTGTATTGCCTCGATATGAAGGCATACTTTTGTATGGATGTATATGTATTTTTTTTATCATGCCTCGTGATGAAGGAACTTTTTGTACAGATGTACAATATGTATTATTTTTTATTATGCCTCGTGATGAAGGCACATTTTTTTAGTATAGATGCCCATGATGGCTCATTGTATCAGATGTACTTTTGAGACACATTGTTTTGTATACAAACATTTATATTTTTATGATATATGATGATAGATGGATTATTGATGTATCACATGTTGTTTATGAGATATCATGTTTAATCTATTTCTTTATGTTTATATCACATGTTAGATTATGAGATAGCCTTAGCTTGATATCATATTGTATGTTGATGAGATACTTTGAGTAAAACATGTTTATATTTTTGATATTGGTGTGGGGGATAGATTTGTGATCATGCACAACCCCTCTTGCCCCATTTGATGATACAATATATTTGATGATTAGCTTTAGCATACATGCATGATGTAGACTTAGCATTTATTGATATATGATGTATAGATGTGATGGTTATATGTGATATGATGATGAAGTGATAACATAATATACAAGTAAAAATTGACAAGCACAAGTTAAACAAATCTAATCAAAGCAACACATTTATTTACAAGTATGCAAGATAAAATGAACTCAAAATGAACTACAAATTAAAGCAACATTCAATCTAAGTAAACAAGTGAATCCAATCTAAAGCACACAATACGAAAAAACAATGCAACTAAAAACCATACAAACCAACAACTAAAAGTAAGCAAACTACTACTTTGTTTTTGTGGGACAGTTTTGGACGTTTTTCACTATTTTTGGGTATTATCTCTAAGATAATTTTCTATTGTTTTGGAGTTTTCTACTGAAACATATTTGAATGTTTTGGTTTTTCCAAGGAACATATATGCATGTTTTGGGGGTTTTCAAAAGTTATATGAATGTTTTTATGTTTTCTCAACAATTTTCCAAAGTGAACATGTAGGAAATGAAGAAATGTGGATGCCCCTAAGCATTAGATGGGATATACAAGGGAAGAATGCCATGTGTTATGTGCCAGAAGTGACGTTGTGAAGTTTCCCCCATGTGAGATGGGTTCATTCAAAGTTAAATTTCTCCACATTTAAAAGGTTAGATTAGCTGGATCAGGGCAAAGAAGGATAGGCTCACAAGGGACTCAGATGAAGGTAAAGACCAACTTAGGACAAATTTGTCGTATTCCTAAACCTGAAATGTTTGTGAACAATGGACCCTCCCTTGGCATCAAACCAATTTTCACCAAAGGACTTGTCCAAAGTGCCACCATTGCGTGGTTTTCACTATTGGACATACCTGTTTATTTATCTTTATCTTTTTTTTTTTTATACTTTTTTTTTTTTTTGACATTTTAGAGAGACCCCATACTTAAGCATAGAAGTGCTTAAGATGCATTGCATTCATGGGTTCTCAAAGCTCTTGGCCATCTACATGAGCTATCTTATAGGCACTGAACCAAACTTGGTAACCACAACATATGGTCCCAACCAATTGGGTTCAAATTTCCCTTTCTTTTCACGGTCCTTATTGGTGTTCTTTTGATTCTCTTTTAACACCAAATCCCCTACCTCAAATTGATGAGGTATGACTCTTTTATTGTAGCTTCACCACACTCGATCCTGATACACTTTAAGGTGATTGAGAGTGTGAAGTCTTTTCTCATCTAATAGCTCCAACTCTACTAGTTGAGCTACTCTGTAGTCCTCCTCTTCATTCAGGTAGTCCCTTAGCTCAATGCAAAAAAGGGATCTTGATCTCTAAAGGTAGTATGACTTCAATGTCGAATACTAAGGAGTATGGAGTGGCACCTGTGGGGGTGCGAGATAGATGTTCTAAATTCCCAGAGGGTAGGGTGAATTTGTAAATGCCAATCACACCTATCTTGTTCACCATCTTCTCCATAATGCAAATTAGGGTTTTATTGGAAGCCTTGGCTTTCCCATTACCTTGAGGGTAATAGGGGTCGAGAACTTAAGGAAATTTGAAAGTGTTTGCAGAGTGCTTTCACAATTTTATTCTTGAATGAATTACCATTATCAGTGATAATAGCATAGGGGATACCATATCGATAGATGATATGATTCATTATAAATTTAGAGATTTGGGGACCTTCTATATAGGTAAGAGGAACAACCTCTACCCATTTTGTAAAGTACTCCATGGTAATTATAATGAATTTATGGCCATCCAAGGAGACATGATTAAGTTTCCCTATTAGATCGAGACCCCACTTTGAGAATGGCTAGGGTGTCATGATTGGTTATAAGGATTGCATCGCCGCGTGCATGTATCAAGTTTCCATACTTTTGACAATCCACACACTTCTTCACATGTTGACAACAATCATGCTCCATGGTAGGCCAATAATAGCCTACTCTAAGAATTTTCTTTGCAAGGATGATCCCATTAGTATGGGCTCCATAGATGCCTTCGTGTACCTCCTTGATCGCTTGGATAGATTCATCTGAATTTAAACATCACAACAGATTCCCATCGTAGCCTCGACGGAAGAGGGTGCCCCCAAGTAGGGTATAATGGGCTATACGCTGGATGAGGGTGCATTTTTCAACATGGGAAATGTTAGTGGAAAGGTTCCATCATGGAGGTAATTAAATATTTCAGCGTACCATGGGGAAAAGGACCAACAACTTCACTTACCAAACAAGACTGTGGTATGTCATATGTCGGCGTTCTTAGATGTTCAACAAAGAATGGCATATCATTGTTCCCTAGTGGAATACTCAACATGGACCCCATTATAGCCATAACATCAAACTTTTTTTATGTGCTCTTGGTATTTTCTCAAATGTTATCTTCTCAAAGTATTCTTTCAAATAATCCACCATCCTTTTGTATGGGAGGAGCTTCTCATCTTTTACCTTGTATTCATCTGTGACCTGTTTGATAATGAGCATTGAATCACCAATGCAATTGACTTGTCTGATATCCCACTTGATGGCTAGCTTCATCCTTGCAATGAGAGATTCATACTCCACTATATTATTCATGCATGGGAACCTAAGCTGGAATGCTTGGGAATCAAGTCTCCCGTAGGAGTGATTAACACAACTCTGACACCTGAACCATGAAAGGTAAAGGAGCCATCAAAGTATAGTTTCCAAATGATAGATTCTTCAAGGTACATGATAGATGCATCTGGTAGTTCTAGACTCAAGGGTTCAATACCTAGCAGTGGAGCTTCTGCTAGCTGATCTACTAAGACTTTTCCTTTTACTAACTTTTGATGAACGTACTCAATGTCAAACTCACTTAATAAGATGATCCAATTAGCCATCTTTCTAGTTAGGGCAGGTTTTGGACGAGTATTTTAAAGGATCAACCTTTGAAATAAGCTTGATTTTATTGTTGAGCATATAGTGGCGTAACTTCTGGAAAGTAAAAACTACGGCTAAAAAAGCCTTCTCGATCTTATGGATAGTTGAGCTCATATGCTACCAATGTTTTACTCAAGTAGTATACAAATTTTTCTCTTTGTTCTTTATCATATTGGGCCAATAGTGCCCCAATTGAAAATGTGTAGTAGAGATGTACAACAACAAGGGTTCTCCTACCATGGGAGTGGCATGAGAATGGGGGTTTAGCCAAGTATTCTTTTAGCAAAGAAAACACTTGTTGTTGTTCTGACCCTCAGTGTGAAATTAACATCTTTCTTAAGAAGATGTGTGAACGTATGACACTTGTTTGCTAGTTGTGAAATAAACCTTCTGATGGCCTAAATTTTCCCTTGTAAGCTACGTAGATTGTCTAATATTCTTAGAGGAGGCATTTCTATGATAGTCATGACCTTTGTAGGGTCCACCTCTATTCCTCTCCTTGACACAATGAATCCTAGTAATTTCCCAGATAGCACACCAAAGACACACTTCTTCGGGTTAAGGTGGACTTTGTAGTCCCTTAGGCATTGAAAGATATGCCAAAAATTTCTAGGGTGCTCCTCTCGAGTTCTAGATTTAGCTAGTATATCATCTATGTAATCTTCCATGATGTCACTTATCATATCGTGAAAGATTATAGTCATTTCCCTTTGATATGTAGTGCACCTACATTCTTAAGGCCGAAAAGGCATGACTTGGTAATAGAATGTTCCCAAGGGGTTGTGAAATTTGTCTTGTGTTGATCCTCTTCCACAATATTTATTTGATTATAACCTAAAAATCCATCCATGAGTGATAACATCTCATAACCAACAGTAGAATCAATGATCATGTTGATGTTAGGAGAGGAAAGTCATCCTTGGGACAATATTTGTTTATATCTCTAAAATCGGTACACACTCTAATACCAACTAGATTTTTCGAACTAGTACCACATTAGAAATCCACTCTGAGTAGTCATAGGCTTGATGAAGCCTACTTCTAATAACCTTTCAAGCTCTTCCTTTACTAGCAAAAGGTGACAGGGATGCATCTTCCAGAGCTTTTGTTTGATGGGCTTGGCATCTGGATGCACAACTAAGGTTGTGTACCACTAATGCAAGATCAAGTCCTAACATGTCGACATAAGACCAAGCAAAGATGTTTGCATACTCTCTCAAGAGTCATGTAAATGTTTTATGTTCTTTGGCTGAGAGTGAAGCTCCCAACTTAACTATCCTCGGCAGCTCCTCTGTGTCGATGTTAACATCTATTATATCTTCCACTAGTAGCTTTGACTCATCCCCCATGCATGTAGGATCGGGAGGAAGATTGAGATCCTCCTCTACCAAAGGTGGTTCAGGGAGATCCTCATCTTTATACAGTACACTATCTTTTCCATAGGTTGTTTTACTTGTTTTCCACAAGCACCTCAAAGAGGTTTTTCACTATAGGACTTCCCCTTTTTATTTCCAAAGGATTTTCTATAGGAATCTTTCCCTTGCTCACTTTTTTACTTAAGTGTCCACATAATTCTACCTCCTCTCTGAAGTGCACATGCATTGAGCTAAATGGAGAAGCCTTTCTTGTGATCATTTCTTGGAATGTTATCTCTGATGCCTAGGAACTCACCAATAGCCTCATCGTTCTAAAACACGTCAATAGTAACGTGTTTTTGATCCCAATTCACAAGTGATGGGTAGATGAGAGTTAATGTCTGAGTTATAGGGGTTATACATGGGTGTAACAGGGGTTATGGTAAGGATAGCCATGTTAGAGAATAGGTTTGTAGAGGTGAGGTCTTCATAAAGACTACACCAGGGAATTTGTTTCACTTTCATTTTCAGACAAACTATCCTCACTCTCAAAAGAAGCATACTCATTATCTGAAGGGTGAGACTCATACAAATGGATGTCAATACCTGATTTACCTAGTATTGATGAGGTATTGAAAGGGATTCTAATGGCCCTTTCTCATAGTGACCCATAACCACGTCCTTGATATCTCATAGTAAGCATGATTTTGTTAGGAATAACATACCTAGATGACTTGTAACATAAAGCCATTTCATCATCTTGAGGATGAAATATAATGTCATTGAGGATTCTTTCATCTTCTAGCAAGCCACCTTGAAGTGAAATTGTCAAAGGGAAATTCTCCCTTGATCTTTGGAATTTGTAGCATGGTCTACCATGTGCTTTGGCCATGATAGAGGAATGTTTTGAATCATAAGGGCTTGTTGAAGATTATACTCTCCACATAACCATTGTTTATGACCTTCATCTCCCACGTAGCAAAAGGAGATTCCAATGTAGTCATATCATTGTCACTAGGAGTCAGGGTGTTTGAATCCACTCATGAAGTGAGGGCCTCGACTAAATAGGGACAATAATCTTCCATAGAGGGACACTTGTAGATAGTGGGAAAATAACCTGACAATGCTCTGCAATGAGCAAATGGTTAGGGATCCCCTTGTATAGTAAGTGTTTGTCCTTCATACTACAACTTTAAACACTGATGATATGTAGATGGCATGACTTGCATGGCATGAATCCATGGGTGACGAGAAAGATATTGTAAGGAGATCCAAGTCCAAGACATGGAACTTCATATCATGGGTTATGGGACCCACTTCCAATGAGAAAGTGATCATTCCAGTTGATTGTCATTCTTCATTTTCATACACCTTTATGGTGATGACCTTTGTTTCTAAATCAACTTCTGTGCAGCCCATTTGATGAACTAGTTTAAGAGTACAAATGTTGAGACCCGATCCGCCATCCAAAAGCACTCTCTTGACCTTATTACACTTGATTATTACCTCAATATGTAAGGGTAGGTTATGTGAGGGATTTTTAGTTAAGGCTTTGTAGGATGAAGGTAATGTGTCTTACGGGAGTGATTTGTGCTACCATGGCTTGTAAATGCATTGGGTCAACATCAATAGATACTCTAATCCTGTAAGGTTTTGTAAAGTATATCCTTATGGATGCTAGAGATCTTTAAAGGTCTAAGATTGAGATCTTAGTAGTAGTCTTTTCTAGTTGATCTAACACATCATAGTGACTCTCCTACAGAGGAGGGGGAGTAGGTTTGGAATTCATAACAAGGTGAGCTCATCGTATTTTGCCATGGAGCACTCTCTTGTTTTAATTCTAATCGTATTGATTTTCTCAATGAGTGGATCAACACAACCTATCAAGGCATCAAAATGGTCTTTGTTGGACATATAGTTAGCATTCTTATTCTAAGATGACTTGTCCCCAATCTATATTTTTCTTTTCTTTGTGATTGGGAAAAGGCTCTTTGAAGATCCTAATTTTTGTTTGGAGACTTGGCCACGATAGAAAGTCTACTTCTATATCACCACTGTCAACTAGGTCTTGAATGTAGTGTTTTAATCTTAAACACTTGTCCATTTTATGACCCTTTACATGGTGAAAGTCACAAAATTCATTATCCCTAAACCATGATGGTTTAGGTGTGTCATCTCCATAGGGTTGTGTTTTAGGGTATTTAACCATGTTAACAACCTCTAAATATTTTAGTATGGATGATATTGATTTAGATAGAGGTGTGAAAGTATGAAATTTATACTCGTAGGTGGATTACCTTTTGCAAGCTTCAAAGGTGCATGGTTTTGAATGGATTTTACCCACTTAGAATCTACTATCCCATCACTAATGAAATTTTTGTTTTTATTAGGAATAAAATTTGTTTTATCACTAGATTTAGAATCATTATGATCACGTGGAGACAAGTTTCAAAGTCCCCTAGCTAACAATGCTTTTTCAATTTGACTCCCTTTTTCAATTACCTCTTCAAATTTATTGCCACAATGCATTTGTAAGTGGAATGTGATGTATGGATGGAGGTTGGGAACAAATATACTTATCAATTGATTTTTGGGTATGGAGTAAGGAAAGCGGCTAGCTAATCCTCTCCATCTTTGAAAAACATAGTGAAATTTTCTTTGTTTTGTTGTTTAGCATTGCAGAGATCTATCATGGTGATGTCACTCTCAATATTGAATGAGAAGTGGCACACAAAATGTTTAGCTAATTCCATCCATGTGGATAAAGATCCCTTGGGAATGTGTAAGAACCATTCTAACGCCATTCCTCCTAAGCTCCATGGAAGAGACGTATAAGATAATTGTCGTTATATGCAACCTCTTGGCATGCCATATAAAATATTTTATATGGTCACGAGGGTCACCTTTTCCCTTATACTTGTCAAATTTTGGAAAATCAAAGTGTCATGGGAAAGGTACTTGAGCATGGCCCTATCAAACGGATAAGGGCATAACTCATCAAACTGGTATTTCTTATTGTTACCAGTTTTACCTTCTTATAATGCTAGAAGGGTTCTTCATAGTTGACCACTCTTGGTTGAAAAGTGGATCTTGTGTGGGTGGCGTAGGTTTATATGTAGGATTAAATCTAGGTGTATTCCCACCCCTATTTTATGAGAATATCTTCATAAGGATCTCTTTGTGCCTCCTGTCGAGGAGTGTTTATTGGGAACTCGTGAAACAAAGCTTTAGGTTTTCCTTTGGTATTTGTTTCAAAACTTTGGGTTGTTCTTTTGTATATGTGAAGCCAAACTTTCCAATTGGTGAGTAAGGGCTTGGACCTATTGTTCTAACGTCACCTCTTGAATAGGTACTTCATGATGATTTTCATTAGGGGAGGTTGTGCATGATGAGCATGTTCCTCGTTGTCTTCACAATGTACCCTAACTATAGGTATATGATAGTCTCTGTCATTTTCAAATGATACCTCCTCATTATTCTATGGTGTAGAAGTAGAGGCATGACATGGATTTAAAATTCATTAATAATATGATGAGGTGGTCTACTTCTCTTCTCCATGAATCATTCTGGAAACAGAGAAGGGTCTACTGTGGAAGGTAACTTAGCTCCTAATTCCATAACACACATGAGGACTTCATGTTTGTTTTGGAAAATGTAATCATCAAAATTGGTGGGAGGACGCTCTATATCCATACGAGGAGAATCTTCCTCTCCACCACTATGGTCAACCATGAGATTATCCTCTAAAATAGGGTTATCTCCTCCAAATATATCAGCTCCTAATCTTTGGATCCCATTCTCGTAGTAGGCATACTCGAGGTAGGAGGTATAACATGAAAAATTCCACTAAGGTTTACTAAAAAGGACCTTAGTCAAATTTTGACAGCATGTAACAATGCTAATGTTGCCTCAAAGAATGGTGACTATAGAATAACCACAAATCCACTAGGTCAATGTGACCTAAGAACCAAAGAATAAACAATAATCCAACCTAGCAAGGTAATATATGACACAATCTTATCTTGAATAATACAATGATGTCTAATACTTAAATTTAGCCACACCAAAAAGTTTACTCCCTATGATTTGTCTAGATAGGTTTGAAACCAAATAGTGACAACACAATATCACCAGTTAGGTCAAGTTTGCAACAAACAAGGCCTAAATGGTAAGATAATGTTGATGTAATCCTCTAACAAGGTATATTAGAAATCAGTTTCTAAACACTAACAAAATCTAAGTCTTGTAAAATGGATGATAGCAATGTGAGAAGCAGTGTAACAACACTATTTGGACACGTGAACCAAGATTTTAGGAAAGAAATACTTTTAGTGTCAAAATGATGTTATCGCGATGCTAACAATGTATCCTCAACACTCACAAAATGCAAGATAAATCTAGGGTGTAAAAACTATGTCTAAGTATAACAAGAAATTGCTATGTGTGTAAGCAATGTAATGATACAATATAGAGATTTAGGTCAAGTTTCACAATGGAAACAAGACGTAAATGTCTCAATTATATGGCTATAATGTGGGCAACGTAACAACTCAAAAGAATACAAAATATGAAATCACCTAACTATGATGATAATGAGTCTCAAATATGGGTTTTTGAGACAAGGGGGCCTACTTGATCATGATTACGTACGACACACACTTTCAACACTTGCACTCTGGAAGTGCAACCTAGTTGCGCAAGTAGAATAAAAAAGTGGTGGAAACGTAATATATGATCAGTGGTATCCGTATATGTTTTTTCCTTTTGTCCAAAAATTTGCAATAAGAAAACAAGGGTGTAGACTAAATGGTGTTGAAATTTACTTGGTGTTATTTTGTGAGAGTTTCACCTTGTCTTAGGACAAGTGAAAAACTAGGACAAAATGACACTAAGTATATTTCATGATGAAATGTCATGCGGTTTCAACCTCAAGAGATTATTTTCCTTGTTTGAAAAAAGATTTTTAATCCAAAAAAGTTGTCACTTTGTGAGAGAGCTCTCAAGTATAAAAACTAAGACAAAAACAATGGCTCAAAGCCGAAAGCTTCATAGGTGGTTCTCTCTCTATGTGTCATGAGTTTACTTTTGCGAGCTTGATTTACTAAGGTTTCCCAAGGATTATCCTGGCTTTACTTTACCCCCTTCAGTATAATGAGCATCGAAGTGTGTTCGGTTATACTTTCATTAAGGTCATGAATGGAAATAACTTTGACTCTAATCTCACCAAGGCGTACTAGATAATAATTCGTGTGGGAGCACTTTTCTGCTTCATTCACAATGTTCCCTCTTGCATGAACTAATTTAGGGTTCCTAGGACCACCCCATTGTTGTAGATTAAGGCTTATGCCAAAGGGGTTATGTCCTAGTTTTAAGTGATGACAATTTGTAGCTCTTAACTAAAACCTATAATACGATGTTTTTAATTTGTGTGTTGGTGTTTTTTATCTTTTGATTAAGCAATTTTGTTTAGACCACCTTTGCAACCTACAACACACGTGAATGTTAGAATTTGGTTTGAAGAGATCCCTTCTTTCTTTGACAAGCGTTTTAGGTCCTTCACACAAATGGTTAGTAGTTCAACAAGATTCACAATATCATAGAAATATAGCAATGAAAATGCTTTGTAAATCAACTAACTATCATCAAACTTTGTCAAAAAATAAGGTTTATTCCCAATTAATCCAAGTTATTCTTAATAAAATACTAAAATTGCTTTTGATTCCTAAGATCACACTAGGTGAAAGGGAAGAGCATACAAAATTTTAGCCTTGATTATTTATCAAGTGAAAAATATCTTAAACTAAAAGATCAAACATATCAATGAAATGATGATTTTTCTTACTTACTCTAAAATAGCAAAAAGTGGTTTAGAAGTGCTTTTGATTCCCAAGATCACACTAAGTGTAAGGGAAGAGCATACACACCCTATTCCAAACTCAAATAAAGCATGAAAAATCACTTATCAAAACCCTAGGCCAATTTTAACAAAAATTACTTATCAAACCCTAAGTGAATTTTGTTAGGAACGTTGCTCTAAAATCGGTAAATTGACAAAAAAACAACTAAAACCCTCTAAAAATGACAGAGATCCTAAAAACTAGCAACAAAAATCATGAATTTTGACAAAAATTTACCTTAGTGTTTAAACGGCCTTTAGTACACGTGCACAAGTTTCAAAGCATGGGAGTTCCCTTTGGAGCACATGCACAAGCTTGAGAGCGTGGGCGCACCTCTGTTAAATTTTCATAGTCAATAGTGCACAGTGCACGGCCAGAGAGACATAGGCACAAACTTCAATGCACAGGTGTAAGGCGGACTCGAGCCACAAATTTAGTAGTGTTGCATAGGTGTGTCAGAGAGGCATAGATGTGGAATTTAGTGCACATGCATGGTTTTAGAGCGTAGGCACGCTCCTTGATGCACAGACGTGCCTCTTAATGCACAAGCACAAATGTTTCATGTAGGTGACCAAAATCCGAGTTTTGAGAAGAATTTCTTCAAAAAGGTCAAATCTTTGGTATTTTGAGGAAATTTTGATAGGGCTTCACCTCCTTATATCCTATAAAGATAATGAAAACACAACTTCTACCACTAATCTAGTTGAAACAACTATAAAAAATAGAAATTGATCTACAAAAACTTTGAAAATTACTCTAAAACTTTGAAATTAATCTAAAAAGCTTGAGAAACTAATCTAAAAAGCTTGAAAGTACTCTAGAAATCTTGAAATTAAACTAGAAAACTTGAATTTAATCTAGGAAACTTGAAACTAATCTAAAAACTTAAAATGAAAAGATTTGAAACTAAGTTAAAAAGATTTAAAATTTGAATGCAATGGGGTTTTCCCATCGGGCATGCCAAATGAAAGCACCCCAAACTCTACAAAGCAAATAACAAAGCTAAACAAGGAAGGCTAACACCATTGCCACCTAATTAGCTATGGCTCTAAGTCTAGGAATGTAACATTAAGATAAAAGCTTAAAGGAATGCTTAACTAGTATGAAAACAATGCAAAATCTAACTAAACATGCCTACTAATATGCTCAATTACCTAACATGGGCCTAAATAGACCTAAGAGGGAAATAAAATGGGTATGATTGCTACTCAAAACGATGGTGAAATGACCTCTCCAAATGACTTGTTAAGTCACTTTAGATATTCATCTACTAACGTTGTTGAAGGTTTTATACGCAAGGATTGAACTTGGCTATTGTTGGCGAGAAAATTTTTAGGGACAAATTGGTGGTTATCTTGCCAATGCTTTGGGATTCTAAGTCCCTCTACTTAATTGGTGCAACTGTTGTATGTGCATGCGTGAGTAAAAATGAGTTTTATCTGGTGGCCTTTTGGTCGGGGATCCAATAGGGGCACTCCACTGACCCTATGGCAAAAGCTTGCATATATCTACAAGAGAGGAATTTGCTAGGAAAGTGGGAAAGGGAGTGAGAAAGTTAGAAAAGAGAAACTAATGCTGCAAGTAGAAAATCAAATACTTACATACACCAGCCAGAAATTTCATTACATGCACTTGAATTTAGAAGAAATCAAATCTATGTAACAACAACAAGACCAAATAGCGTTTAATGAGCACAAAGTACCACTAAAATCCTTAGTCAAAAAGGCTAAAATTCCTTCTTCCTTTATTGAAGCTCAAGAAGAAATTGTACATAACATAGAAATAGAAGACATTTTGAGTAGGGAAAATGGAAGAAATTTGCTCTCTTTGCTCTCTTCACAAGGATATCTCTCTCATGAATTCACAAAAAATAGCTCCAATATCTAAGAAGTATAAGAATTTTTCTCAGAAGAAGCTCAAATGAGGAGCTTGTTACAATTTATAGAAGAGAAGACAACTCTTCATCTTCCTAGTGACTTTTCAAATACTTTAATTCGACTTTAGATTGTTCATATTCCACTTAAATATTTAGGTCCTTTTATAAAATAAGGGTGACTTAAAGTTTACATTATGTTTCTAAATTCATTTAAGTTATATTAAAAGTGAAAACCTCAACGCAAAAATATAACATTGATGAGAGAGAGCATTGGTGAGAAGAGAGAGAGAGAGAGAGAGAGAAAGAATGGGAAGAAGAAGAGAGAATGAATAAGAATTATGCAGAATGAGTTGTTGCGTAATGGATTTGATCTCACTCCCTGAATGGTTTCCACTTCGCACTCCTGAGAAGGCCTATGTTCCTCTAAGCTCTTTGCTTAAAATGAGCTTCTATAGGTTCCACTTTGTCAACACGAGGAATGCAAATGCAGCCCAAGGTATCTGTCCATCCATCACCACAATGTTGATGTCTTTTCACTTCCCAAACCATGATGAATGTTTCTCTACGATAAGTGCAATAGAGGCCCAAATATCTAAGAGGAATTCAATGGTATCCTTAGTGAAGGACAATGGGTTTTCTACCTCTTTCTTGATGTATTATTCAAATGGACCAATCAACTCATCAATAGTTGTATCCTTACCCATTACAGGTACTCCAAGTTTCTAAATTTTTTGATTTACACTATCCTATAATTTGTATGCTTATTCCTCTTTTTCCTCCAGCTCTGTGATGGCCCAATTGATTTCCTCAAACCTAGTTGCCAAGGCCTCTCCCACACATGACAAGTCCTCTAAGAGATTTTCAAATATCTTCCTGTCAATCAACTCCTAGCGATGAGTGCTACTCATTTTAGCTATTATTGGGTCCAAATGTTCCCAATAGTCCCTTTCTTTCTCCAAGTCCTCCTTGAGTGTTCGTGTCCTATTTGTTGTCACACACATGTAAGTGAAGAGTTTGACCACTTCTTGGAACATTGACTTCCCTTTTTAGAAATTGATTTAATCCATTCATTATTCGCTTGCCCTTGCATTGTGAACTTGTGCGTCCTCCTAATGGATTCTAGATTGAAGCTACTGATGGGCACAACTTCCTCAGTGGGAATTTTGTGGCATTAGGATCAACTAGATGTTGTACATAGAATGATAGAGTTCACACCTGCTCTTTTAGTTCATCAATCTTCTTCTTATACTCCTTATTCCTTGCCACCATGCAAGTGGAAGATTGTCTGATACATGTGCAAATCCCCTTCATGAGTTTTCGGTCCTAGTTAGATTGTGCTCATCTCATAGTCATCTGGTGTCATCTCATCCATTGGCTTGATTACCTTGGGCTGAGCTACTTTGATGTATTGATTACCCGTTTCCCCACTATAAAACCGTGAGGCTATATGTGTGATATTTCTTGATCTTTTTCTTTGGCCAATGAGATAATCATTGATAAATTAGGGGTTGCCACTTGCTGCATAGTGCGGGTGTCAGGGAAAATTGTTTCTTACATCTCAGAAACATCTCATCGGATTCGGCTCAATGATAGGTGCACCAATTTGTTTTGGAGGGAGAGGAAAATATTGAATGAGAGAAGTATGGTTGTCAACAAGAGGTGGGACCTCCTGTGGTGGCTCAAGACTAGGTCTTGGACCATGTGTTCTTCCTCCACTTGTGTCTCAGCCATTGGATTTTCTTCCTACATTTTTGTGATCAAATCTTCCTCTCGTAATGATGCAAATGAGCCTTCTTCTACCCTAAGTTTCTTTGGCGTCTTCTTGTGAGGAGAAGCTTCCAATTCTATGGCCTTCCTTTTCAAACTTTCTCCAGAGTGTTTAGAACTAGAAGTCACCTCTATGACTTTTGAAGATGATTGATGGGAGGCTTGCTTCTAACTTGGGGGAATTCCTCATGACTAGATGATCATGGTTCTCTTATTTTGAAACCAATTTCTCGTTCTCCTCACCACCTTCTTAGTCCACTCTAATATATCCCCTGATTCATGAACATACTAGTTGATTGGAGGTAAAGGGGACATCTTGCTTGCTACATATTCATGATCATACATCTTTGTCCCATCATCGTATAAAATTTCTTCATACCAGGAGAACTTTAATTTCCTCATCTCATTGATTGTCATCCTCATATGTTCCTTTTCACACACTTCAAATTAATCAACACAATTTGCCCAATAGTCCTCAACTTGTGGCTCGTGTTGCAATTATGGAACATAGAAAGAGTCAAGATCTTCTCGGATGTCAAAATTAGGCCTGGAAATGTAGGAATGCAAATTCAAATGAGTGAAAGCGGCCTCCAGATGAGATGCGTCATTTGAGCTCTTGCACGTGAATACCCCAGAGAGATAGGAAATGGAATCAACTTCTTCCTCTTACTTCTAAGCTTGTTATTCACTTGAATTATTTGTCTCAGTAAAGCTTGAACAATATAATTTGGTCACTAAGGTACTTAGGCAGCCTTAGCGGAGCTTGGTCAAAGCCAACAACTCATAGGTAGGAGAAAGTCAAGAATTGTATGAAATAAGAGCCATATTTCTTGATCATGGATGTCACTTGTGATGAAATCCTAGCCTCCATATCTCCTTCTAATATTTGAACCACATACATTATGAATGCATTGTTCACATGAGTGAAATTCCTATGGCTTTCCTCCATCACCAACTGTGGAAGTTTCTCGAATGCAGGCACCTTGGCGAAATGTTTTGTGTGAGATCCAATCCTTTGAATGATCTTGAGCTAGTGAGGAGATAGACCAAGTAAGAATTCATGTGGAACTTCCTCATCATGGGTACCTAGAGTAGTTGTAGATAGAGATTTCGTTGATGATCTCGCCCTAATCAATCCTTTGATTTCCTTATATCACTGTGTCAAGATGAAAAGGCCCATCCAGTCTTGAAAGTCTCTTGTGTTTGCTTCACCCATAAATACCGAGAGAGTGATGGCATTTGAGTATCCTTCTCAAAACTCACACCTTGGAAGGTTCTTGGGCATCCTTGAGGGATTTATCCCCATTTTCAACCATGAACCAAACACAACCCCTTGCACGTATGCATCCATCATTTCCCAATCATGTAAGGCCATGTCTTTTGAGATGACAACCATGTTGGTGATGTCGATATCTCGAGAGAAAGTGAGATGGTTCTAGGGCTAATGACCATCATTGTTATACCATTATCATCTTGGATGGTTCATGTTTTGGGCTCATAGTGGTGAGATTAGGCTAGGACCAACTCAAGACTTTGAATAGACATTGGGTGTCCACGGCAGTGAACAAGCCACTTGGTGAATATCTAATCTTCAATCTTCTTTCAGTCTTTAGTTTTCATGCAAGTTCTAAGGTCATTTAGGTCCATGTATAAGACATCATGATGTCTTCTATATCATACTCATAGGTGAAGGGTTGTGCCAAATTGTTTGTCCCGTCTACTTCTGCTTCATGTTTTCCTTAGAAATAACACTTACTATTTTTAGTAAGTATGAAAAAACAACTCCCTCGAACCTCAACTTGAAATGTTGCGACTCTAATTTCCCCTTCTCCCTACGTTCCTCACTCCTTCTGGATCAACTTTCTATTTTTATCAGGTGCACGTGGGACCACTTACTATTTTTAGTAAGTTCCAAAATGCCCATTCTAAAGAATTTTCAATTTGCATTACATCTTCATTGTCTTCGTCTCCTTCGCACATTCTTCTGTTGATGGCTTTCCCAAAATAGCAGTCCCCATGTACGAGTCCTGCTATTTTTAGATAGTGGACTTATGGAGGTCGGATTGACATGGAAAAAAATTTTGATATGGTTTTTTTCCCAATATTTCCCCTCTAAAATTTTAGACCTACCCGCTCAATAGTTTAGGAGATTTTAAACTTTCAATTTTTGACTGACAGTGCTTCTAAACACGACAACCATTAATGGACCTCAAAATTGCAGGTCTGGTTTCTCCTCCATTTTAATTTTTTTTTATATTTTTTATATGGTTTTTTCTTCTTGTGCTTCAGGTGAAATCTTGTTTCAATCCGATAACTTGATCGGTTTGACGAAATCCAACTTTTTCTTCGTCGGGTCGAAAAGAAGATTTCTTCATTGTGGATGTTTTGTACAACACAAGGAGGGATTGAATTTGTTTTTCTAATGGTTTTTGATAGAGGAAGTAACATAAATAAATGGTGATTTGTTTCATGCATTGGTTTGCAAGATTTCTATGAATCTTTGTTTCATGACAATAGAGATTTTCACTATTTCTTCTTCTCCATTCTTCGTTTCTTCTTCTTAGCTCGATGAAAACTCCTTCTAAGACCTAAATATCACCATGGGAAAGTTATTTTGATGCCTTGGTTGAGATATTTTTATCTTTGGCAATTGCGAGAGTGATGGTAGAAGGTTACAAAGAGAGTGTGCGATATGGTCAGTGCACAGGAATGTTAGAAGTTAAAAATAGGAAGCAGGAGTAAGTATTTAAAATTTTAAAATTTAGCTGAGAAGGGATATGGGCACATTTTTCAAGGTTTCTATCCCTTATATGTGATGGATGTGAGGGACATAAAATTCCATGGTGAGAAAGGCAACGACACGTGGCGAGGATCCGACGATAGGGAATGAAAGCTAGAAAATTAGCTTTAAAGCACTGAGGGACTAGAAGCGGTCATATGGGTGACCAGAAGTCCCCCTTAGGGGATAGGAATATTTTTCAAGGTTTTATTTCCCTGACATGTGAGGGACATGAGGGACATAAAATTCCATGGCGCTCCTGGAGCTGACATGTGGCGGAGATCTGACGATAGGGAATTTGAGCTCCCACAAGCACCCAGGGGCTGAACTGGTGATTTTGGAGGTTGCATGAGGATCCAAAGGTCATATGGGGGCTGGGAACATTTTTTCAAGGTTTTATTTCCCTAACCTTAAGGGACGTTAGGGACACAAAATCTTGCTAGGCTCTTGGAGCTGACATGTGTCCTCCCAAAATTTGGCTAACTCTCGAACTCGCTCCAAGAGGACAACTTGAAATGATGATAACTTGAGCTCCCGATGGAATTTTTGATGAAATGTTATATGATCCTGACTTTAAATTTCCTTTTAAATCAAATGGTGGGGTATAAGGTCTTATGTATTCTATTTTTTCCTTAAAAATAGATTTTCATTTGGTACTCCACCTATACATGCGAAAAAATGCTTACAAACCTAATGCGCAAAAGTTTTGTGAAAAAAATAATTTCACCATCTCATAGGTCTTGAAATTATATTTCCAGTGATGTTTTTTTTCTCCTAACTCCATCCGAAGTTCCCATAATCACATTCATAAGGTTCTGCAATTGTTTTGGCCTATACACTTTCTAGGCCTGTGAACCCTAATTTTGGTGAAACTGCCCCAACTTCTCTGAGCCCTTCCAAAATCATCCTAAATCAATTCCATGATGTCCTAACACCTTTGAATCACCTCCATGTCTATTTTTTATTTTATACTCCACTCCATGGGGTTGTTCCAATCCTAGGAAGGCCAGTGATAGCCCTTCCCACAACTGCCTGAAGCTTACAACTTTTAATGAAATCCTAAAATCACCTAGGGGGAATGAATGGAATTTATGAAATCACCTAGGGAATGAGATAACATTAATCGGGAGGTCACTTGACTGAATGGATAGACCCGGGGTGTCTTGGAATGATAGGACTTGAAAAAATTAACACGGGGTATAGTTGTCATGCTCGAAAATTGTTAATTTCCTTGTTGCACATTTACATGAAAACAGTTGGCTCTAGCTTGGGGACATGACATGGACTAAGTGTAGTGAAGACATGACATGGGAATCTAGAATCTCAACTTTAGACCATATGATCCATTAACTAGTGCCTTATCCATTGGGCCTGTGAAGTCATGTACAATTCACAAGAGAGAAAGATAACGAAGAAGGAAACACACACACACACACAAAAAAATGGAAAGGAAACACACGACACACAACAGAAGGGAAACACATGTAACATAAAGGGAAACACACCTAGCAATCACCTATGGTACAAGGTGGGGGACAACTCACTTTCACTATGGTACAATTTTAGGTATTTCCCACTGCGAGGCAATTCCAGCGGTGTTCCATCCAAATATGAGAGTAGAAAAACATTTTCTCCACAAGCTTCATGAACCTAGAATGGGCCAAGCCATAATGAATAAAACTTTCCATGGTTGCCTTTTGGTTCCATTCTCTTGTCCCATAGTAGGGTAAAGTCTCCAACTTTGAATTCTCTCGCTTTGGCTTTCTTGTCAAAAATCTTCTTTACTTTCAACTGGTGCTCTTTAATATGGTCCACCACTCGAGTCTATTTTCTTCTAGCTTCTCAAGAAAGAGGATCCTCTTGTCAATGGAATCCTTATATTGTCCATCTTCTATTCCTAGAGTAACTTGAGAGCTGACATCTCAACCGTGATGGGAATTTCTTCTTTGACTCCATATAGTAGTTGGAATGGTGACATACCTATTGCCTTCTTGGGGTGATCCTATCCACCCATAATGCATCATACAACTTCTTATGCCAATTCCTTTGGTTTTCATCCATGAGCTTGTGGAAAATGGTCATGATGTTCTTGTTTCTTGATTCATCCTATCTATTTCCTTGTGGATAGTAGTCTGATGAATGAGACAAGGAGATTTCATAGCCGTAGAAAAACTCAATCAACTCCCTTGAAGAGAAATAGGTAGCATTGTCCGCTACAATATTTTGTGGCACTCTGAAATGTACTATGATATTCTCCTTGATGAAGTTACATACTATTTCAGTGTTAGCTTTCTTGGCCGAAATGGATTCCACCCATTTTTGAAGTAGTTTGTCATTGTGAGCACATAGGTGTGCCCCGCACTTGAGTGAGGATTCAACACTAATGAAATCTAGTCCCCACTGTTGAAATGGTTCTTCAATAACAACTGGCTTGAGTGGTAGTGCTACAAGTTGGGGTCTCCTAATGAATTTTTGACATGCTTCACATTTGGAAACCCATTCTTGAGTGTCTACAAAGAGGGTGGGCCAATAATACCTTCCTCGAGAGGATCTTGTGTGCAGTGACCATCGTCAAGAAATTTCCACCACATGTTTGGTCATGGTATGCTTTAAGCAATTTTTCTTGTTGCTCTTTATCTACACATTTGAGGAAGCATCCATCAAGACCCCTCTTGTAAAGTGCATGGTTCCAGATTACAAACTTTGTTGCCTTCAGCTTGAGTGTTCTCCTTTGCTTATAATCAAGATGAGAAGGGAATTCTCCATAAGTTAGGTAATAGGCAATATCAACATACCACTCATCAGTAGTGGTTATAAAGAGAACATGTGGATTATTTTCAAAACAAATTGGCAAGCACAGTTGTCTTCACCGTGTTGAGCCTTGAGTGCTTCATCTTCAGCGATCAACCTACACAATCCATTTCCTCATACCAAATTGGAGGGTCGGATATCCAAATCATACTCTTGAATTTTTGTAACCCAGTTTCCTCTTTTAGCTCTAGGATCTTGTTGTGTCAAGATGGACTTGATTGCACTATCGGGTACCATTACCACAGTATGAGAGTTTAGTATGTAAAATCTGAATTTTTTTACAGCCTTGACTATGGCATAGGCATGTTTCTCTAGCTGTTGTAGTTTAGTTCATGATTCTTCAATGGGAAGCTCATGAAAGCAATGGGTGCCTCCACACCTTCATCATTCTTTTGGACTAGAACAACAGAGAGCATGTGTTCCGATGCATAACAATACATGATGATTTTTTTCTTGAAATCTAGAGACATGAGGGTCGGGCTTTGGTAATGGATTTTGATCTCTTCAAACACTGCCTTCCCTTCATTATTCCATTTGAATTTTTCTTGTGGTTTCATCATGGTGGTGATGTGCTTTGTCAATTCAGAAAACTCAGGAACAAAGCGACGAAGAAATTTCACCTTTCCAAAGAAGGAATGAACTCCTTTCTTGCTTGTGGGTAGAGATAGTGCTTGAATGGCTTGTACTCTCTCAGGATAAATTTGTGCTCCATGTTTATTCATAATGTTCCCAAAACATGCCTTTTGTGACTCCAAAAATGCACTTTTTCAGGTTTAATGATATGCCATGTTTTCTATACCTTGCAAGTACTTGTTCCAAGTGATGGATATGGTCTTCCCTCTTTTTTGAAAATACCATGAGATCATCGAGGTATATGATGATGCAATGTTTTAAATATTTGAATGCCAAATCCATCACCCTTTAAAATGTATCTCCTACATTGATTAAGGTGAAAGGCATTCTCGCTATATGCAAAAAGTTCCCAAAGTGTTGTGAAGGTTTTCTTGGTGTGATCCTCCTCTGCCACTTTGATTTGATTTTACCCTGAGAATCCATCGAGCAATGAAATCATTTCAGATCCAGTGACTACTTGCAAAATTTGGTCCATGATAGGGAGAGGATAATTATCTTTCAACGATGCTTGGTTCAAGTTGCGAAATCTACACATATTCTTATTTCACCATTCTTCTTCTGCACTAGCATACGTTTGTGTGTTTTCTTTTGGGTGGAAAGTGACAAACAAACATATAGTTTGAAATATTAACCTTTGTTGAATGGAATGATCCTCTCTAGTAAACCTTGAGTTATGTTTGGCTCCAAACATCTTTCATAGTCCTAGAGACTTAGAGGCATCGTATGTGTTTGCATGTTCCTCCCTAGGAACCTAGTTGAGAGCATTCATGTGGGTATGAAAGTGTGTAAGATGCTTTGGTGCAAGGCATAACGTCACTTTTGTGACATACATGATGACATGTCTAGCTTGAAATCTTATGGTTGTTCTAGAGATTAAACAACATTAGAAGGGGAATATAATGAAAAGTGGTTAGGACCACAGGGACAATTAGGTTATGCATTAATGCACTATTAAGTTTTTAATTGTAAAGGAAATTTGCAACTTGCCCTTGTTATTGAGAATGTACCCTTGTGATGTCAGTCTAGAATTTTAAGTACCATGGAGATTGCTCATAACTTAATAAATCTTTCTTATGATGTGAAAGTGGATGTGAATTGATCCACGTGAGAACAAGTGATTGAGTAAACATAGTTTCTCATTTGAGAATCAAAACTTATGATGTGTAAATGTTAAGATAATTCTAATTAACAATCGAGTTATATAATTTATTGGCAATAAGATAAATGAACTAAATCTAATGGAACCCTTATAAGTTAAGTGTTAAATGAAAGTGAGGAAATGTAGTCTAGAAAATAAAAGGGTAATGTGTGTTCCCATGTTTAGTTCTTTTCAAACCTTATAGGTTAAATAATGGAATATGAGTATGATGAATATGTATCCATGAAAATGTGGTGTGTGGAAAGTACCTATCTGTGATTTTCATTTTGTGTTTGGGTCGTTGCAATGGACTAGTTAATTTATAGAAGTCTGGCATTGATTTGCATCTTGTGTTATCCTATTGTTTGTGTGGATCCATGTTGTATAAGCATCATTTGTGATGTGGAGTTTTTTGGGAGTAAGCCCATGTGTTTTCTTGTGAACCTAAGTGGTGTCATATAGTTGTATCATGTGAATATATATATATATATATATATATATATATATATATATATTTTTTTACTATTGTATTTGTGTGAGTAAAATTTAGGCACGACAACTTGATATCATGATTAGGCTCTAAAGGGATATCAACATCAACAATAGGAAATATAATCACACTAGGAGATGTATCAACATGTGTACTATGTGCAACTAAAGAAAGATCAACATGCTCATTTTTTCTAATAATATCACTATGCACATTAGTATCTACAAGTGGAAGAGAAGTACTAATAAAAACATCACACTTGCTTGTAAGAGGAGAAAAAAACACAATATGTATTGAACTTGGATACAATATATTTGATATGACTCGGATCACTTTGCATCAAGGTAAATCCATGCAACACAAAGCAAGTAGGTGTGGATTCGGCGTAACTCACCTCTATAGGATGTAAATCAAGGTGAGCATTACAAGGAGATCATCTTTGTATGTATCTAGCATGGGGTGGGTAGTAAATCTTGAGTGGGAGGATATGACTTAACTTAGGTTAATACAAGAAAACTCGATAAGTTAAAAGGAGATTTCGGGTTAAGCTTGGGAGGAGCTCAATTTAGAAAATAAGGATCTTGAAGGGAGCTTAGCATAGAGATGGAGGGAGTAGCTTGGTCATAAAATTTGGTTTTAAGGGTTTGTAATGTGGGTTGAGCTATAAGGAAAAGCACAAAGCACACAAGGTCAATGTGTTTTGACACTTATTCTTTACTTTTGGAAAAAGAATAGATGATGGTCTCTATTCTCTAGCTAAAAAACAACATATTGTTTGTTTTCTCTCTAGATTTTTAATTTCATTTTCATTTTATAGGAAAATCCTTAATGTAAGGTTCATTGCAGGAAGATTGCTCTAATTGGTCATTTTCTCAAAGAATAAGGAGTTTACAATAAGGCCTTTATATGGTTGAGTGGATTCTAACGAATTCCACCAAGAGTATTCCCGGAGATTCTAACCTTAAGTGTTGGGATTAATATATCTAGAGTTATTGTTAGTTGGTATCCATTAGTGATTGTTTTAATAGGCTTGAACTTGGATTTAACTCGTGATTCTCAAATATGACGTTTGCCCTTGAGCCACCTAAGTAATGGGACTCTTCTAATTCAGAAAATTAGAATATCATGTGCATACCTTTATAGAGCAAGCTATTGGATGAGGTGGTGGAAAAGGGAAAAATACGAGGTATTTAGATATCCATAGGCTTAAAAATCTATATGTGATGGTGAAGGAGACTCTATGATTTATTCCACCTAGTTTTGCATCTCCACCCAAGACAATGACGTGGCAAATGGATTTTTTTAATACCGGTGGGGACCCACCACCATGGTCAAACTAGAGGAGGTCGCGTTGAATTTGATTATGGTGAAGGCCATTGTTTTGTAGTGGTTACTCAATTTGGAAAAGAATGAACTTGAAGGGAGATAGATGCAAATATGGAGGGAGTAGCTTGGTCATTTGATCTAGAAGGGGGTCTCAGTAAGGTGGCTTGAGTTAGATGGACAAGCTCAACATGCAAGTACAAAGTGTGTTTTCACACCTATTCACTATTTTTGGTGAAATAATAAATTATGGTATTTGTTATCTAGCTATAACAAAACATATTCTTTATTTTTCCAATTTTATAGTTTCATTGTTCTTGATCATGAATTCATTCATGTTCATTCCTCTACAAGATAATTTTTGGAGGACATGAAAAAAAGAGCAGAAGTATGAGGGATTCAAATATCTACATGTTTCCCCATCTACAAGCGGCGGTGAAGGAGACTCTGCAATTGCATCTACCTAGCACATATCTCCACCCAAGACATGATTATGGTAGATGGAATGTTTTGTATTCTATTGGGGACACACCACCATGGTCCAAGAGCAAGTTGTGTTTAATTCATTTATAACAAAGGTTGTTGTGTTATAGTGCTTGTCACGTAGGTTACATATGTTACGTTGGAGGCGGTGTAGGGAACAATTTTAACAGAGAGACAATGGCATTGGAGATTTTAAAGGGATAAAGTTTTTTTGTATGCATGTTTCAATAATGTACCAATTTCCCTATTTATTGATCTGGTGTCATAGACCTATACTCATACAAAGTGTTTGTTTACTTTTCATTATGTTTGTTTTCATTGTATTTTACATTATTTGTGTTTGTTAAAAATTGTATAGTATAATTGCTCTATGTTTCATATACATGGAATATTGATGATATACTATGGTAGATATTACGTTTTAAATGTTTTCCAATGTTCACACCTATTTGTTTATTTACAACACATTTAGGAGGATTGAAACATAATTGTTTCTTATAAATGTGAGGATCTATTTTTTGAATAAACATTCTTATTGTGGAATTTTTAGGAAGAAAATACTTGTCCAAAAATCCGATCATACAATTTGTGGTCACACAACAAAATGACAACTCCATACGCTTTCAAGTCTCTTATTGAAAATATCTCCAAATGGTTTTAGTTCCCATTTTTTAATGATAATTGGTATCATGGATAGCCACTCTAATAATGGATTCTTTTTTGTCATTTATTGTTGGAAGGATGAATGAAGATATATAGTATATGGTCCATTGATCTCAACATCAAAATATTTCACCATTTGTCCTTCACATAGTTCACACCCTTTTTTCCTTTAAGTGGCTCATAAAATGACATGTAGTCCATATGTGACTTACCAAAAGAAATAAGAGGATTATAGATGGTAAAGAATGGATTTGAGTTGTTTGGTGATTTTAACTTGGTTTACCATATAATGTTGGATTCATCAGATTGCATCCCTTTCAAATCAACAAGAATTGGGCATGCCTCATGTAACACATGACTAAATTTGTTTAAAATATAGCTCAAGATGTAAATTATCATGTATTTTGCTAGTGATCTTGTCACAACACAAATGATATGTCATCCAATGGTGATTTTTCCAAAAAAATAAAAGGATCACTCACTTTCCTTCCAACAATTTTGCTTCCTTTTAATTATCCTCCTCTATCCCCTTCTTCATCTACCTACTTCCTCTTACGATTTTCTCCTTTTATCCTCCTTATCAATGTATCCCTTACACCACTCATGTTTGATTTCTACTAGTAGTTCAAATAAGTGTATTCTTGTTATAGTAATCGGATATGATTTGAATGTTAAGTTATCAACGAAGTCAAAGTAGAGAGGCTCATCATTGGCCTAAAATGGTAGTAAAGGAAGAGTTAAATAAGAGGAAATAGGACACACATGGTTGAAGCAAAACAACATGTGAATGAGTAAATGTAGCATTAGCATACAAAAGTATCCAAAACCAATGAGGAAATAAAAGGTATGTGGTAAAACCTGTAAGAAACCATGTGGATAAAGTAGAGTGGGATAAAAAGAATATTATATCAAAGAATTCAATCATGCTTGTGAATATGTTAATTACTCAACTAAAGAGTATTTCACATCATCTTAGGTTGAAACTAGTAATGCCCAACAAAGATAGAGAAAAGGAAACATTGCTATTTTTATTTTAGGGTTGGTGGAAACAAAATGACACTACACTATGGAGTGCCCAACTTATAATGACATTTAAATCAAATATGTTGACAACTTAAAAGTTGACACTTTAACTACCTTGTTTAAAGAGGCTATCACTTGAAATAAAAAAGAGTTTCATCGAGCTTTACATTAAAATATCTAACCTCAAAAGGAAATAGATATATCGGAAATTAAATTGGACATCCCTTATATCAAGTAATTCTTTAAATGCAAATTATCCTTGTTACTACTTTCAGCCCCATGTATTCCCTAGTAGATCATATACATTATTAAAATATTGCATTCATTAATTCAATTGATAGATTTAACCTTACATGATTTCACATCTACACTAGTGTGTTGCAAAAATTGGTTACTCTAAAGTGTTGTTGGGTGTCACTCGATAGTTAAATTTATAACGTGTAGTTCCCTACAAAGACCACACTATATGTAAAATTTAATTTTAATTTTAAACAGATGGTAACTTTTTCCAAAAAAATGGCAATTTTTTTTTTAATTTCATTTTTAAAACTGAATTATGCTAGCAATACTAATAATGATATCATCAATTTAGGGAAATATAACCACATAACACACAACAAATAATGGTAGAAACAAGTGTCGATGGTTATGATGTACTTGTGGTACTTGATGATAATAGCTTATAAGGTATGTGAACACCTAATTTTGAGTTGGGATAAGTTATTTGTTATGATTTATAATTTTCTGTTATTATAGTGGATTTGTGTGATTCTTGATTGTTAGTTTGAATCAGACAATTATTGGCATGTTTTTGTTATTAGTCATATTTTGAAGTGTTCCCTTTATTCTTATTTTCTCTTCTTTTTCTATCTTTCACTTGTTTTCTCTCCCCCCTCTCATTTTCACTCAATTCGGCCTATTTTCCTTATAATCCAGTTATTTTCCGCATCCATACCATATGGTTATGGTCATACCAAAACCTATTGTGCTTATTTAACATATCATATAACTTCTATGTTAAACAACATACATTCAACAAATAGAATACTAACAAGTTGGCATACCACTTAAGTTTGATCCTAATGGCCCATCTAAGGTGCAACAAGTAAATCACCAAGGGCTTCTTCATGAGAAGAACAATAAATATTAGCATACATGTTTTACTAAATTTTAGCCTTTCTAAAATTTGGAGAACAACAACCAATTTCAGGAGCAATTGAAAAATAGGGCCACATAATCACTTCAAAATGACTTTACATCACATTAATTCCTATTTTGAATTAATTGATCTCATATGGAGTTTGGTGGGCCCATGAAATAGACTAGATGGGGTTAGAAAATATATTTAATTATTTTTTCTAAATTAACTAAATTTATAATAAGCCAAGTTATAAATGTTGTTTTAAATGGCATGTTATGTGTGCATTAAATGAGTCGTTTTGTTAATTAAGTGATGGATCTAGTATGTGGGCCTTAGAATAATATTGCGATGGAATTAATTCTTTTTAGATTTAATTAATGATGTGAAGTGAGAATCATATAATGTAAACACTCATGTATATGTGAAAAGGTGCAAAATGAGTGTAAATGAGAATTAGGGCAAGTGAAGCTAAAGAGGGAGTTAGGTTAAGATGTGACTAGTTGGAAGTAGTTTTACAACTACTTTGGAAGTGAGAGTTTATAAAAGACAAAAAAAAACAAATGTGAGGGGGTTATTTTTCCACCTCTTACATTGTTGGAGATTGTGCAATATAGGTTGACTTTATCATTATGTGTCTCTAGTTATGTGTTAGGTAATTTATACTTAGCGAATATAATAGAAAAAATTTCTTGAATACATTTCTTGTCTCAACAAACTTTTTGTTGTTGGAATGTAAGTGATGGAATTTGTACCGTATGTGTGCAAGGAATTAAAAAGGACTTTGTGACATTAATGGAAGAATTTATTTTACATTTGCAAAGTATTTACTTTGCTTGTGAGTAGAGGAGTTTTAATATTTTTTTTTGTTTGTGAGTTTATTGGTTGGTTCTCTGAATTTACTCTATCCAAAGGTATTTCACTCTTCTCTTTCTTTCCCATTTCTTCCACTTTTCTTCTATTTCCCTTAATTCTCCCATTTCTCCCACTTTTGCAGTCCTTTGGTACTTTCTGGTTAAAAGTACTCAAAACCTACGAAAAATCACATTATACGAGGGAAATGCCTCTATTAAAAGTAGAGGAAAATCACCCTTTCAATTGTGATTTTTTTCCCAATCGTTGTATTTTTGTTGTTGCCCAATAGGCAATTTGTAGAATCAATAGTGACAAAAATCCATGCCAACAATACATGATAGAGTACATGCAACATACACTACAACTCACTTTGAACCTTGTCTTTGATTAAAATCCATCAACATATGATAACTTATAACATTTCCATAACATTCTTGATTCCATTCATATAAGCATTCACAACCTTACAACATATATAATCAAAACTTTCATAAATACATACGATTATATACGATATCATGTGTAATGAACAGAAAATATATATCAAACCCCTAGAAGATCTCTCCATCTCACTATCATACTCTTATCTTTGATACTACATCAAAACGTTTAACTTTAAAGTCCATTTTTTCCAAATGAGTGATGGAGGGATCTATTTATAGTTTTTCCCATTGCCCTACTTATGATAATAGGATCTAGTTAGAAACCTTCTAGATAACTCTAGATTAGTCCCCATATATTATTTTGTTTTCATCTCTTTTCTATTCTTGTTAATATGTCATCTAGATATGTGTGTGCAGGTTACCTCACATGTGCTTCACATAACATGCATCCTTTTACATTGATGATCATTTTCCTGTCTGTCTTCACAAATGCAAACTTTTCACATAATATATTGATATTGATTCATTTGATATTCCAAGTTCCATAAAGGTAGGCTTCCTGTAGGAAGTGAGTAGAACAATAAACATAATAGCACGGGTATAACAAATAATCATTCATAATATATTGTTATTCTAACAATATATATGACTAACTAACTTACTAATATTCACTATAATAATAATTACCAATGTAATTATTATTCACATTGTGGAGCACTAAAATATTGATATCCTAACATTCCCTTCCCCTCTTTGGAATATGCGAAAGACCAATAATATTCTTGTTCATATAGCACCAAACAATTACATGGTGCTACACGGAAGAAACGTGATAAGTTTGTGATGATGAAGAAAATATTCTCCAGAGTAATAATGAAATCTAGATCCTTCCCCTACACCTTGCATGATTATTATGACCTATTTTATCCTCATTTTCAAATTAGCAAGTTCTTCCTTTTCCACAAGTCATCTTCTACCCTTTTGTGCTTCTTCATTAGCATTGGTTGATAACCGCCATGGTGGTTATACAACCACCCATCTAAACAGATGGTGGTTGCATAATCATCGGTCATCATGTCTATACTGGTTTTGTCACCTTAAATATGAGAGTTAAAACACGCATTTTTCAACATGTGTTTAGACTTTAGGAGTGATTTTCTCACTCGTTTCTCAACCATTTCACCTAATTTTGGGATCATTGGATTCATATTGGAATTTTCTTCTTTTTTACTATGTTTAGAATGTTTATTGCTCCTTATGTTGATGTGTTTTCACTTCTTGATGGACATGTGTTACTAAACTCATTCTTCCACATTTTTATAAAAGTCAAGATTTCACCTAAATGATGGGTTGGATATTTCACATTCTTGAGGTAAAGTTATGTTGTTGAATTTTTGAGAGGAACCACAAACAAAAACTCATTGTTATCTTCTTTCCTACCATTTTTCAGTCATTTCTTGTAACAAGCTAGCCACAACTAGTTTTTTTCACTTTCTTTTATTACCAACCAACATCTAGCACATCCCAAGGTTGAATTGGATTTCATCTTTAGAAGAGGATACAAAGATGAGGAGATAACAAGCACATCTCACCTTTGGGAAGCTACCACAAGTACAATAGTAACTAGGTTGGGGTTGTACTTAAATTCTTTAAAGCTTTGAATAATTGTTATTTGTTGTTAAAAAGAAGTGTATTTAGATTATTAGAAGTGGAAGATTCCATCACTTCCTGCATACATTCTTTATTTAGTATTTATTTCAAATCATTTATTACATAAATATTCCCTTGATAACTTCTTCCTAACTTATCCCTATGGATCTTATCGGAAATTAGTTGGAGGAAGAAGTGAAGAAATCCTTGCACTTTTTTATTATTTATTTCTTTCGATTGGTTTAGATTAAATTTTCTTGAAATTGCATATGACAAAGAGGAAATTACTTCCGAGAAGCTTTTCCTTTCCATAAAACTTAAGAATATTTTCCAAAAGAAGTTTTATTTTATTTTATTTAGATTAATAACTTTTGAATACATTCTTTTAGAATAGCATTATCAAACAACCACAAACAGGAGGAATAACCACATCCGACTACTCCCTATTTTAGTTTTATTTTAATTATAAGAATTTTTAGTTTTAATTATTTCTTTGTGTCTGTGTCTCTAGAATTTTTTTTTATTTTTATTTTTTTAAACCTTAAAAGCACAAAATCAATAGTTGTTTAATTAGTTTCTTTTTAAAAGATCGTTAGAATGTAGACAAATAGAATAGATGGTTTATTTTGTTTGATTTAATTAATTTGGAATGAATCTAGTTCATTAAAATATTAAACACATTCATCTTTTATTCAAACTAATATTTAACTTAGTTTAGGAATCCAAATTGAAACAACAAATCTAGCCATAGGGAATTCATGCTCTCTGTTTATAGCCCATGTTTATCCCTTTGACCTACTCAATTATTAGGATTTCATGCTACTAATTCATATCCCCTGAACCTCCTTTATCTCGTTATTGTCCTATGTTTTTGTAGGGGCAAAATTCACTAGAAAACAAAACAATTATACCACATTGTCGAAAAAATTGAAATTCATACCTTCCTAAGACACCCCTAGGTCAATTCATCCATAATACCAGCCCTATCCTATCATCAAAGTTACCCCTAAGTTATTTTCATGTATCCCCCTAGGTGATTTAGGAAGCAAAAATCATTCAAGGAACTTCTGGAGCAAAGTGTTCAACAATGGAGTTTTGAGCCATTTTGGGAAGGGCTATCATCAGCCTTCCTATGACTAGTGCATCATCCCTAGAGTGGATATAAATTATAAAACCCATCATGGAGGATTATTCAAGAGATAAAAAAATTTAGAACTATTTTAGGAAGATTTCGGGGAAGTTTCGGAGGTTTGGAGCCAAACCAAGCGAGGTTTTGGGCTGAAGGAGCTTGCACCGCGAAAGAGGACATGAACATCAAAGTAATATTTTGGGAGATTCACAATGATTTTAAGCCCAAAAAAGTACCTATGGAAATAATTTTCAATACTCTACATGGTGGAAAAGACAGACATCTTAAAACCCCATGCATTTATCTAGGCAACTCATTATTTTGGTGTAAAACAGGAAATACCGAGAAGAAAGGATATTTTTGAGGGTTTTTCAGTCTTATTCAAGCCTTTATACCCTCACCATTCTTCTCTAAATTTTATTTTCATGAAAAATCATATAAGGAAGTGCCCGAAAACTCATCCGGGAGCTCAAGATATGACCTTCACAAGTCGGCTCTTAAGGTGCGCTCTTTGATACTTAACCAAATTTCCAATAGGACACGTGTCAAGATGAGGTTAAGGAATAATTTATGTCCCCATTTCACCTTTTTAAAGGGACACTAAGTGCACAAAATTGTGCCCCACCCCTATTTAGCCTCCTAAACACCCATATGACCCCGATGATTCATGTTAAGGCCCTTTGACCAGTTTGACCAACTCCTCCACCAACTCCTGCATGCATGCCACTTGTCACTGTGAGGCTAGATCGAATTTTTTATCACATTTTGTCCCTTTAAAAGGGGAAAATAGGGAAATAAAATTCACCCCACCCCATTTTTTCATCCAGTTCCTCATGCGACCATTTTCCGGCCCCTATGTGTTTAAATGTGGCTTCCCCCTTCACTTTTCTCATCAAATCAATACTCACCACTTGTCATGCTGGGGCAAGGCACATTTTTATGTCCATATTTCAGAAAAATAAAGGGACATGAGGTGCTAAAAAATGCACCCCACCTCTCTCCTTCCATTGCCAAAGCTATAAAGCAAGGAGATAGCCTTTTATTTGCATCCAAACTCCCAAACCTCCACATGTCGCCAGGATGCTGTCGATTTCTCTAAACATTGCATTTCCATTTTCATGATTTCTCCATTGATTCACCTTCTCCATGATTTGAAGAGATAAAAACAAGAAACATGAAAATTTTGATTTTAAATGATTGAAAATGAAGGTTTTCGCCCGAAGAGACTTCGAAGCCCGCAAAAAAGATTCACTCGTATCTAAAAAACATGTGCACGGATCAACATGCTATTTTTGCAACATTCCTATTTCTCAGAGGCCACGAGGATCCTATTAAAATATTTTTAAAATATGCCATGGATTTTTTTATAGTGAAGAAACCCTAGTTTCTCGCGGTAAAATTTTTTTAAATTTCAAATCTCACAATCTGCAACGGTTTGAGCTGAAAAATATGGAAGACTATTGTAGAGAAAAAAACCCATATTGAGAAAGTTTGTTTCATCACAAAGTGATGCCTAGAAATCCACATAATAAAAATAGTAAGCCCTTCCACATGGGTTCCTGTCATTTTTAGTAAGCCATCTCGAAACTTGATTGTGGAGAAGACGGTGTGCACGAATATAGTCACAAGATCGAAATGGTCAAGTAGTACTGAAAATGTTGAAAATGACCACTTACTAAAAATAGTAAGTTCCCTATTTGGGCACTAGCTATAAATAGTAATTCATATCAAAGAGTAGTCTAAGTGGAAGCGGTGTACATAGAGGTCATCCGGGGAAAATTTGAATGATTGAAGTTGGAAAAGATGAAAATGGTGGTTTACTAAAAATAGTAAGTTCAGTTTCTAAATATGGGGAAGTACCAGTATCAGCCATGGAATTCAAGTTCATAGGTTGTTCCAGTTTCTCATTCCACATGTGTGATCAATCATAAAGAAATGGTGATGTTTTCATGGTTTGGAATGGTGGTTTTAAGCTTGCGGCATGAGCATTCTTCATTGTCATCTCATCAATGTTCATCACTTACCTTCTCAGTGTATGGGAAAATTACATCACCTTAGGAGAAATCCTTGTCGTGAGCATGGTAGTGTCATAGAATATCATCACGATCATTATCTATGGGTCATCTTGATTTTACTTTGGGAAAACCTCAAATAATGTTTGTAAACACTCATTCGACAAACCATGGTGTCTATGCATCATAGAGTTTGGGATCATCATTGGAAAAATGTTCAAGATAAAGCTTCATCAACAAGGAAATGGTAGTGCTGCAAAGATTCATCGCAGGGGTCAGTTTCCATTCTCATCTTATTTAAAGTGGACCTTCGTAAGTAACACTCGTGGTCATCAAGAGTTCCTTTCAAAATTGTATTTAAACACTCAAATTTAGGTTGTTCGTGTTTCATGCAAAGAGGGAATCATGAATCACCATCGCGAGGGGAAATTTTCCAAAGGCATTTAGAGAAGCAATATTCATCAGTGTGGAGGATCATCAGTGTCGGAGTACTTCACTCAAAATTCTTGACTACATCAAGGCCTTCAATTGGATCATCACGAGGAGTGGATTTCCTTCATCCCCTCCCTCCTTTCTTTATCCCTCTTTCTTCTCTCTCCTTTCTAATTCTTCATTGGGCTTCATCATTGTATTTTTTCCTATTCACTTAAGTGACTTATTTTAAAAATTGTAAAAGTATTTTCTCAAATTATAAGAGAAATACTTAAATAGAAAATCAAAAGTCACAAGTGGAATATAGAACATGAAGAGTCATGTGAGGGAGGTGAAGAGTAAATTAAAATTTCTATAAATTGGGATGGCTTTTCCATTCCAAAGGATTCAAAATTTTGAAGACTTTAACTTTGTAGCAATTTTGAATTATAGTTGTTGAGATTTGTATCAATGCACAAGGAATAAAAGCTACAATTTCTTCCACTTTCTCCTTTTCCCTTGTTTTGTATAACTAGTGTAAATGTCAATTAAGGAATAGAGTTTCTGCTTTCCAAGATGTATGAATGTGTGCAGCTTTGTATGCATGGTTTCCTCTCATCATTGACATGATAAACATGGTTGTTACAAGAATCTCATGGTTCTTTTATTTCCCTCTTTTATACACTTTGTAAGCATAGTGACACAAGAGCTTTGTATCTTTGATAGATGAATCTAAGAACTTGGTGACTTGATTTTCCATCACACTAGATAGATTCATTGTGTTTCCTCTATATTGAATGTTGAACTACTCTAGTTACTAGGTGTGAGCTCTACAATCCTACTCATGGTAGTAATATTCCTTTCATAATTTATCTCATTTCCCCTCATTGATGTAATTTCTCCTTGTACCCCATACAAGCACTTTGTATAGGTTCATGGAGTGTCCCATGTGATCCCCATCCAATTTTCCACCCACAACATATATATAGGATTAGGATAATTTTAATTTCAATAATGGGATTCGCACCATTCAATCAAATGGGCATAGCCCATGAACGTTAGTGGAGACACCTAATTTTTCCACCCAAAAAAATTTCTTACCAACACCTACTTATTAATTATCCATCCCATCTTACAAATTTTGGTTGTCTTGGTATGACCTCAAGAAATCGAGTACATTGGGAATCACATGCCTTTTTCCATTCTACATTCACCTTATGTAATATGTGTGTGTGTGTGTGTGTTTGTGTATCTCTATGTGTGTGTGTGTAGTTGTGCATTATCAACGTATATAACCTTTTTTTGGTGTTGTTTACACCCTAATTAAATTATGTTATGGAAAGTGCACAACAATAAATAGGATGTAAGGGTTTATTCTAACATAATTAACTCATCATTAACCATACATAATCAGAATAATGCATTAATACTTACAACCATTGATAACTAATAAATGATATCTCAAATGCACAAAAGGATATGAATACTTAGTTGTACATGTAAAAAAGAGAATATATATATGTGAAGGTGGAAAATATAGATTAGAAACTAGAAATGCTTTGTTATCAAACCTATAAATGGAAATCTATTTAGGGAAATACCATAAAAATGTTGTGTGATCAAAGCTTGGAGTTGTGTGGTCTTGACTATAAGTCTATGGTATTAGAACCTTTGATAGTTGGAGTTTGAAATTTCCTATGTGCTTCATTTTCTGGAAATTACATTTGCTAAATGTCTCTCTTGTTAGCATAACATTGAGATGACCTATAATCACCTACAACAAAGAGGAAATTCTAAAAATATGTAATACCCTTCATCATGCATTAAAACCCAAAAGGAGAAATCATGTGTGTGGTAAGGCTAGAATACCCTTGATATTCAACATGATTGAACCAATCCAAATGTTGCACTGCATGCCCTCGTGTGGGATCAAGCCTCATTTAGTTCTCTAGGTGTTTATACAAGTGTGAGTGTGATCTAACCCAACCCCATTTGGGTGCCCTCGTGTCTTTTGACATGAATAATAGTGGGATAACTATAGAGTATAAAATGTGGATATCATGATAATAGTATGATGTGGTGTGCCTCAATAGCGTGATCTAACCCTTTGTTCCTTCAAACCTTTTAACAATGTTTGGATTGACTTTGATCTTGCTAACACATGGCTTTATGAACTTTACATGGTTGAAAATGGAAGAATCTAGACTCTCTAATGTGGTTGAGTGCTTCAAAAGTTTATAAGGGTTTCTCTAATTTATGTTCCACTAATTTTGGATAGCCTTACATGCTTTTGGATTGATATTTTCAGTAATATCTTGTAATAATGCTACGTAAGTTGTGAAGCAATATTGAATTGTTTATATGGCCTTCCATAGCTGAAATATTACAATAAAGATGACCCTAGGAAGATTAAACAACACAATAAATATATTCAAATTGAAAATAGAGTCAGATAATATCAATGGTCTGACCACTGCAAGTCGAATAGGACCATATTTAACATTCGAGAAAAATTGTAAAGTCTACGACAAGAGAAGTGTGATGTGAAACATAAAGTTGTAGCAAGATGCATAGGGATAGTTTACTGATTTAATTAATTAATGTAGCCTAAATTTGTGATAGATTTGGATGTATAGATGATCAATTCATGGAGTGAGAGAAATATATTGATTGGATTATGAATGTGAGCATTTATCTTAACAAGGGAACATAGTCAAACTTGGCTTTGCAAAATGACAAGTTACTAAATTTTAGTGTCTATAAGTGCGGGTAAACTTCAAGTTAACATTCCCCATACTAAATAGTTTAAATAATCCTAAGAAAGTATGAAATTCCACTATTATTTTCATTTTCTCCATTTCATGTAATAAAAACCATAAAAACTTTAGCTTGTTTCCCTATTTTAATTAAGCTTGGAATTATCCTCTATTACAACTACAATATTTTTAATCACCTACATAACCAAAATTAACCTTTCCAAAATTTCCAAGTTTAAGATGTTTTCTTTATAGTTCTTCTCCATGGATTTTACTCCTTTTGTTCAATCCATTCTTCACACATGACCATCTCTTCCTCTATGGTTTAACTTTGAAATTGGTCAAAAAATTCTTTGTTTTACATGTTTATGTATGATCCCAAAATTGAATTTGTCTACTTAATTTGTGAGTTTCTAACTCTTAGTATTATCCTTGAAAATTAATACACACACATACATCTCATCATATATGGCCTTGCCCCATTTCATGCACACATCCAAAAAAATCCTCTTAAATTGAAACTTTTCAAACACATAGGATGCAAGAGTTTTCCGTGCCTTAAAAAATTTAACAATATTTCTCAACTCATATACATTGTATGCCCACATTGCCTTTATTTCATCCACTTTATTTGTGCATAATTCAACTTAACTTAGTTTTAATGTTGTTATTTGCATGCTCAAAAAAATATTTATTCTAGTTTTCAACTGTCTTGTGAATCCCTCTCACTTACGTATGCGATTCCATAGATGTTTGGTCTTTGAATTTTGATGAACTCAATATATTATTTAGTGTAGATTTCTAATGCCTCACTCCTTTTCGTGTCTTTTTCAACTTATCATTAAATTGTAGTCATTTCTCTTTATCTTGGTAAACATGTTTTTATAACTAAATGCATAACTTGACATGTTGGTGGCCATCCTTACCAATTTAAGTGCCACTTGTTTTGTGGTATATAGTATGGAACACATACCTAGATTCCCTCATTTGCTGCTACAATTTTATCAACTTCACTTTGATATTTCTATAACTTCTTCGATTGGGAACTCAAACTCACTACACATGTAGTGGTATTATATAATTTGATTTAATCAATTGTGTCATCTTCTAAAATAGAGTCAATTTTTTTCACCTCCCAAAAGAAGAGAGGTTATAGGGATGATGAACTCACATCCACCAACCAACATGTGGATTATTAGGATGGGTTCTCTAGGATTCATCTTTACTATCTTCTTCTTTTATATGATCATCATCCTTCGTCTTATCTCCTTCTCATTGGTCCTTAACCTATGTATTAATATCCCTCCCTACTCGAACCTCCTAATTATCACTTGGACATTAATTTTATGAGCTCTTCTTATTTTCATATTTTAACCCTTCCTTCTCCTCGACATGCAACTTTAATTTATCATCCTTACCAGAAACCTACTCTTCTAGTTATTTGACTCCTATTTGGAAGTTGTTGTTGATGTTGTCACATTTTCATTGGTCCCTCCTAATTTTTTTCTAACCAAGGCCCTCCTAAACCATGATATATTTCCTTGGTACTTTACATCTTTTCTTCAATACTTGTATCTTGTGTATCTATCTCATGAGTTACGTGCATCCTATTCCTTTATGGGTTATTTGAATATGATAATTTCAAGTCCTCTGGGGTCATTGGATTTTCCTCTCATTTTCCTTGTTAATCCTCTTATAATCTTCCAACTTCTTACACTTATCTTCTTCCCTTGTTAGCATGACACCTTAATTAATGATTATGCCTCCTCCTACACTCCTCTTCTTCCCTTCCATATTTACCATTTCCCTATATAGAGTTAGTTTATGAGTTGTCTCACAGATTTTCCTAGCACCCCAATATGTTGTGTAAGGTATATTTCTATGTCATCATCACACAATCCTTAATTGCAACAAAAATTGACTCCTTGACTTATTATTGTTTTACGCATTTTGATCACTTATTTTGAAATCTCCTCTAAATGTACCTTTACATGATATATGTTTTGAATAGTTTCTAGCATATATTTTGTGTATTGTGCAATTACTACATGTGGAAGTTGTAGACACCTAAATTTGGTAATGAAAACTTTAGTCTTGTACCTTAAGCATGACTTGTGTGTACATTTTGATCCTAGATGAATTATCTTTATCTCTTTTCCATGATTTGTTTGTTTATGTACACTACACATTCACTCACATAATCAATCACATTAGTTTACAACAATATAGTCTCCACAGGATCCTACCTAAAATCTTGCACACTCCTTAAGTTGCATTTATGGGACCATACATCAAGACCAAATCATCTTACCATTCGGTCCCGGGCCAAATGGTCCCATTGCCCACACCCAATGGTCACTTTTCCAATTTGATATCTTTCCTTAGGTCGGTTCATTTCCATTAATTGTCTTTAATGTAAAATAAACTCATAAAATCCTATATAAGCAAGTATAATGTACTTATTAACTTATCTGGTACTTTTATGAGAACTCATTGTAAAATACATTCCTAAAGCAATTTATACTCTCCTAAATTCCTAATAAGTAGATGAAAAACCTAGGAGTATCAATACATAGGTCTAAATACAACCAACCCATGTTTAATAGCCATGCCTCTCATTCTATAGACCTTTAAATTCATGCCAAGTGAAGTCATAACAAGGTTAAGGAAATACAAAACATTGTAAAGTTTCCAAAGGTTAAAGGAATCAAACTAACATTTTAAAGCACTACACATTATATAAAAATCATGAAGGGAACTTTCTACTTTATCTATAATTATGCCTATTATCTTTGTGTCAAGAGATATAAGACTAAGATAGGGGTTGGCT
The DNA here is from genome assembly GCA_018340775.1 of Taxus wallichiana var. yunnanensis. Lineage (NCBI taxonomy): Eukaryota > Viridiplantae > Streptophyta > Pinopsida > Cupressales > Taxaceae > Taxus > Taxus wallichiana. The sequence goes on from CM031242.1 coordinate 793,396,999, forward strand.
TATATTAACATAAAAATTGCACCTACATTGGGAGAACTACATGGATTTCACTCCCGCCGTTAAGGGTATGTAGTGTAACACCTAGATTGGATTAATATGGATTGACCACCAGGGTTATTCCAACTCCACCACACATAAATTTATTTCATTTTCTCATTTGGTTGAGTTCATGAACTTCTAATGTAGGAATATATTGTTTTCATCTATTACAAGTCACCTGTGCCAGTGGTATCACACATTTGTGAACCATAACATAAAAAGTTACAAAGCAACAAAATATCCTATTTGAAACCATACAACTTGAGACTAGATTGTACTATGCTCCAGACAAGACATATGGCTCTATACCAACTCAATTTGAATCCATGGTTCTAGAAATGAAACATCTCCAATCATTTCAAGTCCTTTGATCACTCTTCACTCCTAGATCACCTCTTTGGTTTTATAATGAGATAAGTACATTTCTCCTCTTGTGTTTTGGGAAATCATATATATCATTATATCTTGAAATTTTATTTGAGAACTATATTATGATATGTATATTAGGGCTTATTAATGTAATCACTCAAATTCGGTAAGTGATCCTTTGACAATGATAAGTTTGGATGTGTTCTATATTAAGACTTACAGTCACATTCTAAGTTTAATAAATGTATTCTTCACTCTCTCGTATGTTTTTTAATATATACACATTGTTATGTCATTCATTTATGCAATATTAGTTATCGAAAATAGTATTCTATCCCTAGGATATTTTCCATTAATCTAACTCTGTCATCACTAAATCTATGTATGGGACCATATAAAACAAGGCCGGTTTGTACCATGGTCTAGGCCAACCTATGTTGTCTAATCCTTCCTCTTGAAACAACTCTTTTCTTAACTTGAAAATATTATGTGCATCATTTCATCTTCCCTAGGTCATTCATAACGTGATATCTAACCTTTAGAAGCATATATAAGTAAGGTAAATGTACTTAATAAATCACCTAACATCGTCATAATCATACATTACACGTTATTCTCCAAAAGCACTCAAAGATCTCATAAATATTCCTAAAATAGATTCTCATCCTTTAGAGTAGCCACCATACATTTGAAGCACTCAAACAAGGTTCAAGAGTCTATTTTCCTCCATTATCAATCATTCAAAGGTCTTAGAGTCGTGGCTTGACAAGATAAAGACACACAAAGCATTTCTAAAGTCTAAGGGACAAAAGGAATCAATTTTAGAATTTGAATCACATCACACCATATTACTACCATATTGAGTTCATATCTATTCTATCTATATTTAGGTTCATTATTCTTTGTGTCGAGAGAATGGAAACATAGTAGGTTGGCATAAATTACATACATTCTTCATACCCTATGATAACTACATGAAACTTTTCCCACTTGAAGGGATGTAGTTCAATGCTTGGATTAGTTTAGTAGGGTTTGATCACGAGGTCGATCTAGCCTCAAACAAACACACAAATTATTTTTTATTATTTAATCATTTCACGGAGTTTGTTGTAGGAATCTAGGGTTTTCTATATGTTGTAGATCATTACATGTGCTACTATGGGTGTGTGAACCACGATGACAAACAAAGAATTTTTTCCAACCTAGTTGTAAGAAAACAAAGTTACATAGCTCCATCATTCTCTAGGATGAAACCATATGAATTAGGATCAAACCATACTATATCCTAGTAGGATCTATACAGTTTTATATAGGTGTAGTTTCTAGTTAGTCTTAGGTATGAAGCATCTTCAAGTTTAGATCATCCATTCTAGAAATTCTACACTCCTATATATCTCTATATAACTAAGTCTTCATCCCTCCTTATGTTTCATGTTATCGTTACATTTATTTTCATCATTTATTATATTTATAGCTATATTATGAATTATATGGTTAATGTGGATTAATTTATTTGGCGTCGTGTTGTAGTATAGGATTAACATGACATATCCAAGTGCACTAACACTTCACCCAGACAAAATTATAAGTGCTCACCCGAAGCACACGTAGTTATGTCAAGTCCCTTCCTATGTCAACTAATAAGATGTAAATCCTGCGCTTTGCGGTTATAACCACATACATACATACCATATGGAGAATACATATTCACAGAATTATATCATGTGCAATACAATTATACATAACCTTAAGAGATTTGATTATTCATTCATAAATCATGATCTATTACATATATGCAAGCTTACTATGACAACTTCACACTTCATACAAAATAAACACTTACATAGATACACATCAAGCTCCAACTAGTAGCATGATCTTTAATACAATACTAGACAATCTATGACTCCTCAAGACTTTACAAGACTCTCCATGACACATCAAGACATTACATGACATACTCAAATATTCTCTAGCTACTTATCATACATATTACATGGATATTACAAGTATTTATAGGGTGGGAACTTGTCCTTCACCACTTGATCATGATTTAGTCCAAAAATAGACCATTCTATACATAGAATGCATGCTCTAAGACTCACACTATGCTTGGGCTCAAACCTACAATTCTCCAAATGCAATCTCCTTTCTTATGGAATATCTATTTATATCCCATGCACTATAAATAGCATTGCTTATCCATGCATTAGTCTTATCTATAATTAGTCTTGCATGCTCTTATCATGTTATCACCCAATTCTTATCCAAGATTTTCTATTTCTGATTTTCTTTATGATCAAGTCATCTCTACTTCACAACATATTTTCACTTTTCATACCTAGATATGTCATGTTTTTCCATGTTCCTACACACCAAACCTTCATGCATCCTTCTTCATATTTCCGTGCACAACTCCTTGCACTTCTTAAGCTTCGTGCACATCTTATACTTAGTCAATTTATCAACTCAACATTACCCCACACTAGGTATATTGTCTGTCATCATCATGAAATACAAATAATGAATGAATGAATGTAATAATCACGAAACACCCCTTATAATGAAAAGAATAATCAAAATAAAGAATAATCCTCTCAGTGAATAAAAATGAGACTAAGATAAAAGGAGGATATCTAGGAATTCCATGCCAAGATTTTCCTATATCTAGTTCCACTCTTCTACGCATGCGTGCGAGACCTTCCCGATAATGCTCACGACAATCTCCAAAATCCCTTCTAGGGTTATTATATTGGCCTTCTCTCTTAATCCCACCAAACAGTATCCCTTTACGAAGCCACTCCCTCTAGTATGTCTATCTCTTTAATCATCATTGCATATAGCTCCTCCAATCTCACCTCTATGTTAGTGCACTTGTCACTAATGGTTTGCTTTAGTCCTTCCATCCACTACAAAATTTTGTGATTTTCCCTCTATCCCTAGTATACAAGGAGGAATTTAAGATATCTCACTTTGTTTCCTCTTCTAGATAGGTACATTTAGGATGGAGGAATGCCCAAAATTAATGAACACCTTTGCCACTTTGAGTGAAGTTTCCTTCACCTCTACACCAAGGGTCTCATACCCCTTTATTTTCTTTCTGGGATCCTCTTACCCGGCCATAGCTAGTTCGTCTTTGGTAGGTACTTGTCTTTTATTTTTGTTTTATAACAAAGGGCAACAAATTCTCGAGGTTATTGATGTCTCTGTTTTGATATAGCTTGAAATATAAATCTACTTTTGGATATGAATTCATAATAGTTTGAACAAGCTTGGTTGCCTTAGTGTTAATGGATGCATACATCATCTTGATTTTATTCAACTCAAATGCCAACTTCTTATTCTTTCTCTTAATTATCATCTTCATGCATTCCTACTACTTTATTAAAACTTATGTGTGTGATCTCACCAACCATTTTTATTAGCACATTGCCATCTTGTGCATCTATTGATTTAGTAGAATCTAAAATTATGAAAGTCTTGTTTAGATATCTCCTTCCCTGTAACTCATGGATTGCCTTTTTTTTCCTTCAAACTTTGGCTCCTCTATATGAGTCTGCATAGCAAATGAAATAACCTTTCATATGTGGATATCAACCTTTGTTTTTAAAACATGTCATAATAATACAAATCTTATGGATCTGTAGCATGTTGGAATCTTGTTGTGATGATCTTGGTTGGGTCATCAACATAGGACATAAAGGGTCGGTGAGAGGAGCCTCCTCCTCGACCTTATTCTTTCTTATCTTTTAGGTTGTGGTTTTTGGCATGTTGCTTATGCGGAAACTCTTTCACAACATTGTCCCACGCATGGTAATTGTGTCCTCTTCATTTCCTTGGTTGGCTTCATCATGTTCATATATACTCTCCTCATCTTCTTGTCATAATTCCACATGTATGCGCCTTAGGTATCGAAGGGTATTTCTTCTTGACATGTTCCTCATATTGCTCTGGATCTTCTTCATCAATTTTTATTATATGTGGACTCCTTCTCCCCTAAGTCATCATTAGTGCCACAAGCTTCTTCACTAATCTTCTCCTCTCCACTTGGGCTTTTCATGCACTCTCATCCTTTGGGGCTAGTTGGAGAGACCGGACGAGGGTTTTTGCGTTGAACATGATCTAGTTGTTCTCCTTTTCCACGCATTGTGGTCTAATTGGACCTTTGTTTCCTCTTCTTTTGGCTTGGGGCACTGGTCTTCTATTGTATCTCGGTCACCCTTCTCGAAGGTGGTGGTGTAATATTCATGTCGTGTACCTCCACCAATTTTCCATCTTGTATCTTCAGCATATATATATATATACTTTGCGAAGCCTCCTTTCCAACTACCAAAGTTACTGATGGATTGAGATCCATCCCATCTGACTCCAAAGTTTCTACATAGGGTTGCCTAGCTGAATAGTAATAGGTCTTGCGTATAGTATGATACTATGTGTCTACCTTTTCTATAATAAACTTTAATGGTTTCATGTCTCTATTCTATTAACTATGCTCTTGAAGTAGTTATCTGTGAAGGTAAAAGGCACTTTGCACTAAGGACCCATTTCTCCATTTAACAATAAAAATATTACAATAAAAAATTGTTTCATCATATAAAATTATGCTTGTCCTATCAAAAAGTAGGAAACTCCTAGGTATGCTTCATTCGGTCTCAAAGGCATTAGGCATCTTCTTGTACCATAATTCCAAACCAGCCTTGTATGCATTTTTATTGCTCCATCACAAGTATATCACGTAAACCTTTGCCTTTGGGATTGAGTTACTACGGTGTGTTCCCATTCATGCCACTGGTGGTCCATTTGGTACTCTAATCTCCCAAAATATAGTAAGTATCAAAATGGATCCCAAGGTTATCTTCTCACCTTTGTCATGTTGGATATGGGCTTATTCTACAATGCTCTCTGCAATGTATAGAGAAATATTATTCTACTATGGTTAATGCTTCACATTATGTTTTATATTTACTTATGGTAAATATATATGAATGTTAGTAAGTTAGTAAATGTAAAAATGGTTGTTTTTGATTTGTTACATAAATAACTATGATTTTTTTATCGTATTATTTGTAAGGAATGGTTGAAACCATCCATATGGTTTCAACATAAAGACAAAAAGATGTATTACTCTTATTTTGGAGTTAAATTTTTTATATATATGGAGTTTATTTGTATTCAAATAAATGAGCGATAATATTATGAGTATGGTTTATATTGTTTATTTCAATGTTCCTGTAACATGATTTGGATCATCCTCCACATCCGTATCGGAGCGAGTTTTAATCCTCCTTCTACGATGATTTTTAGTATAACCAAGGGAGAAAATTGTTGTTTTCTCCCTGTAGATGATAGTATTTCAATGGAAAATATAATTTTTAGGGTGAATAATTATTAGCTTGGTGATTTATTTTTTGTGTGATAAAATCACAACCAATAAGTTTATACATGATTTTTATTGTTTCAACAAAGAGCTTGTTTAGTGGTAGAAAGATTGAGCGTGAAACATGTATACTTGCCACAACCTCCATATTGTATTCTACATCCACCTTATAGCATTGATATTAGATCATGTTACTTTACATCTTCATGCATTTCTTGTGACCATGGATCATTCTACAACATTTTGATGCCCAATCATACCAACAAAAAAAAGAAACATGAAGAAATTTTGTTGTGAAATTTGCACGAAATTGCCGATGATTCCTAAGCAATAACCAACAATTATTAGTTCCATTGTAAATATATTTAAACTAGCTTTCCGATACATTTTACGGTTTTGCAAAATGGAGCTATGTTTTCAAGTTATCAACAAATCAGGTAGTGAGTATTTTTTTCATATTGTTTTAGCATATACAATATTTCATAAAAATATTTTTCAATGGAAGCACCAGATAGATAAATTTAATGGAGTCAAATTTCATATATGAAAAGTGAAGATTCAAATGCAATTGATGAATAAGAATCTTTTTGGGAATAGTTAGTGGCAAATAAAAATATGCTCAAACTCAAATCAAGTTGAGTTAACAACCTTTCACGGGAGGTTGGAGGCATTGGAGATAGGAGGTGTAAACACCAAAATTTGGTTTCACTACCCTTGATTTCTGCATGCATGCAAATTTCCACCATGGTTCTAGCTAGACCCATTTAATTTATTTTAATTTCATTTATTTAAATGACCATCTATTATCCCATCACCTTTAAATATTAATTAATTCTTGTTAATTGACCTAAATTGGCTAATTACCTCTAATTAGCTTTCTTTGGGATGATTTTATCCCTAACCACCTAAATCTACACCCCTACGTTTTTCTAGCTTTCATCCTACCCATCTTTATCTCTTATCTACCCATGACACTTCCCTAAACAACCCTTACCTACCTACATGCTTTAAAGCATTTATCCCAATCCCTAAAGCCCCATATCTAAGTAAATCAGTGATTTTACCATCTAAAGAATAGTTTCCCAAAGTCGGCGGTGACCCTAATCGAGTTGTCATCAACCCTATTAAATTACTTTCACCCCCCTCTTCTTGAGGCATGCATGCAAACATCCACGCGAGAGCTTTCTTGTAACTTGTGAACTTTTTCTCATGCTTGAGCATCTCTGCAACAATTACATACCTCTTGGAGACCTTTTCAACAACTTACCTTGCATCACTCGTTCCATCCTTTGTGATATTATCATCATTTTGTGTTGTTTTTTATTCATTTATTATCATATTATCATTGTCTTGTTTGCATCTAAATTCTTGCAGGTCCATTTCTTCTCATCGAATTCTACTATTAGTTTGTTCTTCCAGCCATTTTTCTTATAGGTCTTCTTATTCAGCTCATTTTCCATCCGGCCTTGCTTTGCACTTTTATCAGTTGTCATTGCCTGCCCGGTGTCACCAACGACCTAGCCTTGTGTTATCACTTACTCTGTCTCCAGATCCTTCTCATGTGTCTCCTAGTACTTTTCTTATGTCTCTAATCCTCATATTTGTCTTCTTGCTTCTCTGTTGCACTAAATCTCTCTTGTCTCTCACTCTAGTCAAATCAGCCGAGTCTTGTTTTGCACCCAATCTATCCAAATCTTTATTTTCCATCCAACCCTTCATCTCCTTTCAAATATTCTTACTACAGGTCATTTCTAGCATTCTTAGATTGTTGTGATCTCCTTGCATTTACACTCGAATACTTACATATCTAAATTTTCATATTATTTGTTCCTTTATCTACTCTTAGTTGTCATCGTAAATTGGCCTATCGTACCTTGGTCACCATCGACCACTAGCGAGTAACTTTATTTTATGTCAATTTAGATCAGATTTGTATGTGCCTTACATTTCTACATTTTTAGTTTCTATGTGCCTCAGATTCTACATATTATCTTGTTTATTATCATTATTTTTATCATATCTTATCAAACACGGGGTTGACATCCACCAAGGAAGTTAATGCTTCTTGGAGCTGACTTCATTGGGAACCCCCCATATCCATCTAATCCATTTTCTTTCTAGTTTTTCTTATTTTTCAAGTTTATCCAAGCTTGTAGTGAGATCATTCACTTTATGCCCATCCATTTGCATCCATCACGCATTTTAAGTACCTTAAACCCTCCATGTTTTGGGTTATTTTGATTTCTTTAGTATATAATTCACTAATCTAAAAAGAATGAAAAAAATTAGATCAACATTCTTGGAACACCCGATGGGACCACCCTTTTAGGTGATTCCTTACATTTCTTGTTATTTTTATGTGTTCTTTTGTCTTCTACTAACACTGCAAGTTAAAGCTTCACTTTTTCTTGTTCATGTTGTGCTTGATTGCTTGGATCACTCTTTGCTTGCGTCTTCTTGAAGATCAGATAAAAGGAAAATCATTCTATAGGTATTCTCCTTTTTGTCTTATTTTCTCTTTTTGCATCACATTTTCCCTTCCTTGTGTGTGTTCTCATCAAACTTTCACATTTGGATTTGGCTTAAAATGAACCTTTTGGCATCCTTGCTTGAATCATAGCTTAAGTAGGGTTAATCGGTTGCATCTCACATTCTATCACACACAACCAAAATTCACACATCAATCTACACATCTAGACATCTTCCTACCAGGTGGACTGATTGGGATTTGATCACCCAACAGAAGTTGTCGCGGTGTTCTGGCCACGTTAGAAATCCTACATAGACTCAAGCCTCATGTACCTTTGGGTATATTGAGGAATCCCCAAGCCATAACTACCTAAAACCAGCCTTAGATGACCATTTCCTTAGGTACCCTCATTATCCACCCCCTTTTTTTTTTCTCATATTTCCTAATTAATCATGTTAATAAAAACTTTGTTTCTTGATTTGTTTGTTAATAAAATTCATAAACAAATATTTTCCCATTTCATGCCTATTAATACCTCTTCTCAAACAATGCAACAATATAATATATCCAATGATATTTCCTCCTCCAATGATCTTGAGATTCCACATTGGATCTCTCAACCTTGTAAAGACCATGTCATCCAAATTGATCCCCCTTTTGAAACTAACTCTCCTATCTCTCATCAGTCTATTTCCCCTCGACCAGTCACACCACCATCTCCTACTCCTTTAGAAACTCTTGGGCCTCCTTCTAGCCCCATTTATGACTTCATATTTCATAGATCTCCCACGATCTCTCAATCTTATCAATCTACTCCATGGTGGATCCTATTCCATCACCTCAAACCAACACTATCCCTACTTCATCCGATATTATCACTAGAATGCCTATCCAACCATCTCAATCTCCCAATACTCAACAATAAAATATCCCTATCTCACAACAATCTATTCAATCTCAACAATCACATCACATTCCTATCTCTCAACAACAATCATTATCACAACCTATCCCATCCTGTCACATTCTTATTCAATCTCCACCCTTTAATTATATCCCCTCTTATCAAACATTACATCCTTATCCATCCACTTCTCATGTTGTGTAACCACAACCATCTACCTCTTATGTGACACTTTCACACAAAAATTTATAAACCATATTCTAATTATACCCCCTTGGGGGAATCTTATAGTTCAATCTTTGATAAGTTGATGGCAACTCACCTCCTCATACTTCCTCCCATCGGCCTATTGACAACTTACACCCCAAACCCGCTTGGTATCATGAGGTCATTATTGTAAATATCATCGAGTCATAGGTCATGACATCAAAAAGTGTCATTCTTTTAAATATCATGTTCAACAACTTATAAATCAAGGGGATCTCTAGATAGAAAATCCTACCTCATCTCTTGTAACCAACCCCTTGACATCTTCAGACAACCCTTTCCTAATCCACCACTCAAAAAATCAATTTCCACCTTCCACATCTTACACATCCAATCCTTATGCAATCAATACTATACATCAAACACCTCCATCCTTACCCATCTCATCTACCTCATCATTTATTCATACCTTAGACATTGTGCCTACTGACTTCTTCATATCTTCTCCCACACCTACATCAATCATCCTATCACACACCTATCATATTACATTACCATTTTCCTATATCTATGTCTATTCCTACCTTTACCATCCATCATTTGAATACCTACCACTTCATCCACATTTATCATACCCCAACCTATCATATCTAACCCCTTATCCACATCTACATCAACACACATACATCTACATCACTTAAAACATCCCAATTGTACCTATCCATCCATCAATTTCAATTATCCCTATATCTACCACATCAATAAATCCACTTATGATATCTTCATCACATATACCCACATCTTTTCCCATGGCCACATCACCTATTTTATCTCAATATTCTACACTTAATCTTCCAACATCTACCATTTCCACATCTATACCCACTACCACACCAATCAAATCTTCTCGATTTTAAAACATATCAATGATACCCCTTAAAACATTTATAAATCAAGCACCCCCACACCTAATACAAAAACAAAGGGAATCCATGCCTCCTCAAAAAAACCACCCATTCCTAAACCTACACAATACACATCTCGCATAGACCTCATTAATCACATCATACAAACACCCCTTTCCCCATCAATATCCACATCTACACCCATTTGATCTTGCACTTCATCTACTTCATCCCTTATCACATCCACTTCATTGGATTTGATCATACCTACTACTTCATCTACATCCATTCCACCTTACCTATTATACCATCCATAGAATCAATCCCAATTCCTCTTTCTTCACTTTTACCCACACCAATCACATCAACTATCATGACTACATCAACTTCATCTTCTCCTCCTACATATTTTTCATCATTTGAAGAGTTTGTGAAAGCATTCCAACTCACCTTGACTTCAAATGATCCTCCCATCTCATCCTCACAATCAAACACTCCACATATTCTTTAGACATTATCAAACAAAAATTACTTCCTCCACCAATACCAACCACACAACCTTTGGATCCTCCAGTTGATATTATTGTCATCCTGCCAAGGGTAAATCCTTCTCGATCAAAATATAAGACTCTTAGTAAACATCCCCAAAGGTCTCTTATGCATCCTCATAAGAAGTTAGGTCTTCCCTCTTCTCAGCAATCCAATGTTACAACATCCATCCTAGGAGCACCCCCATCTATTTTAGGGCCAGGCCCTTCATCTAAGACATCTCCCAACATTCAATCCAAATCCAAACAATCTAATCCTCCTCCCAAATTTGATTCATCTTTTAAGAAATCTAATTTACCCATCCAATCTACATCCACTACTTCCCTAAATCCAAGTCAAAATATCCTACCAAGCCTCACAAGAGTAAATTCTCCACCACTTCTATTGGTTCTTACACAGAGACCCTTAGACATTTAATCCAAATATATGTCATCACGCTTCCTCCTATTAAATATTTTGATCCTCATAGTAAGAAACCATCATGGTTTGACCCCAATGCATTTGTGCCTATCATCATACCCTAGGTCATGACACCGAGCATTGTAAGGCCCTCTAAACCATCATCCATGTATTTTATTGAGAAAGATGACTTTCTCATCCAAGAGATCTCCTTCTCCATCCACCACAATCAATCCAATTTATATTTCTACATCTTCATCCATCGAGTCACCTCCATCAAGAATTTCCTCCCTTGTTCATCGATACTATTTTCCTTTCCAATCATCATTATGATCCTCGACCATCTATCCAATCCAAATCCAAAATATTTCATCGACATTCCCTCCAAAAACCCCATCTAATCTTTTGACATCCACTAGCTCATCTACATCCTAGTTGACCAACGTATATTCTCTTTTGTTGGGGAGCATTCTCCCTTATTATTGATCCTTTCACATCTTATCCACATCAATTCATCCCTTATCCATCAAATATCTCCCTTGATGTTGGGGGACTTCATTCTAGGATCGGTTCACTTGCGGATTAATTCCTTTCCATCCTTGACATTTGTTTTGATTACCTCATTTGATCTTATCTAGTTTATCTATCTACCATCATATCTTCATCCTAAGCCCACTTTTTGGTCATTTTCTCATCTCCTGAGACACATATTTCTCACTTACTCATTTTCGAGGTGTTGCACATATTGTGTATCATCTTTTATTTTCTAACTCATCTCATCTAGTCTCATTTGAACTTATCACATCCAAAGTCCACTTTGTGGCCATCTTTGTGCCTCTTTTAGGGAACCCTTTTTTCATCAAATTCCACCTTTGTGGCCATATTTTTGCCTCTTTTAGGGCACCATATTTTTTTCATCAAAGTCCACCTTTGTGGCCATATTTGTACCTATTTGTGCACCTTTTAAGGCATCTTTTTTCATCAAAGTCCACCTTTGTGGCCATATTTGTGCCTCTTTTGGGGCACCATATTTTTCATCCAAATTCCACCTTTGTGGTCATATTTTGCCTCTTTTGGGGCACCATATTTTTCATTCAAAGTATAACTTTTTGGCCATATTTGTGCCTCTTTTGGGGCACCATATTTTTCATCCAAAGTCCACCTTTGTGGCCATATTTGTGCCTCTTTTTGGGGCACCATTTTTTCATCCACAAAGTCCACCTTTGTGGCCATATTTGTGCCTCTTTTTGGGGCACCATATTTTCATCCAAAGTCCACCTTTTGTGGCCATCTTTGTCTTGTCGGGGATGCATACTTTTGTCTTTCTTACTTTTGAAAGGTAGCGCATAGTTTCCATCTCCTCTCATCTTATATATCCCATCTTCATCTTATCAGGGACACATACTTTTCTCACTTCCTCACTTTTGAAAAGGTAGCACATAGTTTACCCTTCTCTCATCTATCTCATCCAATTTATCATCTTGTATCATCCTAAGTCCACTCTTGTGGCCATTTCTTTGTCTCATTAGGGACACATATTTCTTTGCTTCCTCAAGAGGTAGCACATAGTTTTTATCTTCACTCATCTATCTCATTGTATCCCATATTTTGAAAGCTTTCATCTTATCTTATCATGAATTTAAATTTGGTGACCTTGTCCTACTCTAGAAAGGATCCAACATGGAAATTTTACCCTTAACTGATTGGACCATATATAAGTATGGGTCGGGAGCCTATCGTTTGGCCTCCATTTATGATAAACCAGAAGTAGAACCACTTAACTCCTTGCACTTGTGACCATTCTATTGTTAGCATGTCTACCAGTGAGCACTTAGTCATATCCTTAGATCATCCCTCCATCATTAGCCTCTTCCATCTATCATTGTAATGATTTGGAACTATGTGGTCTACCATTACTTTCCTCAACATGACCTTAAATATGGGCACCATGAATCTTCCCATAGCATTTTCCTATATGGATAGGTTCTCCTTCTTGGTGAGAACTCTGCAATCATTACATCCATCTCCATCTTATCTACCTATTATAACCACACTCAAGTTCCACAGGGTGTCTCTTTACATGTTCATCGTCCCCTAGGTGGTCTACCTAGCTATTCCCAGCTCTCCCCATGTTAAAATCAAAATTCATGGATGCTTCTATCAAAGTCAAAGCTATCAAAAATAGATCTTGCTCCTCGAAGGATAAATGTTCATATCAAAAAAAAAGAAATCAAAATCAAATCAATAAAGTATATAGACCAATCCCTCAAGGATGGCTATCAGGTAGACCATGCCCTTAAAGGATGATACTCTTTTATACATTGGCATTGAAGGCTTCCCGCTTTGATCAGACCTTCCATTTTATCAAGATCCTAAGAAAGCTTCTTACATTGATCATTTTTCTTCTAGCAGAAACTTCCCACATTGATCAACTTTCTCTTGTAAACTTTCTGCATTGATCAGTTTTCTCTTTCCCCTTCCCAGAGGTGGGGCATATATTTAGGGAACACCATTTATGGAGAGACCCTCTTCCGCATACAAGTTACATCAAAAATCCCTTTTTCATGTCGACATTAGGTTTATGAGTTCCTTTCATCCATATTTCCCTCATGATCTTTGATATAACTAACTATCATTGGTTATGTGTTAACACTTTTTTGGTCGCATGTGCCTTACATTACTTGGATCCCCTTCTTGTTTATCTCCAATGCATTCGGTGGCATTTTTTCCCTACATGCGCTCCTCGATATGATATGGCATAGCATCATTTGTACCCTTTGGTCATATATAGTTTAATCAATATCTATTATCTGATCTCATCTTATCTCTATCATCCATCATCTTATTCCACCCTATCTATTTCATATAACTTTATCTATCTCATCAAATCTTATCCAATCTACCGCATCTCAAATTCCACCTTTGTGGCCATACTTACTCCCCCTTGGGGAATTTTATATCATCACTTTTTCGTATTTTTTCCTTTTCAACCATTTTCATGCCCTTTGTTAGGGCACCATTATTTCCATCCTCATCCTTTGTAGACACATACCCTTTCATTCAATTCCTCATGTATGAAGGATTTTGCATTATTTTCACATTTGGTTGTGCATAGTTTGATGTTTTCCTATGACCCATTGGTCCTCATGGATCACATCCATTTGAGAGGTTTCCCATTGGATTCCCTCCATTTTGTAGTGATTTTCACCCACTCATTGGTCCATAGAGCATTGTCGTCGTCTCCATTGAGACCGTCCTTTGTTCCCTACCACATGATATCGAAATCACTGCCATAGGTTTTATTGTTGTGTAAATCCTTCTTTCTTGGGGCATCTTTCCTTGCTTTATCATTTTACCCATCTTTTTCTCCCACCCACCCTTTAACATCTACCTCTTTCAAACTCGTCATTGATTCCCCTTTGCGTTATCGATCCCTCATTTGAGGGGAGCTCATCATCAACCTTTCATTAACATTTCCTATCCTACTCTTTATCTCTCATCGTTTTTGTCTCATGGCTTGCTAGCACAAACCACTCAACAAAAAGGGACAAATGTAGACACCAAAATTTGGTTTCACTACCCTTGATTTCCTGCGTGCACATTTTCCACCATGGTTCTAGCTAGACCCATTTAATTCAATTTAATTTAATTTAATTTAATGAAAATCTATTATCCCATCACCTTTAAATATTAATTAATTCTTGTTAATTGGCCTAAATTGGCTAATTACCTCTAATTAGCTTTCTTTTAGGATGTTTTTATCCCTAACCACCTAAATCTACACCCATATGCCTTTTATCCTACCCATCTTTATCTCCTATCTACCCATGACACTTACCTAAAAACCCTTACCCGCCAAAATGCTTTAAATCATTTATCCCAATCCCTAAAGCCTCATATCTAGGTAAATCAATGACTTTACCATCTAAATAACATTACCCGCATCGGCGCAAGAACCCAGCCAGGGTCATCGAACCCTATTAAATTACATTCACCCCCTCTTCCCGAGGCATGCATGCAAATATTTGAGATTTCTTAAACTTGTGAACTTTTTCTCGTGCTCGAGCATCTATGCAATGCTTACAAACCTCTTAGAGATCCTTTCAACTTACCTTGCATCACTCGTTCCATCCTTTGTGAGATTATCATCATTTTGTGTTGTTTTATTCAGTTATTATCATATTATCATTGTCTTATTTACATCTAACTTCTTGCAGGTCCAACTACTATCGAATTCTACTTTCAAAGATGTTCTTCTAGTTGTTTTTCTTGTAGGTCTTCTTATTCATCTCATTTTCCATCCAACCTTGCTTTGCATTGTCCAGTCCAAGTCATCATCGCTCTGCCCAAGTTACCATCGACCTAGCCCTGTGTTATCACTTACTCTATCTCCGGATGCTTCTCGTGTGTGTTTACTTACTCTTATATCTCCAATCCTCATATATGTCTTCATGTTGCTCTATTGTACTAAATCTATCTTGTTTGCACTACAATCGTCACTGACCCAAGTCCTATTTTACACCCAATCTATCCAAATATCTATTTTCTACCACCCCTTGGTCTCCCTACCTCAGATATTCTTCTACGGGTCATTTCTAACATTCTCAAACTATTGTGATCTCCACATTTACACTCATATCCTTACAAATATTCATTTTCAGAATTTTTTTCAACTTTATCTCGCTTGATCGTCGACAATGGCCCTCTACTGTACCTTGTCACCATCGAACCTACTGGTAACTTTATTTTATGTCAATTTAGATCAAATTTGTATGTGCCTTTTATTTCTACATTTTCAGTTTCTATGTGCTTCAGATTCTACATTTAATCATTTTTATTATCATTAGTTTTATCATATCTTATCAAGCACGGAGGTTGACATCCACTAAGGAATTTAACGCTTTTCTTTAGCAAAATTCATCAGAAACCCCCATATACCATCTAATCCATTTTCTTTCAATTCTAACTTATTTTGTAGGTTCACCAAGCTTACTACGAGATCATTCACTTTTCACCTGTCCATTTGCATCCATCACGCATTCGAGGTACATTAAACCCTCCATGTTCTAGGTTTTTTTATTTCTTTAGTATATACTTCACTAATATGAACACGAATGAGAAAATTAGATCAACAGAGGTCAATCATCCACCTCTCATCACCACTTATTACGGGATGTATCAAAGGTTTGGTGGCACATTTTTTTGTGTGTTTACTTTCTGTTGTGTGTGGTATGTTTTTCCGTTGTGTTTAGTATGTTTTTCCATTGTGTTTTCAGAGTTCATGTTTTAGTATGAGTTGTAGTGTTCAGTGTTGTGAAGATATGTTAGTTTTCCTATGTCATCTCCTGAGGAAAGATGTGATGAGAGCTGATGGATGTACTTGGCACATTGTGATGTGGTTGTTGGTAAACCACTCAAAAACCATCACTTTGTGGTTTGTGGTAAACCACTAGAAAACCACCATACTCTTGGTTTTTGGTCAGCCAAAAGAAAACCATTTCTACCTTGGTTTGTGATTAGCCAATTGAAAATCACCTTACTCTTGGTTTTTGGTTATCCAAAATAAAACCATTCTGTCTTGGTTTGTGATCAGCCAATCAAAAATCACCAAATCATGAAAGCAAGTGCATGTACAGGTTTGATGTTTTCCCCATGTTCGCACTAAGGGGGAATGTTAGGAAAACTATGGTTAGTGTTTCACATTATGTTTTATATTTACTTATGGTAAATATATGTGAAGGTTAGTAAGTTAGTAAATGTAAAAGGGTTGTTTATGATTTGTTACATAAACAACTATGATTTGTTTTATTGTATTATTTGTAGAGGAGTGGTTGAAACCATCCGTATGGTTTCAACATAAAGACAAAAGATTTGTTACTCCTATTTTGGAGTTAAAGCTTCATATATAGAGAGAGCTTATTTCTATTTAAATCAATGAACGAGAATATTATGAGTATGGTTTATTGTTAGTAAATTATTGTTTCTTTCGTGATCTTTCTACAACTCCATTTGGATCATCCTCCACACCATTTTCCATCTTATATGCGATATTAAAAATCTTATTCACCTCTAAACATCTCTCCAAGGCTCACTTGTTTATAGCTAAAAAGCACGCAAACACTCTTGTACTAGGGTCCGAGATGTTGGAAATTTTGAATGTGTGTATCCCCTCTAATAGTGTAATCTTATGGTTTTTGAATGAACTACTACTTCATCGTGCATATCCATCGTGATCTCTTTACCCTTGTTTTGCGATCTTGTCACTTTTTTGATTAACTAGGTGGTGATACGCATTCTTCTTTCCATGAATTAAAATTAGTCCTCATAGACCCTTAATACCAACCATTGAAAAAAATCACATGTTTTTTCTAAACAAGGGAAACTCAAATAAGTACAACACGCCAACAATTTTCAACATCTTACAGGACCTTGTCAAGAATTGCAATTTGGCCTTCCTCTGTGTGTTGCCTTGTTTACACCAAGGTATCATTCCCGATATCTCCTTCATGCCCTAGAGCAAGATGATTATACTCACTTATCTTGCACTTTCACACCTTCAAATCTCATTCCTTTCCAATGATGACCTCTTGTGGATATTGCATTTAAGAGAACCATTCATCTAGGGACTCCTCCCCTATCTTCTTTCCCTTAGTCTCCTTTCGTATTGGTGTCATTGATCAATTTTACACCCTAATATGAAATAAACCTACAAAATGCATTCCCTAGGTATGACAACCCTTATTTTTCTTATGATCTCAATTCCTTACTACTTGGTGTCTTTACCAAAATTTTTCTCCTTAATCACAATATTTTCTTCTAACCCATTATGCCCTAGCTCTGCAATTTACCCCATGACCAACCCTATAACACAACCCTCTTTACACCTCTCAAACTTCACACTTCAACCATCCAAATTCATCCTCAACTACAACCTGTGTTATTCAAACTTCAAACCCTCCAATTGTAAGGAGTTCATGGTCTTTGGTTACTAGATTCGCGGTTGTCGTAGATTTTCCATGCTTAAGTTCACCAAATCACACAAATATCACAAGAGCTCTTAATTCACAAGTGAAAAATACAACCAACATTTTCCCCTTTATATAACTTATTACTTTTGGGGTACATTTAATGTTCCACCGTACATGATATTTTAATGCGGTTAATTTCACTTTCCCACTTTTTTCACTTAAGTCTGGGTCTTATAGGTCTCCTCTTCGTGCGTGACATGCATAAACTTCTGGTGCACAACTACTTTCCTAGGCTACATATCTCCTTGTGTGCACCTTCTGTGTCACACCTTTCCTTCCTATGCGCCACATATTGAGTAGATTTATTTTCGATGCCTACCTCCCATTATCTTACCCGTTATATCAATAGATTATATTATTTTCATCATTTCCAAGTTTCCTTGTACACCATTGAGAAAATAGTCCACCATTTAGCATTAGCACCATTGTTTCATTCACCATCACTTATGTTACCCCATACTAAAGGGATTCACTATCCTCTATACATCAAAATTCAAAAAATAGATCAGCTCCCGCACGTGAATGTGCTTATTTAAAAAATCAACAAAAGAAAACTTGAAAAAGAAAATCTAAGCTAAATGGAAATATTACCTTATTAAAAAAATAATATAAAAGAATCTTATTTATAGTAGGGATTTAACCTACTTCCATTGAAGTAACCAGGTAACATTGTTCCATCAAGTGCCTATAACTAACATGCACCAAATTCCAAAATCTTGGTTACTCTGAATGGTCCCAACCAATGTACCTTCAATTTTCCTAGGTGGCATGCAAACTTTGAGTCATAGAGAAGTACCAATCCACCAACTAAAAATACTTATTCTGAATATGCCTATCATGCCAAGCCTTTTGTCGTGCCTTCTCTGTCTTTTAGCTCCATCTTGCAATGGCGCATCGTTCATCCAATTGCATCAACCCTTCAATGTGCCCTTTTAATGCCTGGTCATCTGCAAGTCCTCTTGCATGCGTAATACATAAGGAAGGTAACATAAATTCAATATGCAACTCTTCTTCAAAGACACAAATACCAATTGAAAGTGTGTTACTTTATTCAACCTCTTATAGTAGTTTTATACACCCAAAGTACAACTGAAACTTTATCATCCCAATATTTCCTACCAACATCACAAATCTTTGTCAAATTCTGGCTCAATATTTTATTAAAGGCCTCTACTTGTCCCATTAGCCTATGGGTGATAAGGAGTTGTCTTATGATGTGCCACCATGAATTCTGCTAATAATAGCTTGATGGTATCATTAAGGAAATGAGTACCCCTATCACTTGTTAGGATTAATGGGCAACCATACTTGTTTATAATATTTTCCCATAAGACATACATAGTTGTACAATCCTTGGTAGGCACAAATTTCTACTTGTTGTGTCAAATAATCGCATAAAGTGATAATATACTATGTGTCGTTTCATCATTGTAGCTAGCACAATTGGCTCAACAAAGCCAATGGCATGTTTTTCAAAAGTTTTTATAGATGAAATGGGGTGCAACAACATCTCATCTCTCTATCCTGTCTTACCAATCCTCTAACAATGGTCACAAGCCCTTACAAAATCTCCAATATCCTTATAAATGGTCTCCCACTAAAGTTTGGTTACAAGTATCTTGCGCATGGTGGCTTCTCCAAAGATAGTGTCCTCCAACAATACCACCATTCACCTCTTTTTTATAATTTTTGTGTGTTTATTCTCCAAGACACATATACGTAGTACTTCATTATGGCTAATTTTGTAAAGGTCTCCCCAAACTAGCCGATATAAGGGCACATCACCTATAGCTAATTGTTTCTTTTCCATAGTCTTCATCCTTGAGGTGCAATACCATATGTAAAAATATGGTTATGTATTCTAAATCTATGGGCACACGTTCACTGACCTAAAAACTAAGCATCCGGCATGGTAAGTTCAAAACTTTGTGCATCCTCCCCAAAATTTATTCCGAAAGGTGATCAAGTCCTAGATTGCTCTTACCAAGTTTTACTATCATTGAAAAATAAAACTCCTAGAACAACAAAATCCATCTGCAAATTCAACCTTATAACACATGCTTATTGACCAAGTATTTTAGATCCATATGGTCAGTATAAAATATAAAAAGAGTATCCAAAAGATATTTCCTAAACTTAGGAGCACATACACCATGGATAAAGCTTCATGCTCATTAATTGTATTGTTTTTTTCCGCATGTGTTAGCTTTATGCCTACAAAGAAAATAGGATGATAAATATTTCCTTCACTAGGTTGTGCTAACATAGCTCCAATTGCAGTTCCTGAGGCATCCACATGAACATGAAAGGGAAAATTCCATGTAGGGAAATTAAGAATAAATTCAATGGTCAATTTCTCCTTCAATTGTTCAAAATCTTGTTATTGTGCATCCTTCCAATAAAACTTCCCCTTAGCTTTCAAGAGCTCCTCCAATGGGCACAACTATCTTGGCATATCCTGGATGAATTTCCGGTAGTAACTTGTATGACCAAGGAACCCGTGCACCTCACTTTGATTAGTGGGTTCTTCTAACCCCAATATAATTGTTATCTTGGCAAGATCAACTAAAAGACCCTCTTTGCAAATAATATGCCCCAATAAGGTTCCAAAAGGTGTAACAAAGATGCACTTCTTAATATTCAAGGAGATACTTAGCTATCTACATCTCTCAAACATGAGTCTTAAGCAATCACAATGATCCTTGACTAAACCATACATTGTCTAGTCATTCAAGATATACCTGTAGAAATTGATGGATGAAATCCTCAAAATCCTATACAACAATGTGTGAGAATATTGTTGGTGTATTTTTGAGTCCAAAAGGCATTACTGTATAGGTAAAACAACCCCACTATGTATAAAATGTAGTCTTGGCTTGATATTCTTGCACAATACGAACATGATGATATCCCGAGAAACCATCTATAAAAGAGTATATTTCACACCCTGCTACACCCTCAAGAATTTCTTTGGTAAATGGTGTAGGGAATGGATCAAGGACACAAGAAGCATTAAACATCTTGTAGTCCACACAAATTTTGATTCTACCATATTTTTATACTAATAACCATAGGGCTAATCCATTCATATTCTTCTATAGGCTCAATAATACCAGCTTGTAGCATCTTATCAATCTCATCTTTAACCTTGACACATAAATTGGGATTCATCTGATATGGTCTCTTTCAAACTAGTCACACACCATCTTTTAGCTTGATTTTCATCTCTCCTAAAAATATGGACACCTTTCAACTCATGGTAGCCCTAGGAAAGAGATCCTAAAATTCATGCAACAACTTAACAATCTTGGCAACTTTACCCTCGGAGTAGTAATCTCCAATGATTGCTTCCTTTAGTGCATCTTTTATCCCAATTTTTACTTTCTTGGTCTTCAACGACAAGTGATACGTGCATGCATGTTCATCTATCTTATCCAATACCTCACACTCGCCCTCGGTATGCTCTATTCTCAAGTATTCAACTTCATCATCATCAATTAAGTACACAAGCTTTCCCTTTTCTTTTTCTTTTCAAGCACACTCTAAGAGATGCTCATCGATTCTAACCAAACACGATCATTGGTGCACTCATCCATAATAGTCTCATCATGTAATTGGGTCACAAGCTCCTCTTTTTTTACATTATCCCCTAGAGTGATACACTTCATCAACTCAAGGCATCATGGATAGGGGTTTATATGAAAAATAATCAAAGATATGCATGAAACTCAAGGCCATTTTTTTCCAATCTGTAGTATCCCACTTCAGCTCACCATGAATATACCATGTGTGCGCATACCCACACAAAGTTGAATAAAACTTGTGTACCCATAAGGATTGCATAAGCATGTTAGTTCCCTCAAGCCAATTATTATCATATCTTTGTATGTGAGTCATGTGATATGCTTTCCCATTATAGTTTGGTGTTTTTGAATAAATATTAGTCTTAACAAATCAAGTTAAGAAAGCAACTCGATTATTCTTAACACCCACCATCTTATCGCTGCTCCTCTTAAATAATACACCAACATATTTCTTCTATCGCCTTCATCACACAGTTGTTCTTCCATGGCATGCAAGAATTTTTAGGATTTTCGCTCCAATATACTTTAGAATTATAGTCCTCCCAACCGTTGAACTTGTTTTGCAGGCCTAATTACCCTAGTTACTCTCCCGTGAAATTTGCAGGTCAACCATCTTATAAGTCCCATGTGCCGAGTTATTGCATGCAATGTTAGCAGCTTTCACTAATGATTGCACTTCACCCCATTTTAGCATTCCTTCCTTTGTAGGCTCATTCCTTTCTCGGATCACACATAGTCTAAGCATAGATCATATCCAAATCTTCCTTAGTTATTGAATTTGTATAGACACAATTTGAGTACCATCAATTGGAATAACCATGCACTCATCCTCATTTTCAAAGCTGATATAATTTTTATTGAAATGTAGATCTACATTATTGGTTTAACACCAAGGCCATCCAAGTAAATTAGGAAATTATAAACCTTTGTTAATTCTAAAACCTCAAAATCACCTTTAAATTTTCCCCATATAGTAATGCTTGCATATTTTAGGACCCCAATGGGTAGTGCCCTTGTCTTATTAGCCATATAAAACACACTAGAAGAAGGTTGTAGTGGTGGCCTACCCATCCTATTCCATGCATCTAGAGTGAGAACATTTACCTCTATATTAGTTTCAATCAGGATGTTGCTCGCCAACTAGCCATCAATGACTACATCCAAGGTGATCTCTTTATCATATTCATGGTTTTGAGATGGAAGATTTACATGCAATATCTATCTATCCCTATCCTTTTCCATGAAAGGAACCTTATCACGTAACCATTATCCTAATATGGGTATGATGTTCTTTGTTCTAAGCATTTGACATACTTCCCTAATTTCATCAATATCTCTATTAGGTACTTCTATATGTTTCATGTGTTTCCTATCCCATGCTTGTTATTTTAAGCACAATATCTCCTCGCAAATATCTTATTAGACCCATGGTCCTTGGAAAACCTCCTTCTCGGTGATCGGCATCAGGATACCTTTGCGCACATCTTATACTTAGTCAATTTATCTCGCTCAACATTCGAAATATTCTAATTTTACATCCCCGCATACTTAATCTCACATATAGATTTCTAGGTTGTAAAAATTTGGTGAAACTATTTTTATCTATTCCCTTAACCTAGTTTGGGTTTAGATTGTTTACCCTAACTAGGGCTTTTTTTTTGCAAACCCTAATTAACCTAGGGTTTCCCACTCAAGATTGATTGTATGTTGTTGCATATAGGGATAGCTTTGATTTGTATAGTTTTAGATTGTGTAAGGCCCTCACTTCATGAAATCATATCAACTATTCTCCCTTCAAAAAAATCCATGTCTTTTATGGGATCACAAGTAAATCTCTATGCATGTCACACCTTGGTGTTGTTTATGGTAACAACTTACAAATCGAAGTTATCCCTATGGTTACCCACCGGGAGTCAAGGTTAAAATACTTTTTCTCTCATGTTACTCCCAAGTCTTTCTCTCATGGATCTTTATATGATTACTTTAGTACTCATAACCAAATTAATTCTCACCCTTTATATTCTTGTGAGGGTCTTTCCGAAGCTTGGGGTTGGATTAAAAGTTATCACTATGAGCCTATCTCATAATCTGAGTTAGAGGTACTTTATACAGCTACTCCTTCCATGGAGTTTTTAATTACTCGTGACCAAGTATTTGAGCATAGCCTTACCAATATCAATGTGACATGTTATGATGATTTTATTTTGAGCTTTCAAATATTTATCTTGATGATTGGGATAGTGATTGTGAGAATGTTTTACTCAAATTGATAATTTTTACCCTTGACCATGTATTTCTAATAAGGACAATGTGGATGATTTTAATAATGTGGTAATTACTAATGGCATAACACATAATACTTGTGAATGGGATTTTAACTCTTCTTCTACTTTTGATACAACTAATGATGAAATTGATTCCTCTTCTGATGATGATGATATTTCACATGATTGGTGTATTCTTTTGATTAATGCAATAATTAATGGTGTTTCTTCCTCCTATGACAATAACATGGAAAATGATATTGATGATGAATTTTCTATTCCCTCTTCTCCTCTAGATGATGAATAAAATGCAAGTATTCTTATTCCCAATTATAATTACATGTCCGATTCTATTGTTCCTCTTCTTAATGAGTGTAACAATGATATACACACATGTGTTTATCCTCTTCCTAATGAATGTAGCAATGGTATCCCTACAAACATTGTTTCCTTTCCTCATGAATGCAAAAATTATATTCTTACTTGTGTCTCTACACATCTCGTTATAAATGATAATGTGGAAATTTCTAGTGTAAAATGTATGCATCTTAAGGAAATTTAATATGTCAATGTAGGTTCCCTACTCTTACTACTATTGAAACCAAATACTATGCCTTTTACAATGCTCATTGGAAATGAATTAAACTTGCCTCATGAGGATGTCTCTTTAGATCCACAATTTGATGCCAAAAATATAGTTCCTAATACTCTACCCTTGGTTCATGCTCATGCTCATAGAAATGATTTGTTTCCTCCTATTTCCCATTCGTGGAATAGTATTCCTATGGTTACCCTTAATGGTAAAGTATAACTTCTCAATGAGCCTCTTTATACCTATTTTATCCTTCCTCGAGAGGTTATTTCTTTGATGCATGTTGTAGATGCCTTACAACACAAAATGCACACCTTATATAGTAAATCCTACAACGCTTGGATTTATTCTAATGATATTTATTGAAATCCAATAAGGAATAACATATTCTAATATGCCTTGTCTCGCAGACTTTGTCATATCTAATTTTTAATTGTTTTAAAGGACTATTGATCATTATCCTCACCTTAAGATCTACAAACTTGTTATGACTTCCTATAATAATGATTAATTGCTATAAAAATCCTTCCCTAAAATCCTTGTAGGTATTGCATGACACATTGGTTTAATTACATCCTGGTGGATCCTTGACATCTTTTTAGAGCTCAAAGAATCCTTCCTTATTCGCTTTATTGGTAAAAATCCCTAACGTAACTCATGAACATTTTTCTTCATTGTGTCAAGGTGAATATAAATTGGTTTCTAATTATTTTTTATGCTTTAAGGTGAGTGTGCAAAACTTAACAATTAAACCCATTGATTTAGAAGTAGAATTTATCTTTTTCATGACCCCATTTTCCTCTTAAAGAGAAATTACTTTATAACACATGTGATGCTTTTATTGATATATTTTTATGTGTTATGGATTTGGAGGACGATCTTGCTCCCCCATGTGTCTCCACACCCTCACATGTTGATATTCCTACCCCTAATTTGGAACCCAATATTACTATTATGAGTGACTCATCTTCTACTATGAGACAAGTCAAGGCTCTACATCATGGTAATACTTCATATCATATTATGGATATACCTAAATCTCCTTTGATTCCTCCTCTTACACCTAAGGAAAAACCATTATGCTTTGAAAGGTTTCTTGATTGTCCATGTGCCCTTTTCTCAACCTATTTGATAAACACTTAACTCGATTATTATCTAAATATCATCACCCTCCTCGTCGACTTGCGCATAAATAAGCCGACCTTTTGTAACTTTCACTACAATAATAGAAATCACAACAATGGTTTTTAGGAATTGGGTCATAAATTTACACTACTTGAATAAAAATGGTTTGTTACTTTTGATACAAAATATTCTGATAAATATCCTTCTCATGCTTTGAGGAATTGATCCACGGAGGTTGTGATCACCCATGATGCTCCTCCTTAGGATGTGTTGGTTTCTCAATATCCTACAATAGATGTCTCTTAGAGTGGATCTTCTCCTAATCAATCATCACAAAACATAAATACAAGTGGTTTATAGAAGACAAGAATGTTTGTTACAATATTAAAAAAATTATAATCAATAATACATATGCATTTGTGTTGCTTAAGTAATCCATATACACAATCAATTAATAAGCAACAACTAATTCACAAGAGTTCATCCTTAGATCTTGGAGTGACCAAACATCTTTTGTTTGGATAGCTTATCCATCACACCACATAGTTTTTATTAATTGAATTTTTTATTAATTACCATCGATTACATTTTTATTATTTGTTACAAATTTAGCAAAATAACAAATTAAAATGTGTAAAACAAAAAAATGTGAAATTAAAATATGATTATGAAAAACATACCAATAACTACATCAATAGACAATTCATAGTGAGACTCCAAATACTTGATGTCATCATCTATTAATATGGCTTTTGTTGTGATAGGATTCACATCTTTACGTGGTAGTCCCGCAAATGCTAAATGTCTTCAAGGGACGTTCCAAAGGATAGTGTGTGGGAGGATTTGAATGTGAAAAGTACCCAAGGCACTATCATAATTAGTCAACATGTAGTTGATGTTTTTTGTGTTTATTGAAAAATGAGGCATGTAGACTAGCCCCGTAAAACTTTTGCTTCAATCCACCATGAAAAATAATTGGGATCTAAGAGAAGCCTGTGGAGTTAGGGAAGACAAAGTTATTGTATACAAATTTACATATATAAATAGTTGGGATTGAATTTGGTTTCATTTAACAAGGCATTTTTATTACAACAAAATCATAGATGGTCAAATGCATGGGTTTGGGTTTAGGTTAAGAGTACAATTTGGGGGGTTGAGAGGTTTTTTTTCTAATGCAAGCAGTGTAATTGGTATGGTTATAATTTTGTAGGTTGTTTTCGATTAAGTGATTGTAAAAAGTGAAAATAACAATGCTCATCCTCTCTATATAAAGAGATATTTAGACACATGGTGGTTGTTGATTGGTTAATCAATAGGTTTTGTTCATATCATACTATTGGTCAATAGTATTTTTGCTTTGATACTATCGACAACATATTGTATGTTTTGCTTCATTTTTTTCAAGCCTACAACATCATCGATGTTACCATAAATAATCGACAACATTCTTAATGCTTTCAACCAATAGTATGTTTTGCTTCGGGCAACTTCTTTATTTCTATCAACTTCATGGCGATAGCATTTTTCAATGTGACCCATAGAAACATCAATCAAATGTTATTTTTTAGGGGCTTAAAATTGTAAGAATAGGCTGTGTAAAGCCAAAAGGATGTTCAAATCAAATATATCTCGAAATAGTAAAGTGCTTTAGAGATAAAGTAAAAGGATTTTTCAACCACTAGTTTTATTTCTTAGGAATCATGTATACATTTGCATGCTTTAGGACCTAGAAATGTACCCAAGTGTGTTTTGTTATCATTTCCCCCACTTTATTAGGTTGAGTGAATACTTGATACTTGTAAAGTAAATAGAAGATGTGTACCTTGTAAACCAAAGTGGAGTGTAGCTCATAGCGTGCCCAAGTGGACAAGTATTCATGTGAAGCGTGAAGTGATCGCAATATGAATCATGACAACTAGAAAGGAGGGTATACCAAAGTAGGTGAAATATGGGTGAATTGTGGATGCGTAGTAGCGTGTTTTTGGAGCTTGTGCTTGTTGACGTGAGCTGATTTTTGTTACTTATAAGGAAGGACCTGTAAAAGAAGAGCAAGAGAGTAGTCAAAGTCCCGTGATCTCGAAAGATCAAAGTAGCATATGTATAAGTATGTAAAAGTAGTAGAAAGTAGTAGCTAAGGAAATAATTCACCTGATGTATGAAAGAGTATAGGATAGCAAATTGTCATGTTTGCTTCGGAAATGTTGTGGATTTGAGCATCATGCCATCGAGGATGATTTTTTTAGGCGATCTCACGCCAAGAGTGTGGTTTTTGGGTGATCTCATGCTAAGAGTGAGGTTTTTGCACGATCTCACACCAAGGATGAGTTTTTTGGGTGATCTCACACCAAGGATGAGGTTTTTAGACAATCTCACACATGGAGAAGAGTGTTGGGGAGAGGTATGTTTTTCTCTCCTTCCATGACACTTCTCAAATGATAAGTACCACTACATATTGGCACATCTCTAATTGTAACTAAATTATAAACAAATTGCAACTGAAATGTATCCAAATTGAAAATAAGAAAAGTGCTAGAATTGTATCCAAATTATTATATTATATAGGTGAAGCCAAGTGTCTACGATACTTTATAGTCCATACTTTAAATTGCTGGAAACTATGATGAACTGAGAAACTATCTGATTTTTCCCCCAAGACACAAGCACCCATCGTTCTTGTATGATATTGTGTGTTAGTGTTTGCTCTATGCTTGTGATCCAAGTCTGATTCTACACCACTTTGTAATTATGTGTTTTTACCAATTATGTATTGTGATGTTTTTATTCGGAGCTTTGTGTTACTTTCACGAAGGGTGATTATTCACCCAATAGTTTCCCTCCCAATTTTGGGGTCCATATGATTAATGTAGGAGGAGGTAGCCCAAACGAGAGGATCCAAACTAATATGCACATCATAGACCGGATACCTACGAGGTGTAGGGGATGTGTATGGTAGAAACCAAGGCACATGCAAATAATATAGGCTAGAAACAAGTGTTAGTGTAAAAGAGATAGCATGTAATAGAATATAATGTATCAAGCAACTATGAATACAAGAGGGACTGCACATGAAAAGTGGGTTGCATATATGGGACATCACTCATAATGTCACAAGACAATCAGGGACGAAGTGTCCATAAGCAAACAATGATCAAGAAAGACATAGGGCATAGCCCGAAAATAGTGGAAAATAATAGCAAACAAAAAGTAGCAAATAACCATGGTTGTATAGTATCCTGCAAGAAAAATGGTACACATGAAGTACCCATTAGCCCGTTAGAAAGATAAATAATATGTCAAATCATGTACAAATCATTGAAAAGAAAATTGATAGTAACAAGAAGTAGTAGATATTGTAACAATAGGAGCTATGATTTGTGGAGTAGAGAGTAAGAAAGGTAGATGCCCCAGAGCCTTAGTGGAACCGGTGAAGAGCAAGTGTCGAACATCATGCATCATGTAAGAATCTGTAAAATTCCTACATTCACCTCAATATACCATGTGAACATGCATGTGTGTGTATAAAAATATAATGACATACCAAGTATCCAACTATCATAGGAAACAAAGTGCAACATGTAAGTAGTATAAGCTAACAAGAGAAAATACAATGAAGATGTGCAGATGTTGTGTGAAAGTGATGATGTGTTGCAATATGCAAGATGTAAAAAATAGAGGAGCCATGTTTCCTATTATATGTGTATGACATGAGTTTAATTTAGGAATTGCGCCCTCAACAATCAAGTATGAACCATAGAACAAGAGTGCATCATTGGGTGGCAAAGGTGAAGTATGTATACCGGAGATGTGGCAATGCTTGGAAAGGTAGACATGAAGCACAAAGCGTGAGAGATAGAGAGAGAAAGTCACTAGGATGTGACTAGTGAGGGCGAAGAGTCAAGCTCCCCTGATTGTGCGTTGGGTGGGGAGTTAAGTAAACTCATCAAGGAGGTCATTAGTGTCAGGGTCATAACTAATAGGATTTGGATTAGAGACATAATATGTGATAGTGTGAAGTTGGTCAAGGAAAGATCATGTGCGTTGTAAATTATACATGCCCATAGCATATTCTTCATCAGTAAAAGGGGGTTATGGACAATCATGTGCATACCAATGAGTTAAGTTTTGGGAATAGCCAAGGAAGGAATCATTGCAAATAGAGATGTGGCCAAAAGGCATAGGAAAGGTAATAGTAGTATGGTTGGGGTCAAGGGTACCACCAATATAGTTGAGCCAAGATTGTCTAAGGGTGAGTGGAGAGGAATGGTGTGTACATGCAAGGAAGACCGATAAATGGAAGACACAGAGGCCATAGATAGAAGTAATGAATACATATATGTGATACAGGTGGGGAGAATGGAGGAGAGGAGATCACAAGTGTGAATCCTAATTATGCTAAGCCTTCATGTGTGCAAACAATGTTAGGGAAAGTGGGATCAAATGGAATATGAGGCCAATAAGATTCATGTATGAGTAAGGTGCATGTGAATAGATCGATTTGTGGACCAAAGGTATCCTAGGGAGATGGAGGAGGTGGGATGAGGTCTAGTGTATGTATAGTTTCCTAGAAAGGAATCATGGTTGTAGTAGAGGGAGGAGGTTGCTTGAATTAATACTCACTTGGACCAATAGTAACAAAGGTGTCTTGGAAATAGGATTCATCTACCTCAAGAGGAGTAAATTGAGGTTGCACAAATTTTCATCGATAAGTTCTACGACATCGACCTCATCATCGGAATCATCGGTGTGGACATTATCTTGTTGGATAACATTATCAAAGATATTAGGAGGAGGGGTGGTGGATGTAGGACTAGAAGAATTAGTAAAGGGTGGAATAGTGGTAGTGATGGAGGGAGATATGGTAGGGGAAATAAGATCAGTGGTATGTGTAGGGATGGAAGGTGTGATGTGAAGGTAGAAGAGGTAATGGGAGTATTGGATTCACCTCTATTATATGTATCAATAGTACGGTAGGAATTGGATTAAATGGGGGTATAGGCATGGCAGTGACTAGGTATATTTAGCGTAGAACTTGAAGGGTTTGAGGTCAAGCAGAAATATTATGCTCATATCCATCATGTAAGAATTTAATGCATTGATGCACCATAGAAAGAATAACATGCATAACGTGGATCCATGGTCTACCGAGTAAACAATTGAACTAAAATGATGTATTAATGATATAGAACAAAGTGGGAAGGGTTTTTGGCCCAACCTGTAAAGGTAAGGTGATTGTGTTGATTTATGTTCAAGTAGTATAAACATAACCATGAACAAGGGTAGAGGATTTGGTTATTTGACTATCAAGAATTTGTAATTGCGTGAGTAATGAGAGGGAACATAGATTTAGAGTGGAGCCGTTGTCAATTAGTATGTGCTTGATATGATGGTGGCCAATAGTAGATGTACTAAGAAAAGGGTGAGGAATGATCACAAATGACAGTAAGAGGGATATCCTCATTACTGAGTGATATGGCAGGTGGTAGGTTTTTGAGGGATTAAATAAGATGGGTGAAAACAACATGGGAATTTTCACTTGTAATTTGAATGGAATGTAGGG
Source organism: Taxus wallichiana var. yunnanensis (assembly GCA_018340775.1). Lineage (NCBI taxonomy): Eukaryota > Viridiplantae > Streptophyta > Pinopsida > Cupressales > Taxaceae > Taxus > Taxus wallichiana. The sequence goes on from CM031242.1 coordinate 793,428,368, forward strand.
GAGCCTCTAATGTATGATGATCGTCTAGTTCATTGTGTAAAATATCATAAAGGGATATTTTAGCTGGTGTGTTCTTTAGTTTCTCAATGATATCATAACCTTTAGATGTATCGGTAAGAACTCGTAGAAGTAATATGTGGTGGAATAGAGATGGGTGGAGCCATGGGTTTCCTATTACGTCGAGTGGAGACCACATTAATAGTTGGCTCGGGCATTGGAGGGTGTTGGGTAAGCACTCGCATAAAATCATCAAGTAATGGCAGTCATGTAAGAAACCCCGGTGGGTGTATAGGATGGGTAAAAGGATTGTTCTATAAATTGAGAAAAAGAAGAGAGGATTTGATGCATGTTTAGAAGGTAGGGTTTGATCGATCAGGTTCACCAAATGATTTATTCTAATTTGAATTAAATTTTATTTCAAGAGTAACTTATTATAATAAATGATATTTAGATGATTAAATACTATAATCAGTAGGCATTAAGCATTCAATAATGTAAAACCTAAGCAAATGAGAGAGGGGTGATGACTTAGCTGATTTTGTGCAACTTGGGAATGATCAAGACTATTTATTTGCTGAACAGGTGAAAACAATGTCATAAAGGCTCAATGGGGTTTAGAACCATAGGAATGTATAGGATAGGAGTGCCTGAGGAGGACAGAATTTCCTAGGCACTAATGACTAATTTGGGCTCCTGTGTCTACTTAGATGCTTTTGAATCTAGTCTTTTCTAGGTCTTAAGGCATTCATTTTTTCTCACTCTTTACCTCTCGATTTCACTATTAGGTCATCAATCACACTCCGTAACCTGGAAAATAGGTGAATACCTACACATGCCCACAAACCACATCAGATCTAATAAAAAGATGCATAATGTGGAGTCGACCTGACCCCGGTGGTCACTCGAAGAGTGAACTTACGATCAAGCACTACACTACATCACTACATGTAGTTCTTTGTCAGTGTGTGTGTGTATTTGTGTCCTAGGTTTCCCTTGTGCAAGTTACACAATGATAGCGGGCTAGATCTAGATTTTTCCTAAGTATGTAAAATGTGTGTGATGGAATAGAATGAACTCCCCTCTTATGCAATGTATGAAGATCAATGTTTCCCTCGTCCCTTATATGGATGTGTTAGATGTATGCTTTATAGTGCTCTTGTGCCTTTGTACAGTCTTAGGTGATGACAAATAATGTTTATATTGATTGGCCCTTTATTTAACATAAGTAACTAAGTATATATATGATTCCCTTGTTTGAATTTTATAATTAAAAATTGAAAGGTTGACCCACAAAGTGTGGCTTAGAAGCAAAAGGACTCAAAAGAGTAAAAATAAGAAAGAGAGGGACATGAGTTCCTGGGAGGGATAAGAGCGCTTGGGAACTTCTATACTAACTAGGTGTTATTTTCCGACGCCATTACAAGGTAAATTAGTCAAAATTTGGCAGAAATGTAAGATGTGTAAAGCCAAAAGATGTTCAAATCAAGCTCAAAAATAGTAAAGTGCTAGAGATAAAGCAAAAAGGAGTTTTCAACCACTTGGTTTTCTTGCTTAGGAATCATGTATACATTAATGTCCTTAAGGACCTAGAAATGTACCCAAGTGCATAGAATTTGTTTCTACACATGGGTAGAATTATAATAGGGCAATAGATTATGAAATAAATTTTATAAAGGTATCACCCACCAAATCACATATAGGTGGTTGGATGATCGAGCATGGAGATAAGTGTGTAATGATTTGAAGCACACTCATTACATGGTTTCTTCTCATGTTTCGTGGATGAAACATATTAAGGAGAGATGGAATGTTATTTTCTTATGAATATGATATTATAATGTATATGTGTTGATGAATATGTCGACATGTGACACACACCCCCTTTAGTTAGTTATATGTTTATAATATATGGGGTAACATATGAATTAATTATATTGGGTAGTGAGTCAACCTACATTGGGATTAGGTTTTATGTGCCTAATAAGAGTAATATATTCCTATATAAATTATATGAATATCATTATGAGATATTTAATGTATGGGTTGAATTTTATACTTGGTAGAAATATATTGAGGTGATATGGAGGTAAAATCATGATTTAGATGTTCCCTAAATCTTATAGGACATGTTTCTTATAGAAAATCTCAAAGTCAATTTTCCAATGCATTTTGAATGGGTCAAAATGGACACCATATGCAAAAGATATCACCCACGCAAAATCGGGTGTTAAAAGAAAAATTGAGGGCATAAATACACCAACAGAGTGACATTATGTTGATTTGAGCCTCCTATCTTTGATGGTCAAGGTGAAAAAACTAATGGGTTCTACTTTTTTGAGAGAGAGGGGCCTGGATGTCTTAGTGACATCATCAAGTTGGAGATTTCCAACTCGACGAGCTAGAGAGTTTGAGCTATATGGTGAGTTGAACATCAAGTTAGGAGACCGAGCTCCACTTTATTTTCAACTTCCATGTAATCAAGTTAAAGGAGGAGCTAAAATGTAAGTAGTCAATAATCAAAACCAATTCCACATTAAATTACAACGTGGGTGGTACCAACACATATCCAACTAAACATATCACATTCTAAGCACCTATCTCCATGTGGAAAGCACGTTATATAGAGTGGTCGACAATCAAACATATGTCATGCAATTCCCAACTACCAACCATGCCACATCCCAAGGACCAAACAAAGTGCATGAGAAGCACTCCTTTGACCATGTAAAAGGTAAAATGGTATAGACAGATTTGCAGATGAATATAATCAACTATATTCAATTCATACGGGATTATTACATAATGAACAAGCTGCAAATATATAGGGAGATAGTTTCCTATTAAGTAGGAAACAACTCAACCACAAATCTATATATATGTGAGTTGTTATAACTCCCAAACAACTCACGTATAATATACTAACCTGATATTATGAGTTTGTTTATTACAACTCATAATATATTACATAATATTATTCATCCAAATATATGAATAATGTGAGCACTATATATGAATTCCTAACATTCCCCCCCTTAGTGCGAACATGGGAGAAAAATAATTGCACTTCCTTTTGCAGCGTGCCGCCCGTGCGTGCTCATGATCTGGATGGTTTTTCAGGACAGCCAACAACCTCAACATGGATGGTTTTATAGGACAGCCAACAACCTCAACATGGATGGTTTTATAGGACAACCAACAACCTCAACAAGGATGGTTTTACAAGACAACCAACAACCTCAATATCATGATGTTGCTCTTCCTTGTGCTTTCATCTATCCACAATGTTTTTCCTTCAGGGAATTATGTAGGAAATATCACTCACTGATTACAAATATGAAAAGAGAAAATGGAACATTGAGACCATGTTCCCCCCCTCAATGTGAACATTTCACTTATTCAAGCCATAACAGGAACACTGAGAAAAAATTACGCTGCACACAACTGGAATCAACTGCAACTTTGAAAAGAAAGCAAACTCACACACACACTATCACCACAGCTTCGTGCGGCCCCGTCGTTGGTGACTGACGAGAGGTCGCTGAATGACCTCCAGCCTCCTGTGCCTCCATCCTCTAGTTGATGCATTCTTTTTAGAAGAGAAAGTCTTCTTCACTATCTTGAGCAACAACTTCTCTATCATGTGAATGGTTGGATCCTGCTTCCCAATCACTTTCTTCTTCTCTATTTTCAGAAATAAAAGCTTTATTATTCAATTTACCATCCAATAGATCCCTAGCTCGTTGTTTACAAAACATTATTCCATGTCCGGACACATTACAATAGTGACAAATAAGCCTTTTCTTTGGATCCTGGGAGGTTGAACCTTGCTTGAAAGAATGACTGTATCTCTTTTTACCATGTGTTCCATATAATGCTTTTTCTTCTGTTTCAATTTTATTTGTTCTATTTTCGTCCTCTATCAAAGAAGAAATCAAGTCTTCCAGACTTGGATTGATTTTGCTCAAAGTGAAGACCATATTAGAATAGCTAGGAGGCATGCTATTAAGTAAAACTACTTTTGCATCATCATCGGGAACATCTACTTTGATTCCAGCTAATTGATTCAATACAGAACGAAACTTACTTATGTGTTCCACCATGTTGTCACCTTCCTCCATTTTGAGTCCGAACAACTTTTGTTTTAGTGATCTTGCGCTTGCACACTTTGCGATCCAAATAGTTTGTTTAGTGTAGTCCAAATTATATTTGAGGATTTTGACAAATCTATATGATGAAAATATGCATCAGATAATCCCAATCCAATGATTGCTATGGCTTTTCGATCTTTGATGTCCCATATTGCCGCTTCCTCTGCATCTCTTGGTTTCTTTGCTTTTCCATCCACAATCTCCCACAAATCTTTATTGATTAACAACAACTGAGTTTTCACCTACCATGTGTAAAAATATTTTCCTTCGAATTTTTCCATTCGATTCAACTTAGCCATGTTAAAAAAAAGGACGTCGGTTTCAACCGAAAATGCGTCCGAAGACAATATGACAACTAGACTAAAAAATTTAAAAAGTAATAAACTGAGATTACTTTTTAAATGAAAAACGACTATATAATAAATAAAGACAAACAATACACCTTTTGAAACAGCATGCTTACTATTGACTGCAACATGTGAGAGGCGTATGCATGTGGGGAGCCCACGTTTTAAGAGAAGACCATCACAACCAAATGTTTAGAGAGTTCCCGCAGGCTCCTGATCAGTTTTGAAATGTGAAATTTTACCATTGGTGAGATAAACCGCACTTTTCTTCTTCACCCGACCAGACTTGCACCAAATGGAGGCTTTGGTATATTCTTTGAAAATAATATAGAATGTTAGCAGATCTTTGACCACCGAATCGCCTTGTATTGATAATCTCATGCATGCTGATGGAGAAGACAAGGGCGCTCAGGTTCAGAATTGTTTTGTTAAGTGACGGACTGCAGACAAGCTTGGTCTCTATATGATTTGCCACCACATATGGAAAATCGAAGCTCCTGCCACCACCAACAGATCCTCAAAGCCTTTGTTCATGCGCCTGATAATAATAGTTGGCTGCAGAATTGGAGAAGACCACTTTACATATGCTCCATCGTATACGCAACAACACCACCAATCTACAGAATCTGATGCAGATATGAATCGATGACGCAGAAATAATGAATAAGTGACTTGTTGCCACTACAAATGCAATGTAAACCTCCGGATGGAAAGCAAACTCGGTGGCAAACAAGAGATTGAATTTTTGTATATCATTCAATCTAATCTTCACCGTCAAGAAAACTACTGATCTTGACCGTATACGCAGCAGAAGCTATGAACAATGTCACATATAGTTAAGTCTTAATCACATGCTTGGGCAACAGTACAATCTATAGAGTCACCCCTTGTGATATTATCATAAAATCATTTCTCTCATAGGATAAGCTCGCTGTGATACCAAATAAAATGGTATAGACAGATTTGCAGATGAATATAATCAACTATATTCAATTCATATGGGATTATTACATAATGAACAAGCTGCAAATATATAGGGAGATAGTTTCCTATTAAGTAGGAAACAACTCAACCACAAATCTATATATATGTGAGTTGTTATAACTCCCAAACAACTCACGTATAATATACTAACCTGATATTATGAGTTTGTTTATTACAACTCATAATATATTACATAATATTATTCATCCAAATATATGAATAATGTGAGCACTATAAATGAATTCCTAACAAAAGGGGGATGTAAAAACCTATTTAATGTTGGTTTGGATGTCGGAACAAGTTAAGAAAAACTGAGTCATTTTGGGCATAAGGAATGAAGGCTGTAACAAAGAAAGTTAACTTGTTTGGTAGATATTGGGAGTTCCAAGAGGAGTTGGAATCTCATCAAATACTCAATGGAAATCTCTTGGAATTATCCATATTATGGGAACAAAAAAATTCTAAATCTTCAAGATCTCTTGTGATATCTCAAGTCACTATTGTTGCTCCTTTATATTAAAAGGGTGAATGGATAGGCATTTACATTTTAGGAAGAATTGGATCCTAATATTGGCTATAATGATCTCAAAATATAATTTGGATTCAAAATCATATAAGTTTTGACCCCAAAACACCATTCCATGCTCTTGGGGCCAAAAAAGCACTCCCGATGTCCTAAAATGCACTTGGTGGGTGACATCAACATTCAAAAACTTGGCGGGACTTTTACATCCTTGATGTCCCCTTGGATTTTCCATGAGGTGAAAAAGGGGATATGGGGGACACAAAAGTGTGCTCCCCTATGGATGTTATGTTTTCGTCACTTAAAACTTGTGACTTGAGTGGTTAGGTGAGCACAATGCAAAAATAGACCACTTTCTCATGATGAAGACCCCCTTGGCACATTTTTGAGCATGTTGTGTCCCCTTGGATTGTCCCCAATGTTCAAAGGGATGCGGGGACACAAAATTGTACATTCCCATGAGGCCTTTCTCCTAGAAACCCGCAGTTATCACTTTTGCACCTAGAGAGTCACAACTTGCATGTTTTCTAAACTACTTGCCTCTTTCATGAGATGAAGACCCATGGAACATTTTTTTACCCATTATGTCCCCTCACATTTTCCCCAAGGTGAAAATGCATATGAGAGACACAAAAGTGTGATACCCCTCTCTCAATTAGCCCCCAGACACATGAAAAACCATAGTGTAGCTCGTGAGTGCTAATTTTCAATCCCCTGCATCTCACTCACATGAAACCATAAGATGACACTTGTCCAGATCTAGTGACAAGTGCACTTGGGTTTCTCTTGTGTCCCCTTTCCCCCTTTTTCCATTTTGTCCCCTATTTTTCAGGGTGTAACTCCACATCAACCCTTATTCAACTTCAGTTAATCTTGTTTGAGTCAAACTTGGGTTAATGTGTGCAAGTGAGTTTAAAACATTTCATATTCAAACGCTTAGCCATTTTTATGTTTTAAAGCTTCATTTTTCCTCCAAAATATCACTCTCCTTATTGTTATGCTACTAAAAATATGTCAAAGGCCACATATGCTAAAAATTGAAAGTTGTTCATATCTCCCAAACCCTTGTCCAATCTCCATGAGATTTTAACAACTCCATTTCAAAAACACCTTTTAAATGATCCCAACCTTACATCCAATGGTGTTATATTTTACTTTTAATGGCTAGATAATTTTTTCCAAAATAAAAAAATTTAATTTTCAAATCTATGAAATTCAGGGAATGAAATCCTCTAAAAATTGGAGCAAAGCCTCCTTGTGAAATAACAAAACTTTTGAGACCACTTTCATTCCATTCTAACACCAGGAAGACCCACTTCTAAAAATAGTAATCCTTCCTAAGCCTCACTATATATAAATAGTAAGTGTTGCAAACAATTCATTATTTAAGTTGTCATTGCCCCTTGCACATCAAGGAAACTCAAAAGTTCCAAATTAAGAAACTAGTAACTAAAATGGACTTCTAAAAATAAGGCTTACTAACAATAGTAAATGTCGGGATAGTTGTCAAAAACAAGGATGTTGAATCTCTCATGTTCAAAAAGAGCACATGGATATGTTTAAGTAGGACATCATAGTGACTTGACATATTCATGATTTCACACTATACACTTTTAGTTGAATGAAGGAGAAATTATTTTTTTGGAAGAGAATGAAAGAGTTGGCAAGAATCGTATCGAAAACTGTGCACCACGATAAAGTTGCACTCTGAAGGAAATGTAATAGCTCTAGTGTAATCACAAGGAGGAATCGATCAATCAATGGAAGAGCTTGCATAACAAAACAAAGCTTGCACATAGAGAAAAGACAGTGGAGTGTCTTGGCATACTCATAAATGTCAAATGAAGGGATACATATAGGGTGTTGAGTAACCCTAGTGCATGACACACAAAGAAACCCTAAACCTAACCCATGTGAGATGACCCTCCATATGTGTGTGGAGGACATATAGGATCCCACACACCAACACCCCCTTCATCAAAGCTGGGGTAGTGGCTATGATGAGTCAAACAAAAAAAGACACTCCTAAACAACTAAGAAAGATGTGTCAATGGGGCCCGACTTAAAGGCCTGATAAGGTGCCCATGTACAAACAACATCTTCCTAGAAGAAGAAGAAGAGAAGGACTATATAGCCCGAAGAAGATGAGCAGCTGCATAAGACCTCACCCCAAGAAGAGACCGTAAGTGAAGAAACTTCACCTCAGTGAAGGGCTTGGTGAATATATCTAATCTGATCAAATTTATCTGAATGTACTAAATTTCGATGATACCATCATGAATAAGCTCTCATATGAAGTGCATATGGATCTCAATGTGCTTCATCCATTGATGTTGAACTAGATTTCTACAAATTGAGATAGTGCTTGTGTTGTCACAATAGATAATGGTAGGCCACCAAAAGTGGATGCCAAACTCTGTCAGAATACCTGTAGCCAAACAACCTCTATGGCAGTGTTAACTGCTCCTCTGATATTCTACCTCTGTAGAAGATATCATAATTACATTTTTCTTCTTACTAGACCAACTTATAGGACCCAAACCAAGAGAGAAATTGTATCCAGAGGTAGATTTCGATGATCTAAGTCACCGGCCCAGTCAGAATCTGTGAACCCAATCAAGTCAATATCCACTCCTCCAAAATAGTGAATGCCATCAGTATAGGTGCCACGAACATAATGAAGGATCTGCTTAGCTGCTTTCCAATACAACTCATGTGGCTCCTACATAAATCTTGGACACGATCCCAACATCATAAGATAAATCCGGTCGAGTGTGAGTCAAGTAAATCAAGCTCCCCACCAACTGTCGATAAAGGGTACCATCAACCAAGGGAGTAGAGCAATCAGAAACCAACTTAACCCCAAAAGAAAAGGAGTAGGAGAAGACTTGCAATCGGACATCTGAAAATGAGAAAGTAAGTCAAGAGCATACTTAGGTTGTGAAATCAAAATTCCCAAGTCAGATTGTGAAATCTAGATCCCAAGAAAGTAATGAAGCAAACCTAAGTCAATCATGGAAAACCTATTGGCCAAGGTGATCTTCACATAATCAATGATAGAGGAAGAGTTGCATGTGATCAACAAGTCATCAACATAGAGAACAAGAATGAGTATGGAGTCATCTTGCCATAGAATATAAACATTTGGATCAAAGTGACACCTAGTAAACCCTGATGTAAGTAAAAAGGAGTCCATCTTGGCATACCAAGCCCGAGGGGCTTGTTTAAGGCCATAAAGAGACTTCTTTAACTTATAAACGAGGGAGGGATCATGGACATAACTCGAAGGTTGTTCCATGTAGATCTCTTCCTCTAGGTCACCATGAAGGAAGGCACTCTTAACGTCCATTTGATGGACTTTCCATCTATTTTTGTGGCAATGGTTAGGGTCAATCGAATAGAAGTCATCTTCAACCGAAGGAAAGGTTTCAATATAATCAACCCCATCTATCTGGGAGAAACCCTTAGCTACTAATCGCACTTTAAAATTTTCAACATCTCCATCTACTCCATACTTTGTTCGAACACCCACTTACACCAAACGATTTTTCTTCCTTTTGGAAGAGGGTGAGATCCCAAGTATCGTTCTTCATGAGAGAGGAATACTCCTCATCCATGGTAGAATCCCACTCAGGAATACTAGAAGCCTCCTATAAAGACTGTGGATTAGAGGCAGAGGCAAGAAAGAGTGGGGTCCAACAAAAATCTGAGCAAGTACATCTCATATCCGAAGTATCTCCAACTAAATCTCCAACACTTTGTAGAGTTTTCCTAGCCCAAAGAGGGACCATGAGGATAAGCCTCTAAGTCGGAAGATTTGTCACTCAAGTGAGAAGTGACATAGTCCTCATCATCACTATTGTTAGAATCGGAAGACTCGAGATCTCGATGGTCGAGAGGATCAGGAAGAGGAGCATGCTCAACAACATCATCATCTGATGAGTCAAAATCTGAATCAACAAGCTGAAGAACCTCAATAGGTAGAGAAGTAGAAGTTGAAGAAGACTCATCAACTTAACACTTCTCTCAATATAAATCTCATGAGAAGTAGGATTCAACAATCGATATCCCTTCACGCCATCAAGATACCCTACAAATATACAAGGTTTGGATTGTGGTTCCAATGCCTTGCATTTCTTCTTGGAATCCGAGCCATAGCCTTGGATCCAAAGACTCAAAAGTGCTCAACATCAAGGCTTGCATCCAAACCAGGCTTCAAAGGGTGTCATCCCTCTTACTGCCTTGTGTGGAACACGGTTCTAAATGTAATTAGCACAATTCATTGCTTCAACCCAATACTGTGGAGGAAGAGACTTCGAGTGAATCATACAAGTGGCCATCTCTTTAAGAGTACGGTTCTTTCTTTCTGCTACTCCATTCTGCGAAGGGTTGTATGTAACTATATCTTTGCAAGGAGATCCCTTCAGAAGTATAGAAATCCATGAACCTATTGTTTACATATTCACCTCCATTGTCAGTTTGAAGAACCTTAATAGACCGTTCCACTGTTTCTCAACAAGAGCCTTAAAGTCTTGAAAATGTTCAAAGACTTCATACTTAAGCTTAATAAAATATACCCAAGTATATCGCGAATAGTCATCAATGAAGGTCAGCACATAAAGAGCTCTAGTAAATGAAGGAGATGGAAATGGACCAAAAATATCATGTGAACAAGATCCAAAGGATGAGTAGCTCTCCAAGATTTTCCTTTGTCAAAGTTCTTTTCAGGATGCTTTCCAAGGGTACAACCCTCACAAAGACCCTTAGAAAACTTGACGTGGGGTAACTCGTTGACCATTTCATTTTGGCTCAATTGTTCAAGGTAGCGATAATTTAGATGTCCGAAATGCTCATGTCATAGTTTACTAACCTCATTTGCATGAGTGAGTAAAGTAGTGGGCGTAGAATCAGAAGTAAAGTGGAAAAGGTATACAATCGTGAATAGTGATCCACCTTTCCCTCAGCCACTGTAGTGTCATTGTTAAGCTCACGAATAATCACCAAGTTAGGACCAAATTTCACTCACATTCCTTCACCAAGGTGAGTAATTTGGTAAATTGATAGGAGATTGGTAGAGAGATCAAGAACACTCAACACTTGGTTGAATGTTCCCCCATCCATCTCTACCGATCCACTACCAGAAACCGACATTGTCGTGTCATTACCCATCGTGATTTGGGACATACCACAAGGCTCGATGTTGGAGAACTCAACATGCGAAGAAGCCATGTGGTGCGAGGCACCAAATCTATAATCCACGTCGATGAAGGAGCAACTTTGCTACAAGGGCCTTTCCTTTCTTCTTATCAAATTTAGAACCTTTTGCAATAGAAGACTCGGCCTTCGAGAATTTTGTTTGATAGACTCAGGAACACCTATTTGATTTTTCTCAAGTAAATGAGTAAGGTGATCAATTTGTTTTCTCATACACGTATGCTCTTTATGACCAACTTCTTGCAATAGGAACACAAATACTTGTCTTTCTGTGCTCTAGGCTCAGAAGTCGAAGTGTTTGTGTTAATTTTAGTTTTGGTCTTGGTTTCCTTCTTAGGTTGATCCTTTTTTCTTTCTTCTTTTTAGTCTTCTTTTCCTTACTAGTACTTGCTACAAGGGCATGTGACTTGGACTTGAGAGACCCCATTTGAATGAGTTTTTCATGTTCTCGAATGAGTTGGGATGAAAAATAGTCAAAGGAGGGCATATTCCAATCCTTTCCCAAGGCAAATTTTGTAGCGTAAAAGTTGACACAAAGATAGAATATTCAGGACCTAACTTAGAGAGAATCGACAAGATCAGTTGAGAATCTTTCTTCTCTACTTGACATTCCTTTAACAACAATCTAGTGTGGACAAATTTAGAGAAGAATGCTTGTAGGTTTTCAAAATCACTAGGATTTAACCCTAGTAGTTTGTTTTCCAACTCATGCACTCTCATGTCATCTTGTTGTCCAAACATTCCATCCAACGTTTTCCATGCAGAATTAGGTGTTTCGGATGACTCAATGTGGAAGAGCAAGTCGGAGAAATGAGACATGTAAAGAAGACCTAAAGCTTCATCACTATGGTTTAACCACTTAGATTTTTCAGGGTCGTCATTCTGGTTTAGTCTCAGTTCCCATGGTGATGTGGAATAACCCTTTACCCCTTAGTTTCATAATTATTTTCGATCTCCATTCGAAGAAGTTGAATGGCGTAAGAAAAGGAATTGAAAGTGCATCCATAGTGAAGAGAGAGAAAGAATGTAGAAAAGAAACACAAGAATCACAACCACCCAGGACAATATAATAACCCCTACTTTTGGCACTTTATAGTTTAGTGTGTTGAATACAATCGGGTCCAGCGTGCATCTTGAAACACTTGGTAACTCACCTTGCAATCAGCGTAATAATGCACAAGAGAGGAGACCACAATCATGTTTTGTGGAGCGCAACAAAGTGACACCATACACAAGCACAATTGTAAAAAAACTAGGAAGGAGGTGAAATCAAATCCTGGTTGTGAGAAAAAATGTCTCACGTCGCAAAGGATACCCCCTTGCTACAAACTATGTGGTGGATGCGCTCACTAGTCACAAGCAATAATAAGGGTAAAATACAATGTTTTAGATGAACTCAAGATGAGTCCTGGATGATCTTCAAAACACCGGAAAGGCACGCGAAGACAAAGAGGTGCTCAGAGTGATACTACACACTTGAGCACATGATTAGTAAAAAAAAATCGACAATAACGCTTTTTAAAAAATTACCATTTTGAAACGTCCGATTTAGCTAATTTTAAAGCAATTAGGACTATAAATAAAACGATAAAAAGGTGTTAATTAAAAGATGATTTTAAATATACTTAATCGTAAATGAAGGTTAGATTTGAAATTAATAAAACTAGATTTAATTAAATTAAATCTAATTAATTTCAACTAATTAAGATCTAATAAAAATTAAATCCTAATTAAAATTTTAAATATACTCCCTTTTTTTAAAAAAAATTTCCACCTTATAAAAAAGACACCTCAAATTTTAAATATTTTTAAAAACTTACCGTTTATAAAAAAGAGGAAACTTGCCTTAAATAAATTAATTTTCCCACTTTAAAAAATCCCACCCAAAAGATATTTTAAAAACTTACCAAAAAAATGAATTTACGGTTACCTATATAGAAAAAAAATCTTGCCACGCTTGGAAATTTAAAGAAACTTACCAAACTTACCAAAGGAGGGCTCATGGTAACTGCTTGAGGATCCAAGTTGGATGGATCGGTGTCGGGAAAGGTGGGATAATCCCGAGTTGGGAGGATCTCAGTGTGGGTGTCATCATGGATCGTGGGTTGAAGCCATGAGGGAAAGGGCTCAAGAAGGATGGGCTCGGGCTCAAGGGGGGCGAACCAAGGCGGAGAAGACACAAGACACGCAAGAGAGAGGGACTCGGCTTGGCATGGCTCAAAGAAACACACCATAGATAGAAATGACTCAAAGGGCCACAAAACACGACTTGGCTCGGCGAGGGGTGAGCCAGGGGGTCAAGGTCAAACGAGTGGCAAGAAAAGCACGAGCCGCTCAAGTGGAAAAGATGCAAGTCGAGGAAAAAATAACTTAGCCAGGGGTTTGATGCTCGGTCAAAGCAAAAAAAACATGCATCGTGTTGAAGGAGCTTGGCTAACACACAAGGTTAGGTTGACTTGGCCAAAAAAAATATACTTCCACACCATAAAATGCGAGAGAATGGGCGATTTGAAGGAGCTCAAGGCAATTTGTTAAAGGAGCTGTGGCGAGCTAATGGAATGAGCTCGGTGTATAGAAGATCTCAGTTGTAGAGGATGTAGCTTGGTTGGGAGATTAGTGGAGAAGAACACTAAACACAAAATACTAATGCAAACTTAAACCTGTAATTTGAAATTGTGCCTGCAAAACACCATGAAAAACATACAGAGATCCAAGCAAAACAGAGATCTTTAAAAAAATCAATTTAATAAAAAATTAAAAAACCAAAAAATAAACCTCTATTCTTAGCTGATCTACTAAATTTAGTTACAGCTTAGCTAAATGTAGTTATAAAACCCCTGAAACTTGAGGAGATCTGCACATGCACGAAGAACATAAAAAACCAAAAATTTCCAAGAGCAACTTGTTAAGAATGTTAGCAATAAATTTCAAAAATATAATGATCGAAAAAAATTACACGAGTAAAAAAATGAAACCAAGAGTAATCGCAACTTAGATGATGAATGCATGTTTACCCGATCTCAGCTCTGATACCATGAAAGAGTTGGTGAGAATCGTATCAAAATTGTGCACCACGATAAAGTTTTACACTCTAAAGGAAACATAATAGCTCCAACGTAATCACAAGGAGGAATCGATCAATCAATGGAAGAGCTTGCATAACAGAACAAAGCTTGCACATAGAGAAAAGACAGTGGAGTGTCTTGGCATACTCATAAATTTCAAATGAAGGGATACATATAGGGTGTTGAGTAACCCTAGTGCATGACACATAAGAAACCCTAAACCTAACCCATGTGAGATGACCCTACATATGTGTGTGGAGAACATATAGGAACCCACACACCAACAAAGAATTCCTTTTCCAATGAGTAACAGATGAACAATAAGGTGTTTAAGCATCCTGGGGGTTGATTCCATTAAAAGGGAAAAAAAATTCATGGAGGTGAATTTAGAATCCAAGAAGAATAAGGTGATTATCTCCATGTTCTAATTTCATCCTTGCATTCAAAAGGATCATCGTGTTTCCATATCAATGCAAGTCTCATAGTAGTGCTTCTAAACACCGATTTCATGCCTCAAAGTGTGTTTCCATCTCGCAAGAGGAGGAATTTGCAATCACAATGTTCCAACTCAACACGAGGTCAAATGCAAGAAACTTCATTCATGGAACATGCACTCAAGATCCATCAGAAGCATGTTCTTCATCAATAGAAGCTTCCTCGTCTCTAGATTTTCATTTCTCTCTCTTTCTCTCTCCCACTCCCTCTCTCTCTAACATTCTATTTCTTCATTGAGAATGTAATTTTTCACTCTTTTGTCTTATTCACTTAAATGACTTAATTTTGTATTGTAAAAGTCCCTTTTCAAAAATAAGAAAAGGACTTAACTTCATTCCTAAGGAATGTGAAAAGTCACCAGTGGTGGTGAGATGAAACATCACATGGGGGTAGAGGAATAAACGTTTTTGTAAAGTATAAATTGAATGGCTTCTCCATTCCAAAGGGTTGGCAATTGTTGAGTGTTGATAGTTGTTGGGATTTGTATCACTAATACTGCAAGAAATAAAACTATATTCCTTCTATCTCCTTTCTTATGTTCTTCTCTCACTCTACTTTCCAACTTTGTAAACATTGTAATCTTGTATAACCAAGAAAGAACTTTATGTATTTGATTAATGAATTCATAGAACTTTGTGTCTCTAATTTTTTAGTCTTACTTATTGATTATGTGATTGCGTTCTTCTATTGAATGTGGACCTACTCTGACTATTGTCGATGAGAATTTGCTAGTGCCTAGTCACAACATTAACCCTCTCTCTCTATTTCTCCTACTCCCCTTTACCTCTTTCCAAGCTAATTCATCCTCAGTACATTATACAAGCAATTTTCCACATGTTTAGTGGAGTATTCCTATGTTCACAACATTAACCCTCTCTCTCTATTTCTCCTACTCCCCTTTACCTCCTTCCAAGCTAATTCCTCCCTTGTACATTATACAAGCAATTTCCACATGTTTAGTGGAGTATTCCTATGTGATCCCAATCCTAACATGGCACCCCACAACTCTAGTTAGTTTACGAAGGAGGGTCTTAACCCCATGACCATTGGTGAAAACCAATAATCTGCACCACGACAAATTATTTCACCAACAAGCGGAACATGGCTCAAATGAATTGGGATAGTTAGTCTCAACTACTTATTCACAAACAAATAAAGGCTCTTGTATTAGAAGAGGTAGGACACACTTCTAACTTGGGCTAAGAGTCATGATATATAAAGTGAGCAAGGTAATCTATTGCTTATAAGTGTGAACACATGGTAACTAGTTTATCACATTTCCTAACTAGTTTTCTTTTTGTTCACACCTAATAAGCTTCATTCGGAGTTTTTTATATTAGTTATTTCTTAATCTATTTTTTTATGCTAGTTGTTTAAGCTCATATACATAGTTGAGGAGTTGTTGAGGATGTGTCTCCTCTCCTTGATATGTGGAGATATCCTTATCTCCCAACATAAGTCGGCTTGCCTATTTCTAAGGCGAGTAGTAATCATACTTGCAGCCTATTTACTCACATGCTCCTAGATGTGGGAAAATGGGGTATTTTGTTGAATATTTGGTGTGTTTTGTGTGTGTGTAATTATTGTTTTATTCATAAATTTATGTGTTTAGTGTGCGAATCCTTTTTGTAATCTCTACACAATCCTATAGGTTTCTCCTATATGGTATCAGAGCACCCAGATCTCTTTGTGTAGACACTAAATCATGCATTGTGGGTATGTTTCTAGTCCTCATCACATACCACTATTCATATGATTCCTAAGCGAGAAAAGTACTAATTGAAAATTGTCTTTGGCCATCTTTGTTTGCTTTCTATTTTATCTCTCGGTCTTACACTCTTTATTTCCCAGTTTGTCTTTTCATACTTTGGCATTTCTCATTCTCGGACACCAGGCACCCACCAGGGCGTCGCCGCTAGGTGCCCTCATCCCCTCTGGGTGCCCCTAGCCTCTTTGTATTGTGTTCACATCTTTTAGGTCCTTTCTAGTCGTTTAGGCATCTTGCGTTTTTACTAGTCGACCTTTTAGTGGTTAATTACAAAATTCAAACAAGGGAATCATATAAATACAAATTTATGTGATCATAATAAAGGACCAATTGCTAAGCATTAGTTATCATCACCTAAGGCTGCATCTAAGAGCATTCAAGCATCCATCTAGCTTCACACAAGGAACAATGATGACATGTCATTTCGCATACACTTCATAGGAGGGGAAGTTCATTCTTTTATGCACACATCTATTTACATATTTTACATCTAGTTATTTTCTCTCTATCAATTATTTTCTCACTATCAAGTGTGACCCGCATAAGAGCCACATAAGGTATGATTTTGACACACACAATAGAACTACATTGGGTTTGAAATGTAGTGCAGCGCTCGGTTGTAAGTTCACTTTGTTGACATTCGAGGATAGTCTAACCCCTCATTTTGCATCTTTCTTTTTAGGATTTGATGTGGTTTGAGGGTTTTGCAGGTGCTTCTTTTTTACTACAACTTTCGGTGAAGAACAAGAAGTGTAATGACATACAGGCGATCAAAGGTGAAAAGTAGCGAACATCTTGTGACCTTTCAAAATTGAGTTCCGCAGCTTTTGTGTAGTCATAGGCACTCATAATAAGTCTCTAGTGCCCCACGCACCCCCGGCCCTCCATAAGCACCCGGTCTTGTCAATTTCAACACATCTACAATTTTTATGTCTGATTATGACATTCTTCCTCACAGCTTTCAACAATTTTCCAGCTCTGTGCATCTTCGGCATCACTACGAATCAACTAAGTATTTTATTCCCTTCATTTACAACTAGGGTTTTAAAATTTAAATTGCTTATTTACTTGGATCAAATATGTACTTAATTGTTTATATTCAACATTGTTACATATTTAGAATTAGGAATTTATTTATTCATATTTTGCTTAATCACTCGATGTTAACCTTATTGTTTTTTTTTCGTACACCTTTTTTGGAGTTGTAGGTAGAAGTGAGACCAAAACTATACTTAGAATTGTATGATTGAGAATTATTATTTAAATCTAAAGATTTTAATCTACAAGGTTGTTGTTTGGGCTTGTCTTGGGTCTTTTGAGCTCAATATCTCTTGGATATCTTACTCGGTTTATTCACAACCTTTCTTGGGTTGTTTATAAAGGCTTTTCTTGTCCATCTTAACACACATATTCATTCTTCTTCCTCATTCTATCATAATTGTGCACATTTTTTTGCTTTATTTGGACTTGATTGTTATCGGGGATTGTTTCACTTAGTGGAAGTGTATGAAAAGGTATTTTTGGCTTTGATAGATTAACCTTGTGCTCAACCCCCACTAGTTTGGATTTGTGTGTGGAAATGGCGTGGAAATTCCTCACAACCATTTTCTTCTAGAGGATCATCAAAGTTTGTTTGTCCTCTCTCTCTCACTAAGATATAGATAGACTCATACCTTATTCAACCTATGCTATTTATTTTTTCTTAGCATTGGTTTTGGCCTCTACAAAGGCTACACTCGGTAGTGGATTTGGCATGTATTCTTTCCTAGTCTGCATAGTTTTGAATTAGGTTTGGCATCACATTTTTCTCGCTTGGTCGGTCTTATGTCTCTTGGTTTACCTTTAGCTTGGCTAGACATCTTTTAAGCTTATTTAACTTGATCTTGTTTGGCTTGACTGCTCAAAGCGGTGGAGTGGATCCTTCACTCGGTTGTTCACTTGGCTTTGGAACTTTATTGTCAAAGATTGGTTTAGCCTAATTTTGTCAACCTTCCTTCTCTAATTAACAATTCTCTACTCGGATCGGAGCTCCCTCCGTCTACATCACAATAGCTATGGCATCATTAACACTTCACTCACCATCGATCCTCCAACCCCTACTCGACTCACCATATTTACCCATTATTTTTTGGTCTCAACTTTACCTGGTATTAAGCTTGTTGCTCAAGAGTGCTCCTTGGTTATGGCGGCTTTATTCATTTAGTTAACCACTTAAACTATAGGGTTTCAATTTCAAAGGCTCCACATAAGTTTTTCCTTTTTTATTATTTCCAAAAGAGGAAATAATAAAATTCAAAATTTTCATATCTATCCATATA
Organism: Taxus wallichiana var. yunnanensis; assembly: GCA_018340775.1. Classification (NCBI taxonomy): domain Eukaryota; kingdom Viridiplantae; phylum Streptophyta; class Pinopsida; order Cupressales; family Taxaceae; genus Taxus; species Taxus wallichiana. The sequence goes on from CM031242.1 coordinate 793,447,230, forward strand.
ATAATACATGGGGAACCACATTATTGAATGGTTTTAAGACCACAAGGTCAAAAATTTAAGACTCCTAACTATCTTTCTTTGTCACTCAACTTGCCCGCTCTGCAACTCTCTTAGCCCATCGAGCTACTCGGCCTAACTTCCCAAGCTATGAAGTTTTAAAGGTATTTTCTAAAAAAGTGATATTTTTTTAAAACTTTATTTAAGAATGTAGGATAATTTTCTCAATAATTTTTTGGTGAAAAATTATTAGAGAAATAAGGTGATAATTTTCAAAGTGATTTCTTTTTGTTTGAGGAGATAAATTGTACCATTTTAAGGGGAGTTTTTTATTTATTTTTATCAAGATGTCTAGGAGTGTGTCGTCTTTGTCTATTCCCACAAACATAATGGATATCCCTTTATTTAAACCTCTAAATTTGATAATTATCATACTTGTAAACTGAAAATGTAATAGTTGCTCAAATCTTGGGGACTCGGCACATTTTCCAAGAACCATTCCCATTCACCAATGAAAAAGATAAGTACGGATAAGCATCTAAGCAAGATGAAGATTTGGGCCTCATTTCTCTGAATGTTTCGAAACCTCCAATTTCACATTTTTGTTGCCAAGTCTCCAAAATAGGTATGGGAGAAGTTTGAAAGTTTATTTGGAAAAATAAATGAGTTTAAAATATTGCAACTTGAGATGAAATTCACCTCCTATTCACTGTCAAAATTTTGTTCCATTTAAGAATTTCTAACCAAATTTAAGGAACGTAGGAATTAGTTGAAAGCTGGTGATCAAGATAAAAAAGATGATGAATGTATTTTCTAACCGTGTCAAAGTTAAAAGGTCCTTCCATGTATTTACTTCTACTTTCTTTTCCATAATGGATGCCCTAGGAGACTAGTTTAAAATGCCTCCATTTGATGTTTTTTTGGAATAGGTTTTCATGTGAACAATCAAAGCTAATATCACTTGATACCTTACTAAGCACTAATGAGACATTGTTAGCAAACTCTTATAAGGGTAAGTGAAATGCTAAGTAGAAACCAGGATTTATACCTACAAAATCTCCAAAATATTCTCTTATCACCGCTAATTCTCCTAAACATTCTAGTCCTAGAAAAGGTAAAAAGTCTTTCACAAAGAAGGTATATAATACATGTTCTTATTGTAGTAGGAAAAATCATCTTGAGTGTAGATTTTTATGAGAATAGAAGTATTAGATAAAACATTGAAACAACACAAACCTTTTATTTCATCACTATCATCTACTTCCAACACTAGTAAAGGGAAAGCTATATCTTCTCTAGCCTTCTCTCCATTAAAAGATAAGTGGATTTTCTATTCTAGTACCACACATTATATAACTCATTCTAAAGATTTGTTGAGTTTAGTTTATGCTTGCACCACTTCATAGCTTTTGATGGATAACTCTATTTCTATTGATGTTTTGTGAGTGGTGCTATTAATATGCCAAATGGTTGCATACAAGATGTCCTTTTTGTTCCCAAAATTTCCTCAAATTTGTTGTTTCTTTATTAATTATTTCATTTTTATGATGGGAACATTGTTGAATGTTCACCACAAGAATTTATAATTAGGGAACTAAATGATCCTAATGATATTTTAGCTACAAGAGTGGTGGACCAATTTTCTAGATTATATCTCATTGAGAAATTTGACACTTTTGCAGGATCTTCACTAATTTCTCACTCCGATTCTATGAGTAAACTATGTCATGAGAGGTTTTTTCACCTCAATTACAGATATTTGCAACAACTTTCATCACTTTGAACATGGTTATTGGCCTTGAAAAGTTTCTTCTAATGATGGTGTTTGTCTAGGTTGAATGTATGGAAAGCAACATCAAAATGCCTTTCCAAAGGATTAGACATTCGAGCTAAGGATCCTCTTGAGTTAGGATATAGTGGCATATGAATTTTCCTTCATGGTCATTTTCTAGTGTTGAAAATGTGTTAACGTTAATTGACGATTTCATTAGAATAACTTGGGTGTATTTATTGAAATGTAAAAGTAGTGTATATGGTAATTTCGATGCTTTCAAAGCCTTTGTTGAAAATCAATTAGGACATTCATTTAAAAATATTTGCACCGTAATGGGGGAGTATATAATTAATGCATTCAGAAGAAAAAAATATTCATCATGAATTTTCGCATTAGTATATAGTGTCTTACACCCCTTAAAAAATGGTGTTGTTGAATGTAAAAAATAGACACTTAAGAAGATGGCTAACTTCATGATTCAGTCAAGAACTTACCACCCGAGTTATGGGCTAAATTAGTAAATTGTACTAACTATATTTAGAAAAGAATTCCACACAAGGTAGTTCTTGGGGATCACGCTTGAGGAAACATGGTCTAGTGAGAAACCTAATGTATTTGATTTTGAGTTTTCAAGTAAAGCATGGGCATGTATTCTTGAAAATAAGTGGAAATCCATGGAGAAAAACAACATCGAGCTCATATCCACTTGGACATTTTGAACATATGAAGGCATACCACCTTCTAGATTTAATTACCCATGAGGTTGTTTATCGAAGAGATGTTTATGTTGATGAATTTGAATCTCGTGATTCTCATGGTGCTCCTTCTTCTCCACTTCCACCTCCTATACCTGAATCAAAAAACATGTTTTATGATTATGATGTTGATTTGATGTGGAGCCTACTCCTCCTAATCATGCTCAACAAATTCCTAAATGGCTTCAATACACTCTACGATCTACTACTGATTTGGTTGGTGATCTAAGTGATTCACGTCATACAAGAGCTCAAAATTTTGGTAATGTTGATTATTATTGCACTCACTCTATGCCTTCTAGAATGGATCTTATGACTCAAGTTATTTCATATGATCAAGTTACTTTTTATGAGGCTAGTGGTAAAATTGGATGGGATGAAGCAATGTAGGATGAATATTCTTCTTTGTTGAAGAATAATACTTGGGAATTAGTGCCTCTTCCTAAGGGAAGAAAACTTGTGAGATGTAAATGGGTCTATAAGACCAAATATGTAGTTGATGGTTTTATTGATAAGTACAAGCCTTGCCTTATGGATAAGGAATTTTCTCAAGTTGAAGGAGTAGATAACAATGAGACTTTTACTCATGTAGAAAAAATGGATTTTGTATGTCTTGTTCTTTCCTCATTGCATCTCATAAATGGCCACCGTATCGAATGGAAATGAAGAGTGCATTCTACACGTGATTTCTATGAGGAGATTTATATGGAGAAAATTTCAAGTATTGTTGTCAAGCTATATGTATAACATGCAAAATTAAATCTTTTTATGATGACAACTAAGCCCACCATTTAAAAACCTCTCTCTACGGATCATTATGAACCCTTCCTCTGTGACCCATCATCTCACGCAACCCCTTAATTTTTGTGTCATCCTCATTCTAGTTGAGAGGAAAGTGATAACATGATTTTCAAGTGTGTTTCATGTTCAAGGGAATGGATCCAAATTTATTTCACAGTGAAACCAATATCTAAGGTGGAATAGTGCTCTTCATATCACTAAATTGGTTATTTTTGGCCATATTGCAGCATGAGGACATCCTCTGGGAGTTGACTGGAAAGGTTCAACCCATCTAGGAGTTGTGTAGGATATCAATGAATTAATCCAAGGTAGTTTAGGGAAAATTTAGGAATCTAAGCAATGTCGGGAACGATTTAAGTAAAACCAGGTTATTTCAGGCCACGAGGAATGAAGGATTCAATGGAAAAAATCACCTTGTTTTGAAGATTCTGGGAGTTCTTGGATGATTTAGAAGCTAATCAAATAGTCTGCAGAAACATATTGGAGTCCCCTACATGATGGATGAATTACTTTTGATCCTTGACCTTACTGTTCTCCATGGTAGTCCAGGTCACTGTTGTTGCTCCTTCATGCCAAAAGGGTGACTGGTGCCATAACTAAAGTTTCATGTTGAATAAATTCTTGAAATTGGTTATAATTAATTCAATTGATGATTTGGAGTCAAAATCATATAATTTTTCACCTTCTAACTCTAAATCTTGCTCCCGTGGCAGAAAAGGCAAGCTTCGTGTTCTAATTTTGCATTAGGATGATGACATCAGCATAACTTAAAGGCTTGAGCACACTTTTGGACCATTTTGTATCTTTTATCTTTTCCCTTGGTGCGAGGGGACATGAGGTACAAAAAATTTGGTTTCCCTATACATGTTCTTCTTTCATCACTTAAGACTTGTGACTTGGGTTGTTAGGTGAGCATAATGCAAAATCAGACCCCTTCCTCATGTTGTGGACCCCCTTGGCACATTTTTCAAGGCTAAGTGTCCCCTTTGCTTTATCCCAAGGTGTAAGGGTACACGAGGTGGAAAAATTCACTCCCTCTTCCATAGGCTTGTTTTCGTCACTTAAAAATCACAACTTGGAGTGTTAGAAGTGTTAGAAGTACAAACTCAAGTTCAACTCAAAATCAATCCCCCTCCTCGTGATGCATGCAACCATGGAACATTTTTAGCTTCTTTTGTCCCCTTACTTTATCCTAAGGTGAAAGGGTACACGAGGGATAAAAATTCTACTCCACCTCTCTCGTTAGCCCCGAAACATGCAAACTACGGTTGAGCTTCGAGAGCTAGTTTTCAACCCCACCATCTCACTCTCATTAAACCCCTTGCCAACACTTGTCTTGATATTATGTAAATCACATTCTAGTGTTCCTTTTCCCTTATTTTCCCCTATTTTTTAGGGTACAACTCCACATCAACCCTCGTCTTACTTCGATTGAACCTAGTTGGGTTAAACATGAGTTAAGGTGTACAATGTAAGAGAGAAAGATTAAAATCAAGGACTTAACCATTTTCATGTTTTCAACTACATATTTTCCCTCCCAAGATCACACTCATTGATGTTATGTTGTTAGAATGTGCTTGAGACCTCGTATACTAAAAATGGAAAGTTTTTCATATCTCCTAAACCCTTTGTTCATTTTCCATGAGATTTTAACAACACCTCAAAAATGCCCTTCAAATGATTATAACTTTGGATCTAAAGGTGGTATACATTATTTTTAATGGCCATATACATTATCTTTAATGGCCATATGAAGTTTCCATTTATAAAACCTCATTTTTCATATCTATGGAGTTCTTGTTATTGAAATCCTCTAAAAATTGGAGCAAAACATCCTTATAAAGTAACAAAACTTTTAAGACCACCCTTGTTACGTTCTAACACTTTGGGAAGACCCACTTCTAAAAATAGTAAGCCTTACCAAGATTCATAGTCTATAAATAGTAAGTTTTGCAACAATTCATTCTCTGAGTTTTCATTGCTCCTTGCATATCAAGAACACTCAAAAGTGTCAAATTAAGCAACTTGTAACTAAAAATAGACTTCCTAAATTAATACTTACTAAAAATAGTAAGTATCGGGATATTGGTCAAGGAATAAGGATGTTGAGTTATCCATGTTGATGAAATAACACCTAGATGTGTTTGAACATTGGGAAGACCTACTTCTAAACGTAAACCTTACCAAGATTCATAGTTTATAAATACTAAGTGTTGTAAAAATTCATTCTCTTAGTTGTCATTGTTCCTTGCATGTCAAAACCACTCAGAAGTGTCAAATTAAGCAACTTGTAACTAAAAATAGACTTCATAAATTAATACTTACTAAAAATAGTAAGTGTCGGGATATTGGTCAAGGAACAAGGATGTTGAGTTATCCATGTTGATGAAATAACACCTAGATGTGTTTGAACTAGTTGTGGGACATCATAACGACTTGACAAACTCAAGATTTCATAGTATACACTTTCAGTTGAGTACGAGTATTTTCTCTATTTGGAGAAGAAGACATTTTCAATGGTGAACAAATGGAAAAGAAGTTATTTGAGTTGTAGACACCAAATTTGGGTCACATTCCCTTAACCCTGTCAATTAAATAAATTCATATTATACCCACTCATGTCCCTAGTGCACACATGTTAATTAATTTCATTGCAATAATCAAATTAATTAATTACCTCACCCATCCACCTCACCTACAACCAACTCACCTATCCACCTCACTCAAAGACCCATTCACAATCTATTAATTAACTAGGAATAATTCTATACCAATCCTAACCAACTAAGACTTAGTCTAAACCTAACATTAACTCCCACTACTTCTCCTATAAGAACTCATACTTATCTAGGCGGACTCTATCACTTGAGACCCGGATTAAGGATATCAATCACACCAAAGATAGAAAATATTGGGCTATTTTTGGAAAACCTAGACTTATTTCACACTTTTCACAAATTTCATAGTAACTTAGGCGTTGGTCCAAGTGACCATCATCGGCTCCCTCATCTGACCGTCATCGGTTTACTGACCGTTGTCGGTTTCACTATTTTGGTCATTTTAACCAAAGTAGCATTCACCACATTGTTGTTCTTTCTGGTATTTCCTTAATTACCTCACCATATCTCTATGTCTCTGAAATCACTGTCAAAGTCCAAATCTGCTCCATTTTCATCATTTTTTCCAAATTTGCAAGTCCTTTTATTTTCCACAATGACCAGTATTGATCCTCTTACGGCAAGATTGGTTACCCTCTATCATTGACACCGGTTACTCAACCACCATCGGTCTCTATTTTAATCTTTCAATTAAAATAATGATCAATTGTCACCTTCTAGAACCATTTTCTCCATTCCTTTTGTACTCTTGTGTCATCTACAGAAGCTCAAATTACCAGGTCTACTATTAGTCACATGGTTTTGACTCATAGCCAATCCATCACGCTCTTGTGTTTCACGCTAGCCACCAGCCACTCCCACCTAGCCCATTTCCCCTTCAATCTCATCGCCCATGGACCCCAATAAGGCTCTTTCCATACCCACTGGTGATGAGGAGTTCATAAGACTCCTTGATCACAACCCCGTTGCTCTATAGTACTATCTCGCTCATTCATCTACCCACGATTCATTAGGGCAGCTTGTATATGGCATGCTTATGTCCATTCCTCCTACCCTCACACCCACTTCTACATCAGTTACTACTAGCTTGGCCTTACCCTCTTCCACCTTACCACTTGTGGTGTCCCAGCTTGACCCTACATCATCGATATCTATTACACCTATGGCATTTGTTACGCCTTTGATGTCAGTCACTCCTATGATCTCAACCATGCCTATATCAACTTCCTTTAGTGTAGGTCTATCTACACCCACCACCTCTCATATACCTATTGCATCTTAGCCACGATAGTGTCGGAAACCCATACTCCTTCCAAAACATTTTCCTATCCATCCCGCAGTCTCTTCCTCCGATTGCTATGAGGGTCATTACGTCCACTCCACCTACCTACACTTATCACCAACAACCCCATATTTCATCTATCACTTATTCAGGATACTTGTCATCTACATCTATTCCGGCCTACATTCCTCCCTCACAATTTTTGTACTTGAAGCACCACCACATACTGGGATGTCACCCACGTCATACCCTCCTCATCTACCTCCTTATACTGCAGGGGTTTCCCAGTCATCACAACCTACCAATGATCTTATCAAGATGATGGTGGACAAGATGCACACATTGGAAGCATCTATCTCTGGCTCACATAACTCTTTGACATACGATGAGATTTGAAATGAGTCCATTCACATGTCCATTCTGATTCGTCCACACCCTACTTATTGGGAAATACCTAAATTCAACCAATTTAACAACAAAGAAGAACCGTAACAGACACTTGTGGTCTTTTAAACATGGGTGTTATCTGATCACTCATGATGATACTTTGCTCTTGCGAACATTCCCAATGTCCTTGACAGGACCTGCTTTGGATTGGTATAGTGCTCTACCTAGGAACTCCATTTTCTCATTCAACCAAGTAGCTCAAGCTTTCCTAGACCAATTTTCTATCAACATTGTCAAGAAATTCACCATGACCGACTTGTACTCGACACGCCAATACAAAGATGAATCTATCACAGATTTTGTCACTTTCGTTTCAAACCCTCGATCAACTAGCTCACGTTCCAACTGCCTTAAACTGAGTTAATAGATTTGTTCACTAGGGCTTGTGCTTTAGACACATCTTGCCAACTCTCCAAGTTCAAACCTTCCACATGTTTGACAGGCATTCACCATGGCCCAAAAACTTGAAATTTGTGCCATTGAAGAGAAGAAGATATAATTGTGTAACAAGAATGTTGCATTTAAATCAAATGATACATCTTCTTCTTCCAAACCACAAAATAATTACTCTAAAGCAAAAGGATCTGCCAACAAGGTAGTTTTTGAAAGCTAGCCCATCTCACCCATCCAACCAATCAAAGCCTTCTCCAACCTTTCTCATAATCAGGCATTCCAATTCAAGAGGGAGCAATGAAAATATAATCCATAGGAGAACCTTACTCTTCGGTTTTAGAAAAACTTCTAAAAGTCGAGCATTCATTCTTCCACCTATAAAACCACATACTTGGTTTTGACGTCTCTCGTCCCTATGCCTGCATGGTACAAAGAAAATGATTAGCAACTATCATCACATAAAAGGTCATAGCGAGGTAATTGTATAACTTTCAAAAATATCATCCAAGAAATGTTAGATAATGGAGATCTCATCTTGGATAATCCTATGCACCGAGCTAATCAGAACCTTCACATCTTTAAGAATTCATTCCCAAATCACACCCCGTCATCTAACCAAACCGACAAAACCTCACCCTCACCCATGTAAACCTTTACCATCAAATGAACATTTTCCAATGCCTAAAACCTTACTTGCACCACTTAGACCTTACTTTACACTAAAACCTAAACCGAAGGGTTTGACGATACCAAAATTTCACTTACCATCGTTTGTTAGGGCATGATGTGGAAAATTGTTAAGGCTCTTAAGAATATCCTTCTCCAACTATGTCCTCTCGAAGAAAACTTTGACAATGATGATATTTTGGATGAGGACCCTATTCGACCTTTGCACTCTATCACCACACATCCTTGTCATCTCCCCTACCTATTCCATTATGACCTTCATCTCCCCCTCCACAACCCTTTTATCCTCCTCCAACATCTAAGATCAATATGGTCTTTTACCCATAAGAGAGCTAGCCAAACCTCTGCCAAAATTCCATGTGCTTTTGTTTTTCACTAAACCAAATATGCCCTCACCATATTTTTTCCCATCTTTTCCACTACACCTATCACGAATTCTCACTTGCTCCTTTACCACAAATTAATATGGTTCAAATTTCCACTCAAAGCCCAAAAGGAAAAGGAAAGGAGAAAACAATGGCTCATCATAGTGACCACTCTTTTACCCAATATTCCATCTAAACCTTTACCACTAAAAATCACCATCCTGGACCCACATACCATATTTCCTGATGGGGTTACCCATCATAAAATACTTAAATAGTTGCATTAGTCTCCTCTATAAATGTCTTTATATGACCTTGTCTAAACCTTTGAGTCTCATCGATAGGCCTCATTGAGGTTCTCCAATCTATTGAGGTTTTACTAATGACCCTACTCATGTTGCATCCATTATCACTCCTCATCATGTGGCCTCTCTCGCCACTTCATCTCCTTCCTCTCGCACCCACTACGCATGCATAATAACCTAGTTATCCTACGTTCATTCAATGATGTCATGACTTCCACCTCTTGGCACCATCATTCTCCACATTCATGTGGGCCCCGTACCATTCCTAAATTATTCTATGTCTTAGAGGGGAATTTACACCATACAACATGTTTTTGGCCAACCTTGGATCCTACATTTTGGGTTGTGTTCCTTTAACCTTACACCGTTGTTTAAAATTCAAACATGAAGGACACAAATATACCATTCCACCATCTTCATTCCCCTTCACCATTTAAGACATGTAACATGTTGTATCGATCTAATAATAATAATGATGATGATAATAATATGTTCTAGGTCCACGATGTCGGGCGGCTTGTTTTTGGGTCTACAAGCGGCTTATAGCTTGGGACTACCTTGTACTAACATGTGGGAGGCAACTAACTTTGCCAAACAAGGTGTATACACCCTACCCCATCGCTATTTGAACTTGTGACCTCTATTTCAACTCACGTGTTCTTCACTCAATGATGTCCTTATACCCGCTTAAGGCATCTACCACTACACTACCACTTCATCTTCTCACCTTTGCCTCATCACATTGCTCCACTACCTCTTCCACATAAATACTCTATTCCCCTACTTTGCCACATCACATTCCACCACTAACTAACCCATCACCCAACCCATTTACTTCTCGAATAATTAATGCTTCTTCTTCCCAATTGATCGGTGATTCATCCATTCATAAGTCCTACAAGACCCACTTTTCACGATCCTTTAGAAGGTGTTTTTCAACACCTCACTCTAGGGGAGTACCACCTTTATAACATTGACACATTCCTTACTCCTCAAGAGTATGGTAACCTTCACCAACATCCCTACTATGATCACCATATAGGTGAGGTTTTCCCCTATGGTCCTCCTCACCTTCATACCAACTTAATGGGGGACTTGATGCTTCTACTTACTCATTCGAGCCACCTTCCCAAACTTGACCATTTTCCTCCGATCTTCATCTCTCACCAACTGCCTTCTTTGCCCCACACCTTCCTCCATCGTTGTGCTTGGAAGGGATTTGGATTTGGTTTCTATGAAAAAAAAACAACCATATTGTCATTCCTTTCACCACTCGTAAGCATAAAGACCGTAGTGGTATTGAATTTTCTGAACCACCCTCTAGAAGGCCCTAGTCAAACTCATGAAGGACGATAAACATTCCCACCCCATTCACCACCTTTCACCTCTGAAAGTCTATGGATCTATAATCCATTCCTCCTAACTTTTTTTTGGTAAACAATGTTTCCTAGGACCTCTCGACTTATTAGCAAGATGGTGAGGTTCCCTCTTCTCTTCCCTTCCTATATCTTGACATGATTGATGATGATACACCTTCTATTAGTGTTGTTTAATGTTAGGACGATGAGTCTATTCTCACCTACCTTGGTGTGGAAGATTCTTATATTCACCGGTCATTACCTTTTAAGATGCAAACCATGTTGAATGAATCGACCATCGAAATCAATATTCACACTCAGGACAACCCACACATTCTAAAAATAGGCCAATCTTTAGATGCATCTGAACATGAATCTTTTACTTCTTTCCTTTGAGATCATAGCAACTTTTTCCTTGGTCCTACATTGATATGCTCGGTATTGACCCAAACATTGTGGTCCACAATATCGTAACCATTCCTAATGCCAAACCCGTGAAACAAAAGCTGTAAAAAATGCATCCTCACATTGCCCTTCTTGTCAAAGAAGAACTCCAATGCCTTCTTTTGGTTTCCTTCATTCTACCCATTGATTATCCCTAATGGATCTCTAACATTGTTCATGTCACAAAAGTGATAGGGGGACTCTATATTTGCATGGATTTCCATGACTTTAACTTAGCTTGCCCCAAAGATGACTTTCCTCTACCTAGTATTGACCAACTAGTTGATCTCACCACCGCCATGAGATGCTATCACTCATGGATGGTTTCTCAGTTATAAACAAATATTACTCACCATGGAAGATCAACACAAAACCACCTTCATCACTCCTTGGGGGACCTTATGTTATCATGTTCATGCCCTTTGGCCTTAAAAACATTGGTGCTACATATCAGTGGGCTATGACTTATATATTTCATGACATTATGTATCACATATTGGAAGATTACGTTGATGATCTTCTTTCCAAATCCAAACATCGGGTCGAACACCTTATAGTCCTTAAGGTTATCTTTGACCGTCTCATCAAATATTGTGTTCGCCTTTAACCTAAGAAGTGTGTATTCGCTATTTTCTTCTAGACAAGCTCCTTGGTTTTATCATTTCTTTGTGTGGCATTGAAGTTGATCCCACTAAAATCAAGGTTATTCTCAAAATGCCTCCACCTACTAACCTTCGTCAACTTCGTAGTTTGCAAGGCAAGTTGCAATCTATTTGTCACTTTATTTCTCAGCTTTTCGACCATTGCCATCCATTTCATCATCTTCTCAAAAATGATGTCTCCTTCAAATGGGATGATGAATGCCACAAAGCCTTTAACACCTTAAAACAATACCTCCTCCAACCACTTGTGCTCATTCCCCCTAAGGATGACCAACCATTTTACCTTTACATTTCTACTACTGATCATTCCTGGTGTCATGCTTCACTCATCGTGATGAAGTAACACAGGGAGAGCAAGTGGTTTATTATATAAGTCGTACACTTTTAGACTACGAAACTAGATATACTCATGCCAAAAACTCTGCTTAGCCTTAGTTTTTTTCACCACTAAACTTTTCCATTACCTACTCAACCACAAAACCTTTGTTGTCACCAATATTGACCCCTTACATTACATGTATGCTAAGCCCTACCAACATCAATGTGTTGCACGTTGGCTCATGCTTCTTGCAGACCTAGATCTCAAATTCATCCATAAAAATATGTCAAAGGACAAATAATTGTTGACCAACTCACAAATGCACCTCTCTCCAAAAATCAATCCTCTAACTTTGATTTCCCTGATGAATCCATCACTACCCTCTCCCTGGATGATACCATTTACTAGATGACCTTATTCTTTGATGGTTCCAAATGTCAACATGGGGGGGTGTCAGTTATCCTCATTCCTCTTGATGGTGAGCATATGCCATTATCTTTCAAACTAGATTTTGATTGTACTAACAATATCACCAATATGAAGCACTCGTGTTAGGTCTTCAAACCATCATAGCCTTAGAAATTAAATCAATTAATATCTTTGGTGACTCTCAACTAGTTGTGAACCAAGTTAATGGTATATACCAATGTCATAATGAGATACTTCAAAAGTATAAGCATCATGTTGACATACTTTTGACTACTTTTGACCGTTATGAACTTCAAACCACCCCGTGTTCCACTAATAAATTTGTAGATACCATGGCCTATCTAACTTCTCAAATCCCCACATCACTCTCTCGACTCAAAATCTTTGTCACAGTCCAAAGGTTGCAATCACCTTCTTATCTAATTTGAGACTTCAACATTGTAGCAAACATTGAAACTGACCCACGTGACCTTTGGTATAAGCAGTTTTTGACTACCTTTCCCTTTCAATTTTGTCTCCAAATCTTACTCATGAATGGATAACAATGAGCCTTTCTCAAAAGTGTCTCTCGCTATGTCATCATGGGTGGTCTTCTCTATAAATGTGGCTTTGATGCTATCCTCTTACGATGCCTTACGAGTTCTAAAATTCCATATACCATCAAGGAAGTTCACTAAAGGGATTTGTGGGGGTCACTTCAGTGGCTTAGTTGTCACTAAGTGTATCCTTCACCTGGTCTATCTTGTATCCAACCCTAAACCATGATTGTTGTGACTATGTCAAGCATTGTGTGAAGTGTCAGCAACATGCTAATATTCATCACACCCCTAGTCACGCCTTACAGGTCATGATACCTTTGGCCTTTCTCTCAATGGGGTTTGGATCTTGTCGAGAGATCAACCCTCATTCTTCCCAACATTATCAATGGATTATTACCGCTACCAAATATTACACTAAATGGGTTAAATTCATACCTCTTATTTCTAAAAAAGATGAGAAAATTTGTGAATTCATCAATCATCATATCATTTGTCACTTTGGTGTTCCTCACCGCCTCATCATTGATAACAAAAACAATTCAAAAATAAAACCCTACGGAAACTTTGTGATGCCTTCGACATTCAACTCAATTTTTCTTCACCTTATTATCCTCAAAAAAATGGCCAAGTTGAATCAACCAACAAAACCTTAAACAAAATTCTTATGAAAGTGGTTGACGATATTGGTAAGGATTGGCACACGCACATTCCTTTTTCCTTATGGGCTTATCGCACTAGTATTCACACCTCAACTATTGCCACACCTTTCTCTTTGGTCTATGGTATAGAGGTTGTCTTGCCTCTCGAAGTCCAAATTCCATCTCTTCATGTATCTCACTCAAAGATATGCTCAACGATGATGATTTTTGCTAGGATCATTTGGCACTTCGAGTTATTAGATGAATGTCGTCTAAATGTTCTCGATCACCTCTAAATATACCAAAAATGTATCAAACATGCCTATGATAAACGTGTCCAAGAACGAACCTTCCAGGTCGATGACCTCTCGTCCTGAAGGAAAATCAACATGTAACAAAAGTGAAGAAAAGTAAATGGGGCAAGTTTTCTCCTAATTGGCTTGGACCCTATATCGTTACTCATGCCTATGGATCAGTGCTTATCATTTATCTTCACTTGAAGGTAAACCTGAACTTGAACCCTCAATGCCTTGCATCTTCGACCATTCTATTATTGAATCAAGTCCTATATCATCTTATGTCTATTAAATGCTTGTCTCTTGAGCAACATCCACCTTCCACTTACCTATTTTAAGGATCAATGACTAAACAAGAATCATGTGATTACCCGTCACCTTTCATCCTTATCTTCAATATGAGTACCATGACTCTACTCATGGCATGATTCTCATGGATACTTTTCATCCTTTTCAAGATGGAATCCCATGGTCATTTGTCACTTAAAACCTCTCTTTCATAGCTAACCCTTATGTGTTATGGTTTTGTCTTCATAAAAGAAGCCTATACTTCTCTATAGTCTTGTCCATGACCTAAAAGTCCAAAAAAATCAAAATTAATATATGGGACTTTCAAATTCAAACTCCTTGAGTAAAAATTCTAGCAAAAAGATGACTCCCTCAAAAGGACATCTATCTTTCTATCTTGTTGCTATAAATAGACTACTCCCTTGAAGGACAACTATACAAAGCTAGCCATATTACATAGTCTATCACAAAAAGAAGATTATTTCTACAAAAAATAAAATAAAAATATTTTGAAGCTTCCCACATCGATCAACTTCACGAAGACCTCAAGGAGATATTCTATTCATCCCACATAGACTTCCCACATCATCAGTCTATAAAACAAAAGCAAAAAGAAAAAGATAACTTTTTCATCATGGACTCACCTATTTTGATCTTGGGTATCTTGCCAAAGAGGCATGTTGTCTCACACCAGGTTACACTAAAAAAACCTCTTTCACCTCACCACCTTTCCTTTCTAATCTTCTACCTACTCAAGGGATGTGCCACAAATGTGACATTTCATGATCATGTGACCTTCTTCACCCTTAGAATAGTCAATCATGCAACACCTTTAGGGTTTTATGTTCATAAGACAATATTTGGTATGATAGACTCGTAATGGTTCTTATCAATTAGGTGGCTCTTTTGTCTCCTCTTACCATTCACCTCTTTTCTTACTTATTGATCCTCCTACACAGGACTAGACCTTTAACACCTACATTCTAGGAAATTCCTCTTCCACCAAAATCACCCATATCTATTCACCATAGCCAACAACCATGCATATTCGACCTAAACTCAACCATGCCTAAATGACCTAGACTCAACCATGCCTAAAACCTACGACCCATTCATCTATCCTCCTCTTATTCTTCCCTAGCTTATGGGAGAACTACATCGGCCTGAGGCTCCTTTTCGTCGAGGCTATGTAGGTAGAACTTGAGGGCATGGGACCCTTGGAGGTTAGCTCGACCACTTTTACCCCTAACCAATTTCCCCCTTTATGTGCATATTCTACCCTAGTTAGTTTCTATTCACACAAAAACTTGGAAATTAATATATCACAACAAACATGCATTGTTTCATCACATTTACCATTTTACCACCATATCCATATTCTACCTAACTCATTTCACATTTTCCATGATATCAAATACTTGGAAATTTAAACCACAACATGCATATACATCATCATTTATTTCCCATAATACCAATAACTTGGAAATTAAATCAAACACAAACATATGACCAAACCATGCCTATACCTAGACTCCACCATGCCTATACCTAGACTCCACCATGCCTATACCTCAACTCCATCATGCCTAAATCCCGCTATACTCCACCATGCCTAAATCACCTAAACTCCACCATACCTATACCTGACTCCATCATGCCTATATGACCTCAAATCCATCATGCCTAAATCACCTAAACTCCACCATGCCTATACCTGACTCCATCATGCCTACATGACCTCGACTCAATCATGCCTAATTCAACTAGTTTCCATAATACACAATAACAATGGAAATTAAAAACAAGTACATCATCCATCCAGTCAACAAAATCAACTATATAATGGGAGTTTCTGTGTATCAATACATATATACACAGATATAAATAAATATCAATATCTCAAAACTCTCATGTACAATCTCATGTCTTCGACACGCAGTGACAAATATATATATCAAAAATAAATTAAAATGGTACAATGTCACATACATTGACTAATCACCCCTACGATGCCCTCCTCTCCAGTCTCACATGTCTCCTCCTCCTCGCCCTCTATTAGGCGCGGTCTCGATAGCTAGTAACTTCACCATCACCCTGTCTGGGGCGACGACCTTTTGTGCTATCAAACTATGAATCTTGGATCTAGTCCACCCATTGGCTTCTTGTTGGGCTCATTACTCAGCATATGAAGGTACATCAATCCCTGTGGTGGCTAGATGGTCCTAATAATAGCAATCCTCATTCAGGGCATCCCTAAACCTTTCCATGGATATGGTGCGGGGTGGTGACATCATGTAATGTCCCCTTTCCTACGCCATAGGCCTAGGGGCCAACTCGAGTCCAGGCCTTGGTCATACCCAAGGGGTTATGGATGTTGTGAGCTATTGGGTATGAATATCTAGTCCAGTTGTTATAATTTTCCATTGACAGGAATATAAAGTGCTTTCGAAGGGACTAGATGTTATGTTTTATCGTTGGAAGGGGCCACTTAACCCCTAGTGTTCTAATTTTGCGTTGGGGGTCACCTTTTGGACCATGGCGACTTGAAAGGGAAAAAGTAACTTTAAGTTACTTTATTAATTTGGTCTTCCCTAGGGAAAGTATGACTTGGATTTTTAGGGTTCCTTGGCATGGGAAAAGTTATAAAAGGAGTGGAGGGGTGAAAAGAAGATCATTCATGCATACACTTATATTTCCTTTCATGTGCAACTGCGTTGTTTGCAAATATCTAGCTTGTGGAGTAAGATCCCACGGGAACCCTAGCTTCGGTGATGAGAGATCCATCCCTAGCTAGTAGGGAACTCTTTGGTGGTGAAAGATCCACCCTAGTTTGTCATTTTCGGAGCTGAAATCAGGGTTGTTCTTTAGAGATATTTTCGGAGGGTTTCAATGAAGGGTTTTGGGGCTTTTGTGGAGAAAAATCAAGGGTTTTCAAATCTGATTTGCTATTGTGGAGTTTATTCAGATCGGGTTGTCAGATTCAGAGTTTCAGAGGCTTGTTGATCTAGTTTCAAGTCCAGAAAGAGACAACCATATTCGATAAAGAGAGATCATTTATTTTATCAGTGGAACTTCTTGTCATTACATGTTGATGCATGTTACATGCATGTCATTGCATGTTGATGCATGTTACTTGCATGTTGTTGCATGTTAGTTTAATTGCAATAAAAGTGAAGATATTGGTTATTTTCTGATTTTATACCTTGTTGCCTTAACTGTACTTTGTTGTCATATTTTTCTATATATTGTTGTCATAAAAACATATTTTTATTTGTGAAAAAATTGGTTGGAAATATTGAATATAAAATAAATCCAAAAAGGGGATAATACAAGTGGTATCGAGCCGTTGTTTCTCTCTCTAGCTTTGTTGGGTTGAAAGATGGGAGACAGAGACAGAGACAAAGAAGAGATGGGAGTGGAGTCGATGAAACAATTGTTCACCAATATGGTGAAGTAACAGGAGACTACCAATCTCTATTTGAGCTAGCTCATTGAGGTTAGCACAGGGCAAGATTGATGCTCATACGGAGAGAGGAGAAGCTAGAAATATGGGACAACATGGTAATAGAGGTGAGGTGGACATTCGGTACAAGGGTCCCCTCATGCTTCTACCGGACCCTTGGGACTCCACGAGCCTTCTTTTTTTAAGGATCCAAAGTTTCATAGACACAACATCCCACAGACATTATGGATGAGGAATCTTGTTGGGAGAGGTATCGGACATTAAGTGAGGGTTTCCGGGATAACGTGTCATTTCAAGAGTATTGTAAAATGAAGATTGGTAGCAGGCCCAGGAGAGACCATCGAACACAGTACACTGATTTCGGAGGAGATTGGGAAAATCTCTATTCCACACTTCAATGGTTCTAATAAGTGTACCACATGCGATCTTGGATTTAGAAGTTGAAGACTTACTTCGACTTGAATCCCATACGTGAAGAGGATGTAATTAAGTTTGTTATCCTACACCTCGAGGGAGATGCTCATGATTGGTGGCATCATGGATTGATTACACAAGGACACATGCATATCACTACTTATGCAGATTTTACACAGAGGTTGATGAGCAGATTCGACAGGAGGGACCCAGATAGGCACTTCAGAGAGTTGACTCACTTGAGGCAGACAGGTTCTCTAGACCAGTACATTGCGGATTTTCAGAGGTTATCAGTTATGGTATCTGATGTTTCAGAGATGAGGTTGACTTCACTCTTCATGGCAGGGTTGACTGACGTTTTAGCAGGATTTGTGAAGGCATTTGAGCCTTCTTCTTTGCATGAGGCTATTAGGAGATCTCGAGACTTGGAGTTATCCACTCCAAAGTCGAGGGTTCCACCTCGCATTCAACAAAGGGAACCTCCATCTAAATCAGACGAACTTCAGCAGAGGGAGCCTCCACCGAGGCAGGAGGTGGCTAAGAAGCCAGTCATTTCTCGAGAGGACAGAGATGACTTGAGGCGAAAGAAACTATGTTTCAATTGCCGCACACCTTGGGTTCTAGGACATGATTGCAGAGGTAGAGGGAAGGCTCAATTCATTGAGGTCTTCGAGGAGAGTGAGAGTGACGGAGGTGAGGAGATAGAGACTCGCGAGATGGATGATGGAGATGGAGTTGTGTTGGATAGTGCTGATGTGGTGCAGGAGGAGACTTTTCCTCGAGATTATAGCCACATTGTCTAGTACACTGATGTACAAGGCATTTAGGATTAGAGGAATTATGCAGGGTCAGTGAGTAGTGGTCCTCATTGATAGTGGGGCCACCCACAACTTTATTGATGCCTCATTGGTTGAGAGGCGAGGATTACAGACAGAGGACTTTGAGGGCTTCAACGTGGTTGTAGCTAATGGAGAGTCTATGAGGTGTACACGGTGGGTACCCCAATTGAGCATCACGATGGGTAACTATACAGTTACGATGATTTCCACATTGTTGGTATGGGAGTGACCAACATAGTGCTGGGAGTGCAGTGGCTTCACTCTCTTGGTGAGTTTCAGACTAACTTTCAGATGATGGAGCTGAAGTTTAAGTCCGAGGGTAGGAATGTGATTTTGAGGGGATTATCTATAGGAGCACCTAGGGTGGTTACAGCTGAGGGGATGGAGAGGACTTTCCGGCATGATGAGGGGTTTTATTATTGTGGATCGATGCGGAGTATGATGGATGTGGATGTGACCAGTAGTGTTGCGCATGAGACAGTTACAGAGATTGGGATTACAGGTTCAGATCATCCGAGTTTATCATTATGTTGGTTATCTGAGGTTTCAGTAGACTGGAGATCTCATTTGCTTGTTGAGTACTCCAAGAATAGACACACTTGTGAGATTTTGGATGGTCACATATAGTATGACAACTACAGATTGGAGGATGAGATGATCTTCTATCAGGGAAAATTGTACCTTGTGTCGGATTCATGGTTGAGGATGGAGATATTGTGACATGTGCATTGTTCTTCTATGACTGGGCATTTGAGCTGCGATGAGACCTACAGGTTCATGTCAGAGAGGTTCATATGGCATAGGTTGAGGGAGGATATCCTCAACTTTATACAGGCATGTACGGTTTGTCACACGAGCGCAGGTCATGTGGGAGAGTTAGCACCATTTGTGCGCATACAGGTTGTTTCACAGGTTGATCCAGGGAATTCTACAGGATTCAGAGTGGATTTTCATACCCAAGAGTTGATTAGAAAGGCAGTGAGTGATCACATGATGACAACCTTGCATTGGCAGGGATTGGACGGATTGGCAATTTCGGTGTGGGCACTAGTGGAGAGTCGGTGTGGGTATCATTCTACTTCACGAACAACATGGTTCTCTATACAACATGGAGGTCATGATGACCACATGGGGTTTCTTGGTTATGTTGGATTACACCAATCTTTGGTTGATTGCAGGGTGAGATGGAGAAACTTACTTTGTGGTATTCAAACTGCAAATGATGACAGGATAATGCTTGGGGTCAAGCATTTCTCGGGAAGGGAGGATTGTAATGTCCCCTTTCCTACGCCATAGGCCTAGGGGCCAACTCGAGTCCAAGCCTTGGTCATACCCAAGGGGTTATGGACGCTGTGAGCTATTGGGTATGAATATCTAGTCCAGTTGTTATAATTTTTTGTTGACAGAATATAAAGTGCTTTCGAAGGGACTAGATGTTATGTTTTATCATTAGAAGGGGCCACTTAACCCCTAGTGTTCTAATTTTGCATTGGGGGTCACCTTTTGGACCATGGCGACTTGAAAGGGAAAAATTAACTTTAAGTTACTTTATTAATTTGGTCTTCCCTAGGGGAAAGTGCGACTTGGGCTTTTTAGGGTTCCTTGGCATGGGAAAAGTTATAAAAGGAGTGGAGGGGTGAAAAGAAGATCATTCATGCATACACTTATATTTTCTTTCATGTCTGCTATTTGTAAATATCCAGCTTGTGGAGTAAGATCCCATGAGAACCCTAGCTTCGGTGGTGAGAGATCCATCCCTAGCTAGTAGGGCACTCTTCGGTGGTGAAAGATCCACCCTAGTTTGTCATTTTCGGAGCTGAAATCAGGGTTGTTCTTTAGAGATATTTTCAGAGGGTTTCAGTGAAGGGTTTTGGAAGATTTTTGGGCTTTTGTGGAGAAAAATCAAGGGTTTTCAGATCTGATTTGCTATTGTGGAGTTTATTCAGATCGGGTTGTCAGATTCAGAGTTTCAGAGGCTTGTTGATCCAGTTTCAAGTCCAGAAAGAGAAGACAACCATATTCAGTAAGAGAGATCATTTATTTTATCAGTGGAACTTCTTGTCATTGCATGTTGATGCATGTTACATGCATGTCATTGCATGTTGATGCATGTTACTTGCATGTTGTTGCATGTTAGTTTAATTGCAATAAAAGTGAAGATATTGGTTATTTTCTGATTTTATACCTTGTTGCCTTAACTGTACTTTCTTTGTCATATTTTTCTATATCTTTTGTCATAAAATCAGATTTTTTTGTGAAAATTTGTTTGGAAATCTTGAATATAAAATAAATTCGGAAAGGGGATAATACACATTGGCCTAAGCTGCTCCTGTGAACTTTTCTCAACCAAGAGTGTACCATGTCCTAGTGCATGTGCATGTACTATGTGACTTTGTCCTATGCTTGTGTTGGTACACATGCACTACTACTTGTGTCTTGAGCCACAACTTATGCATGTGCGGTGGCCAACTAGCCATGTAAGCCAACCATTTGTGCATATAAGGCGCTACCCCCTCCATCCCCATCTTCACCCTATGCGGGAGCTGTGCCTATATCTTTGCACAGGGTTGTAGGGTCGTCACTTATGCCTACAAAGTGGTCACATGTGCTTATGACCTTGTCAGATGTCCCTACAACCCTATAATTTGTGCTTGTAGGGTAGCCACATGACCCTATAATGTATCCCTCTGCACTATGATTGTCGCTAAATCAAGTTGCCCTAGCCTCGGCGGTGCCACCCATAGTTGTGTCACCCACCACTACTGTATCCATTGGTGACGCTCACATCATCGATCCATCTATCTAGCACCTGCTCCTCCTACCCTATGGGAACACTCGGATGTGGTGGAGACATGGGTCTCTCCACGTCATCTCTACTGATACTATGGGAAAGGTGGGGGCATGTCTTACCACAGTCTAAACTGTTGTCTAACCCTATCCACGGGTATCATCTTGTGCTCCCGACACGCCCCTTGTATCCATCTCGATGGCAAGATCCACTAACTCCTCGGGCATGCCTCTATATAATGGAAAATCAACATATGGCCGTGACACGATATCCACCATTGATAGGCCCTCCAAAATAGCGCCTAGAGCATATAACAACATATGTAGCCACAGGCCACTCTCGGTTGTGCCCCGAATGGTACCCATCTCCTAAATCCTACTCTATACAAACCACCCCAAACTAATCATGTCATGGTAACCCAACTAGATGCACACACACAATGTACTCATACACCCAGCAGTGTAACAAGAATGTGCAACACATACCAAATCTCCTCAACCTACCATAGGCCCATAGCTCCTTATATAGCTGGACTAGAAAAGCTAGTGCCCAAACAAAACATATCCACTCCTGATCATGTCTTATAATACCCCCATCAGTGCTCATGGAAATATCCCACCCTCGGAATCGGGAGAGAAAAGCATCCTACTCTCACCATCATCAGAATAAATAGCATGGTCTCCTGTGGATATGCTACATACATATCTCCATAACTCATACTCGCACTATGATAACTCAATATGCCCATCACCTCACCAAATATTGCCACTATCAGCTCCACTAATGCCTCACTCAAAATCAAATACATTGGCTCCTCAACAATAGGAAGCCTCGAGATCCTAGACACTTCCTCCAAAGTGACGATCATCTCGCCAGATCGGTAAATGAAAGGTATTGGTCGTGGAGTCCCATCTGTCGATGAGAGCAACCATCAAGCTAGGATCTCACCTATATGCCTATATAACACCTGATCGAACTAAGTTCCACATCTATTATGTGATCCCACTCCTCATTGTCACACTAGGCCACATTTGTACCAATAGCTGGTGATGATAATCTATCTCTCATAGTCAACTGATCTCTCGCCTACATCATCCAAAACAACATTTGTCAAGTCACGACCCTCTCAAATTACCTATTCCTTAAAACCTCAATTGACCTCATACTTAGCCATTTTTTACCAAATCATACCTAAAACCATCCATCATACCTACCCTTCACCTAGTTTCCATACCTACCCTTTACCTATTTCACCTAAAAACCCTATTGTCTCCATTCTGATACTTACCCAATATCCTAGATCATTTCACCTACATACCTATCACACATCAAAGAAACATAGTGCCTTACCCTCTTCCACCTACATTAGCCTTCACCTACCCCTGCCTCACCTATTTAAATTTCCCATCTAGTCCTTCTTTCACCTAGTCACCTTTTACGTGACTGACATCGGTCACCTTGACCGTAATCGATCATCTTGACCGGTGTCGGTCACCCCAGCATTGATCGATGCCAAAAAACCAACCGATGTCGGCCAACCGATGACCGACATCGGTCATTTTTTCGGTGATAAAATCAAAAACCCTCATCCCCATTGTTAAAAATTAACAAAAACAACCTAAAAACTTACACCAACCCACCCAAACATATCCTACATTCATCCCCAAACCTACTTCAGCTACATTTGCCCCTTCCCACCCCTCATTTCACTCATTTTTAACCATATTTTTAAAACCAAAACTCCCCCAAATGCATTCCTGTAAACCAACATTTTAAATTAAACAAGAGGTTTAGGAATGCCTCCTACCTCTACTCAATGTCATCTCCGCAGGTGGCACCTTTGGTCTTTGTGTCGGTGGTCCTCCCACTCCCTCTCCCTCCTCCATGCCAAACTCCAACCACGCACCTCCCAACCAATCAAATAACTCCAATCGATCTCATGGACCCACCTACCGAATGCCAATCACCGCTAGTCACTCATCACTCAATTTAGAGACCTCATACCATCACTTTTCCACTTTCCACTTCTTCTCTATCATTTTCCACAAATGGCAAAGTAACAAATGAATCCATAAAACATGGATTTTACCCTTTTCGACATGACACATCGAAATCAACTTGACCTATAATCATTGGTCACCTAACATAACCATTTGACCCACACTATGCCCACTTTGCCTCCAACCCATGTTGCTCAAACAACCTTTCACCCTTACCCACACCTATTACAACTCACCCACAAGCCTATATTACCTATACATTTCCTTAACTGCATTTAGGGACATGTTATTTACCTATACCTCGGCCTTACCTATGCCCTAACCTACATAACCTGACCTAAATCACCTTTTGTGATGTTCGAATTTGTGTACTCGTTATAACTTGCGATGTTGTTACCTATGTTGTTCATCCTAATGACCTTACCTTGCCTAATATCGTGATGTTTATCCCGACCAAACCTTTGCCCCTGAAAAAAACCCAATGGCCATTCCTCCACCTTTCTTAGTTGTGATTCAAGAACATATCCTATACCTTGGATACCTGAACCACTTCAACCTTGTTTGGATAAACCTATCGACCTTTGACAAAGTAGATTTTATAAGCTCTTCAACTTGGTACCTTATCGCAATCTATATGTGTGTGTGTATTTGATTTCCATTACCTATTACCTGACCTACCATTACCCTTACCTACAACCCATCCACCCTTGTTTTTATCAAACCATTCAAACCATTCACCACTTTCCTACCTCATCAGTTCCTGGTTTGAGGGGGATCACTTTCATCCATACTTGGGGCAACCTAATATCCGCTCATACCTAGGAAATTGACTTCCTATTTTTGTCAACATCACTTACCAATACAAGCTACGTGACAAAAAGGGGAAAATAGACACTAAATTTGGGTCACATTCCCTTAACCCCATCAATTAAATAAATTCATACTATACCCACTCATGTTAATTAATTTCATTACAATAATCAAATTAATTAATTACCTCACCCATCTACCTCACCTCACATCTGACCAACTCATCTATCCACCTCACTCAAAGACCCATTCACATTCTATTAATTAACTAGGACTAATTTTATACCAATCCTAACCAACTAAGACTTAGTCTAAACCTAACATTAACTCCCACTACTTCTCCTATAAGAACTCATACTTATCTGGGGAATCTATCACTTGAGACCTAGATTAAGGATATCAATCATGCCAAAGATAAAGAAAGATCGGGCTATTTTTGGCAAACCTAGACTTATTCGCCTTAACGATGTTGGTCACATAACCACCATAACCTAACCATCGGTTACTTTATATACAACTTGGCAACCTTTTACCTAGGTTGGTCATTCAGTTATTGGAGCCTTATTGCATTCAAGTGTGAATCTTCAAGCCCTCCTGCATCCAGATATGAAAAACACACACAACCACAGTGTAAGACAAGCATCCGGTTCTCCTTCCATAATGTTGGAATACTACATGAGCACACAGGTTGTATTGTTGCGACACTAGACTCAAGCACCTCTTCTCTGATCAACCACCAACCACTTCCACTCCCAATATCTACAAGACACTAAGTAAGTACTATGACTTTAATCATTCATGCTTATCCCATTGTAGATCTCTTTCTTCGTTCAATATTTTATTTCTTTTGTTACCCATACATCACCTTCTTCCCACCAACCCACTATTCAATCACCCCAAGCCTTTTCACCATTTTAAACCTCCTTCTTAGTATCCTTGAGTCTTCTCAACCATATTATGACCCAAACCACACTACCCTCACTCTTTGTGCAATCACAGAGAGCTCTAAAACCCATTTTTAATAATTTACTACATATTGCCCCTATCGACGTCGATTCCCTTACCATCATCGATTTAGTCCCTATACCGGCATTGATCACCAAACCGATATTGGTCTTTGTGTCATTTCACATTCTCAGACCAACAAGCTTCCCACTCACCCAAAATCAACCCAAACTTTAACCAATCAGCCCCAAACCCTTATTGGACCTTTGACAGACCTATATGACTTAAACAAACCCTGGTTCCAATTAGATTTAGTGTTATTTTAATATCTAGCATAAAAATCTAGTGTATTGTGTGTATGAAAAACCTAAATCATTACATTGCAATAGGACCTATTTATTTCAGTTTCTTATTCACATTGAATTGTATTAAATAGAGGATTGACAACCATTTGAGGAAGCATCATGCTTCCCAGATCTAGCCTTGTTAGGCAATCCTCTGACTCTTTCT
The DNA here is from genome assembly GCA_018340775.1 of Taxus wallichiana var. yunnanensis. Classification (NCBI taxonomy): domain Eukaryota; kingdom Viridiplantae; phylum Streptophyta; class Pinopsida; order Cupressales; family Taxaceae; genus Taxus; species Taxus wallichiana. The sequence goes on from CM031242.1 coordinate 793,473,396, forward strand.
ATTTAATATTATTTGGTGGTCTTGTTGTGTTTCTTATATAGGTCATTCCTCCTAGCCAAAGGGAAGCTCTTCATGATCAGCTTGGATCAAAAGTCAATAATGCATGCATTCAACCTTTGACCTACATATCACATGTATTCCTCCTAACCTATTTCCTATTCTGTTTTAACCAAATCAAATCAAAAAAATTAGGTGAAACATGAGTCTCCCAAGGTTTATTCCATTCAAATAAGGAGACATCTTGTCACGAGAGGAGAAATTTGAAGTTTAGTGGAGTCACGAGGAGGAAAGTAACGATCTCCGTATTTAAACTTTGACCTTGTGTTCAACTCTTTTCCCTAGTTATGGCGAAGAGGATTTACATGTTTTACTGCATATCGGGAAGTCATCTTAGATGCACACGTTGCAGGTCTTGTAGTAGTTTTTTGAACACTTATTCAATGTTTTGGAATGTGTCTACATCTCACACGAAGAAGGGATTACAATCAAAATGTTTCGATTCAACAGGAGGTCAAAGCGAGGAACTTCATTCTCAAAACATTTTTGCAAGATCCATCGGAATTAGATTCTTCATCAACATGAGCTTTCCCATATTTGGATTATCAATTCTTTATATCATCTCCTCTCCTCCCTCTCTCTCTCTAACATTTTATTTCTTCATTAGGAATGTAATTTTTCACTCTTTAGTCTTATTCACTTAGTGGCCTCACTTTGCATTGTAAAAGTCCCTTTTTCAAAAATAAGAAAAGGACTTAATTTCATTTCTAAAGGAATGTGAAAGGTCACAAGCGGTGGTAAGATGAAAATCCACATGGGGAGAGGAAGAGACATATTTGTAAGTTATAAATTGGGACGACCTCTCCATTTAAAGGGGTTAGCGATTGGTTATTAGTTGTTAGCCTTTATATCGCTACTACTTACTATGCAAGATAAGCTACATTATTCTATCTCCTTACCTATGTTCTTTTACTCTTTCTACTTTTCAAATTTGTAAGCATTTCAATATTATGCAACCAAAAGTAACTTTTTGTCTTTGATTAATGAATCCATAGAAATTTGTGTCTTTGATTTATTAGTCTTGTTATTGCTTACATGGTTGATTTATTCATATTGAATGTGGACCTACTCGGCTAATGTGTGTGAAATTTGTGAGTCTACTCACAACATTAACACCCTCTCTCAATTTCTCCATCTCCTCTTTACCTCTCTTCAAATAAAATTCCTCCCTTGTACATTGTACAAGCACTTTTCAGAGGTTTAATGGAGTATTCTTGTGTGGTCCCTGACCTAACAGCCACCCCAAAATTTTATTTAGTCCTTGCATTCAATAAATGAGAGCCTTTACATACCCATGAAGGAGGGGACTAGACCCATGATCGTTGGTGAAGACCACTAATTTGTCCTGCAACAAATTATTTCACTAACATCTTTTGTCAACTCTATTAGAGAATGTTTTTCCCTCATGCACCCTACAACAATCTCTAAAACCCACACACACACACACACACACACACACACACACACACACGTATGTATGTGTATGTAATTATATATAAAAAAATCATAAAAATAAAAAATACTATCTGAATGTTTGAGAACCTTGTTGAACTCCTATTGAAAATTTGAATTGTTTATGATTGCATCCTTATATAACATTCTAAGTAAAACTATCGAAGGGAGATTCACTAGAGAAGACCAAGCAAAAGACACTCTAGTCTTTCACAATCTCACATTTGAGTTGCAAGAAACAAGTTGATTTCATACTTGCTCCCATATGGATTCCAAGACAAGCACTTGAGTCTTCACCTCTTGGCTTAGTTGCATCTCCACTCTCTCCTCAACCATTGAACACTCTCCCTCAAAAATGGATGCACTTGTACTTTGGGAGAGAACATCGGTCCACTAGTGTTAGCTCTTCCACTTAATGAATTACCAAAAGGATCAAGAAAGAACTTTCCCAAATTATATGGAGATGGAAAGCAACATCTAAATGATCATATTACAACTTTTATAACATCTTGTAGTGTTCTTAGAGTAGGACATGAAGATGTTTTTGTTCAACTATTTGTAGAGTCATTATAAGATTCTGCTGCAGAATGGTTTTACTACTTACCACCTCACTCCATTACTAACTGGGAAGACATGAAAACTAGGTTTGAAGAAAGATTCAAGATTGTGGAAGATGTCCATGCCCTCCTTGCTCAATTAGCTCAGATGAAGAAAGAACCACAAGATCCCATGAGAGAATTTGTGGCAAAATTTAACAAGTTGATTAACAAAATTCCTATTGATGCTCATCCTACTATAGATAATCAAAAGAGGTTCTTCATAAATGCTTATTTGTTTGAAGTTGGATTCATATTGCGAAGAGTTAAACCTAACACTTTGGAAAATGCTCAAGAACTTACCATTGAAGTGGAAGATGATCTTATCATGTCAGGGAAGGTCAAGAACTACTCAATGAAGAGTAAAATCCAGAGCTCCAAAGATGAAGGTGTTGATCTATTGCTGCAAAATTTGGTCAATGATTAACTACATTGAAGAAGTAAATTTCTCAACATGCCTCATATCAAAATAAAAATAGGAATCAATTTTTTGGAGCACCTAAAGGCTTTCCTTGGAAGCTCCACCGATTAATGCAATATGTGGAACTGTGAAGATAAAGGAGATGAATTTGTTGAATCAAAACTTGAAAGAGAAGAAGAATATGAATATGCAAACATTATATATTTTGAATATTCACCTAATGAAGATCTGAAGAGCCCATGGCTATTATGAATAGTTACTCTTGTGTAGTGTTTACCCACTTAAAGACATAAAAAGAGGCCACTTTTTTCATTGCACAAGCAAAGCACTTGAATCCTCACATGATAACTCTCAAAAAAAAAATAGAATGAGGATCATTGTTTCTCACTTCCATGGGATCAACCAAGAAGAATACTAAGACTACCTCGAGACGAGACTTCATCTACCTCTTCAAGTAAGTCACTTTTTTCTCCTCTTGTCAAATTAGTTTCTAGTTCAGTTGATTCTAAGAATGTAAATCCTACTCTTTGTAAAAGGTTGTCATTGTTCTTGATGTTCCTACCACTTCTTCATCTTTTGACATCATTAACCATGTTAAAAAATCCAAAGTTTAAATTTCTAAATCAAAGTACCTAAGAACCCACCCCAAGCAATTTGATAAAATTGTCTAGTTTATCAAAGGAAGTAGTTCAAATTCATGTTCCAAAATGCCATTACCAAAGAACCACTTCTGCTCTCTCATACCACTCCTTCTCAAAACCTTCTTGCCTCGACATCCTCCACTTCTGGGAAAGTAGAACCTTTCTATCTTGCCTTTTAATCAATGGGTATAAATTGAATAACTGCATTATTGACTTTGGTGCCTCTAACAATGTCATGCTGCAAAAAGTTTCCAAGGCTCTTAGTCTCACTCTCACCCCTTTTTTGGCCATTGTTACTCCATAGCAACCAAATAATTACCTCTCATTGGTCAAGTCAAGGATGCTCAAGTAACATTTTCATATTTTCTTGACAAGAAAATCACGATGAAAATACTTATTGTAGACATGCTAACTTCATATGGTATGTATGCAATAAAAGGAAATCCCAACCCTGAAGCCTACCATGAAGTTTGGAGATATGTTTTAGCTTTGCAAAGGAGATATGAACATCTTGAAGCACTCTGTCAAGAGGAAGAAGAAGAAGATATTTTTCCTATGGAGGAAGACCCGAAGATCATTCATATGACGGGATGTTCATCCCGATAGGTTTTGAATGTTTCCGAAGAAGATCTTATCTTGGAGCCTTCTGATGAGAATCAAACTAGTCTTATAGAATATTTTGAAAGACAAGGTCATGAAAAATCCACTGAGGAAGAATTTTGTAACCTCACGCAGCTCACTTTGCAAAATTGATAACATTATCTTTTTTCTACCACTCTATAGATAAATTCCTTGTATACATTGATGAAGAAATGAACATCTTGAAAATAGAATATGTGGAAAGTCTTCAGAGCATAATAGAAGGAGATTCTGATCACGAAGCCTATCAAGAAATTTGGAGGTGTGCTCTAGCTTTACAAAGAAGGTACAAATACCTCAAATCACTTCATGTTGTCTACAATGAAGAAGCTCAAGAGGATCCTGATGATTTTCCATGCTATGAGGTGTTCATCCTGGGATATTCTTGGATGCTCTTAAAGAAGATCCTATCCTTGAACCTTCCAACGAGTATCAAAGAAACATCATGGAAGATGATGATGAAAGAGACATGGAGGTGGAACCGTCATTCATCAACTCTTTTTGGATTGAGACACAACCCATTGGAGGAGAAATAGCTTCAAGAGAAGAATATTATTGTCGCATAATGGATGATTCAATGCTTCTTGAAGACTCCACCAACAATGAAGAGATTGAAGATGACCAGTTCAAGTAAGCATGAATAATCTCCTTTCAAATTTTGATCTTTCGATTAATGATGAAATGGAGATATGTGAAGAAGAACTTGAGATCAATCCTGCATCATGGACTGAAGATGGTGAATTCAAGATGGTCATGGATGATTTTCCTTCCTATTTTGATCCTTCAAGTGATGAATAAATGTTGAATGAAGAAATGGAGACAGTTGAAGGATCAAACTCTACCCCCAACTCAATCATGGATGATTTGATGGAAGAATCTCACTTCCTTTTTGAAGCACAGGAGAATGAACAACTTGAACACAATCTCTTCTCACCCAAGGAGAAGAATGACCATCACGGTGAGTATGAAGTATTTCATTTTCCATCTATGCAAGAGGATTCAATAATGGACGATCAAGATAATGTTGAAAGTTCTTCCCATATTGCTGCCTCAACATGGCCCCATCGAGAGGATGATATGGATTTTGAGCTCGAAGGAGTTCCATTCCCACAAATCATGGACCTCTTCTCCTTGTTAGAAGGTGTCATGAATCAAATGTGCTGTGTTTACAAGAAAGAGAATTTTAGATAGCAAAAAAACATGAAAGGAGTGAACAAGGATGTGCCAAGTGAATCATGGACATGGATGGATCAGATTTTCAATCAGCTCTTGATGGCACAACATGAAGATTATTCCTGTGAGAATGAAGATGAGCCTATGGTGATCTTAGAAGAACCATATGTGCAAGACATCTTGAAGGTTGTAGAAGAGACCAAAGACCCTCAATGCAGTCTTGAACTCTTGACTCGAGCTATGGAGATACAAGATAGGTATGAGTCTATTTGCACTCCTTATTTTGACATGCCAATGTTTGATGTTGGAATGGAGTAGTTGGTTGAATTTGATGATTTCCCTAATGCCTTGGTGGATGAGAGTGAATGTGAAAGCAAGTCTTTCTCTTTCACACAATGCGAAAGAGGTTCGTGAATGCAAAAGGAGGAAGGTTCTTGAATATCCTTCAAATATCCTCAATCTTGAAAATAACATTTTTGCCATGGAAGAAGATAATAGAGATAATAGTGAGTTGATTTGCATTGAAGAAAGTTGTTCGAGAAAATTTAAAAGTTGCAAGGTTCTTTGGAATTTTGTGAAATCATATGCTTCTAGCCACTTCAGAATACTCCACCACTGCAGACAAGAGTTCATATGGACAAATACACTAGAGGGTAAAGAATGCCTCTATGCAGAAATTGAGGGTGGTAATTTTGAGAATGATATCAGGATGAGCCTCGAGTAGATGGATATTGAAAACACTTGCTCAGAAAAACAAAGCGGGATGTTCAGAGAAGTTCTCGAATGGGAGGGAAATCATTTTTCTCTCACTCTTTCTGGGTATCATGCTGATGTAAGAGGTGATTTAATGTGGCAATTCAAAGAGGATGAATATTTTCCCACTCTTGAAGACATGGAAGAATGATGTCCCATGATCGTAGGACGTCAAGTGGAAGCATCAAGATACAAGAGTTCTAAGAAAGTGACGAAGTATTATGTGAGTGTAAGAACATTCTTAGTGCAGTATCAATATGAAGATGGAATCTTGGTTGGTATTCTTCTTCTCAATCCATGTGAAGCCATCACAAGAGCATGGTTTGATCTGATAATAGTATTTGTATCTCAAGCATCACATTTCAGTCCTTTATTCCATGATGGCATGTACTTTTCCCAACCCATTGTCGGGTATGTGTATATTCTTTTCCCACCTTTGTAAATATCCCTCCCCTTATATATAATTTCCCTTTCTTGTTGTGTGTCTTTCCCTTTCTATGTGTGTTATGTGTTTCCTTCCTTGTTCTCTGTGTGTTTATTTTCTTCCTTGTTATCTCTCTCTCAAGTTATAAACGACTCTGCAGGGCCCAATGGATAAGGCATTGGTCAATATGTTATAAGTTGAGATTATGGGATTCTTCATATCATGTCTTCATGCACTCAATCCATACCATGTCCCCAAGATAGAGCCATTGTTGTCATGCAAATGTGCAACAAGAAAATTTACAATTTTCAAGCATGACAACGATACCCCTATGTCAAATTTTTCAAATTTTACCTTTCCAAGACAACCCAGTCTACCTATCCTCAATGACCTTTGGCCTTACCCAATATGTAAAATGACCCCCTAATGTATTTCAACTCATTCCCCTAGGTGAATTAGGAAATTCAAGTCAATCCCCTAGGTGATTTTAGGAGTTCTTGAAGAATGCCAATTTTGGGTAGTTTTGGGAAGGGCTACCACTGGCCTTCCCGGGACTAGTGCAACCCCCTGGAGTGGAAAAAGGAGAAAAATTCAACATGGAGATGAATTGAAGGTCTAATAACATCAAGGAAATGATATTGGAATATTCAGGGAATATTTGGAAGTTTTGGGGCAGATTCATCAGAAACGGGTTCTCAGGCCTAGGCAGGGCATAGGGCCAAAAAAGTTCTTGAGATTTGGGAAGTGATTTTGAGATCTCTAGAAGGAGTTAGAAGTCAAACAAGACATCGTCAAAAAGGTAATTTAGAGCTCTATAAGATGGTTAAATCATATTTTTCACAATACCTAGGTGTAATAGGTCTATATCCAGTTTTTCTCATGCTTACTCATAGAGCTAGAACATAAATCTAATTTTTAGGGATTAAATGGAGGAATAAAGAGATGATACCCCCAAATTAGAGTAAGAAGGCATTTTTTAGTCAATTTCATATACAATTTCACCTTGAAACTCATCTAGGAGCTCAAGTTATCGTCGTCACAAGTTGGCTCAAGGTGAACTTTTGATACTTAGCCAATTCTTGAAGTGGATAGTGTCAACTCCAGATCTGGAACATTTTGATATCCCTTTCATCCCTTTAGAAAATGGACATAGGGGGCACAAAATTCCCCCAGCCCACTTGAGCCTTGTGGTTCCTCATGCACCTGAAATTTAACTCCTAAATGCTTTTTCCTAGCCTCCCTCTCATTCTCAACTGCAAATAACTTCATTCTCCTCCATCACCACCTCTGTGATATCTGAAGATTGAAGAATCCATTAATGGATGCCATGAAGAACAAAATAAAAAAGTTAGTGAGATACCTCTTCACTTCTCAAGGTTCCAATGGGTGAAATCGCGTGAAAATTGGAGGGAATGATCATTGAAAAATCTAGTTTTGCATGAACTAGTTTTCGCGCCACAAAGTCCCTATTTTTAGGGATATGGAGGACTAAGTTTTCATCAGAATTCTACCTTGTCACATGAATAATAGTAGTGAAAAATGTAGTGAGATAACTCTTCAATTCTCAAGGTTCCAGTGGGTGAAATTACACGAAAATTGAAGGAATGATCATTGAAAAATCTAGTTTCACGTAAACTAGTTTTCGTGCCATGAAGTCCCTATTTTTAAGGGATATGGAGGGTTGTGAATTTTATAAATATCCTACCCATTCTGATGAAAATATCATTTTACCACTTGTTTAAACGAAGAAATTACCCAAAATTTGGAGCATGGAACCCCAGAATAAAACCCAAAATTTCAAGACTTGTTTTGTCACAATCTAACACCCGCAGTGCACTTACTAAAAATAACATGTGTCCATGGTGAGGCATAATAAAAATAGAAAGTGGATAAAATTTAAATTCATCATCAACAAAGGATTATTGAAATGTTCCAAAGGGTTTGAAGGCATCGGGATCAATTCGGCAGAGCCTTTTTGGAGTCGATTCAGTAAAAGTGGGTTTTCGGCCTAAAGGAGCATACACCATGAAGGAGTACCTGAGATTTAAGAAAGGATTATGGGAGCTTTATAAATATTAAAGAGCCCAAAAATTACCTATGGAATGTATTTTCCATGCCCTAAATGGTGGAAAAAATGAGACCTCATGAAACATCATACACTTCCTGAAATGAGCTCATTCTTAGAAGCACAATTGCGATCACGAGAAAAAAAGGAATTTTAAGATAATTCAGTAATAATTGGAGCTCAAAACCATCACCATTCAATTCATTTAGTGTTTTCCATTCAATATCATATAAAATTTCACCTCCGAACTCATCTAGGAGCCCGAGTTATCGCCGTCACAAGTTGGCTCAAGGAACACGTTCAACACTTAGCCAAATTTTCAAGAGGACATGTGTCAGCTCAAGATCCTAGCACATTTTGATGTCCCTTTCATCCCTTTAGAAAAGGGACATAGGGGATAGTAAAATGCACCCAACCCTTTTTAGCCCCCTAATCACTCATAGGACCCTCCGCATCGCCAGTTTAGCCCCAGGAGCTTGTCGGAGCCTATCCTCACAATGCACGATGATGACTGCCAAGTGTCGCAACCTGGCGCGATGTGCAAATTGATGTCCCTTTCATCCCTTTAGCTAAAGGGATATAGGGACACAAAAATTTGCCCAACCCTAGCTTCAAAATATGCAAAAAAATCTAACTCCTTTGTTGTTTCTTGTTGCTTAGTCTTTACCTCCACACACGCTCGTGAAAGCTCAACTGTCGGGTTCCTCTTCACAAAGTGCCATTGTTGCACTCAACCAGCTCCTCAAAGTCTTCTTCAAATTGAAAATTCAAATATCTCAGAAGAAAAAATGGATCGAAACAATGAAGAATGAAGAGAAAATGAATATTTTTCACCAGATAACCACGAAGTCTTCCAATCGAAAAATCTTCATATCTTTGACATACTGAATAGGATTGAGATGTCATCTTTTGCAGACTTCCTCATTTTTCAAGATGATCAAGATGCAAAAAATGGGAGGTCGAATGGTTCCTTGAATCATTTGTTCCAACAAAAACCCCATATCGTGCCTAGCTCGCATTCACCAAATTTCCCATCAATCTGGCAATGGAAACGAGCTAAAAATTACACACAACTCCAAATGAAAAAACTATCACAATGGAGTTAATTTCATCACAATTGGAGGCAAAAAAAATAGACCTAAAATTTTCAAGCTCCATTAATGGCCACTATGATAGCTTCGGGCCAAAGCCATTCTTAGAATGAAAATTTTTGTATTTTATTTCCAAGCTTTCTAGTGGGTGAAATCAAGTGAAATTCGGAGGATGTGACCGTGATGATGAGACGAGTCCAAAAAAATATGTTCCATCGTAAACCAAGCACTGGAAATCCACTTTCCAAAAATAGTAATTTTCCTATACATACTTGCTATGTTTAGAAAGTCATCATCAAAAGTGATTGTGGCAAAGTAGTGTGTGCACTTATAGATCGCCAGGAAACCAGGATGATTATCTAGAGCCGAAAGCAGTGAAAATGAACACTTACTAAAAATAGTAAGCCCCTTATATGAGTGCTTCCTACAAATAGTAAGTCACCCCAAGAAGTTTTCGAGCCAAAGGCAATGTGCATGGGAGTGAATGAGGGAGTTCATCACATTAGGATGGTCAAGAAGAGGCAAAAATCACCTCTTACCAAAAATAGTAAGTCTTCCATTTAGGCACTTGCTATTAATGGTAAGTTACACTCGAGGGTAGTTTTGGCATAATGGAACATAAGGGGATCATCATTTAGGATCATCCATGGGCATTTCTCACAAGGCATTTGAGATCCATCCCAGGGAACTCAAAAGTGTCTTTAACACTCGCTTCATGATTCTGGTCACATGTATATCATGTCGGGGTGGAAGTTGTGATCATTAGAAAAACAATTCATTCACTTGGTAGGATTTGTTCCAAGGCTTCAGTCCCTTCAGAGGGGATCTTCATGAGTGATGTTCATGGTCACCAATGAATTCATTCAATGTTTTTAAACACTTAGTTCGCGGTGTTCACACGTCATCCAAAGGAAGTTTCTCAGGTGTAAAGAGTTCGGGGATTCAGATTTCATCACATTGGAGCATTCCATTGAGTCATCTAGAAGGATCCGCGGGATTTATTGGAGGTGGAGTCTTTCGTCATCAACATAGTTCTTCTCTCTCTCTCTCTCTCTCTCTCTCTCTCTCTCTCTCTCTATCCCCCAACTTTATCTCTCTTCTCAATGTTCTAATTTTGTGTTGGGGTTGCACTTTTCGTATGTCTTAATGTTCCTAATGTAATAAGTCACCTTTATGTTATAAAAAGGGACTTAATGTTTTCCTAAGAAGGCGAAGATTCTTAAGTCATGTCAAGACATACGAAGAGTCATTGGGGGTATATGAAGAGTCTTTTCTCTTCCTATAAATTGTAAAGCCATTCCCATTTCAAAGGGTTGGTGATTGATTTTGTAAACTCAAGAGTGCATTGTACTTAGAGAGAACAAAGGAGATAGCCATTTTCTTCCATTTCCCCCTCACTATTTTTCCTCCATTCCCACACTATGTACAACTTTAATTGAAATGCTAAATAAGGAAGAAGTTTCTGTTTTCCAAGGCATATGAATGTGTGCATCTTTGTATGCATGGTTTCCTCTAGCTAGTAACATGGATGTTTTGGTTGTTTCTTCTCATAAATGCATGTGTTGAAATTTCTAACTAGTGTGTGCAGGAATTTGATTTTCTACCTGCAACATTAGTTCTCCTACCTCATATTCTCACTCCCTTTCCCGCTCTTAAGACAAAGTCTTCTCTAGCAAGTGATTGCTAGCTTTGCCGCAGTGGGACGAAGAGTGCCCTGTTAGATCCCTAGCCGCATGAGCCACTAGGAAAAATCCACCTTTTCACATGCATGCAAACACAGAAGTTGCACCATTTAAGTAGAGGGACTTTGATTCCTAAAGTGTTGGCAAGAAACCCACAAATTTGTCCACCCAAAATTTTTCTCGCCAACAAAATGTTGTATCATGATTTCCCTTGTTGTTGTGTGTTTCCCTTTTTTGTGTGTTTGTTTTGTTTTTCTCTTGGTTGTGTTGGTAGCTTTGTTAGTTGTTTAAGGATAACGAACTAGTATGCGCCTCCATGAAATTCCTAAGGTTCTTCATTACCCCTTATAGTCTAATGTCCCTAAGATAGATCCATTTGTTGTCATGTTAAATTTCTATCATGCAAAATTGAATTTTTTTACCATGACAACCAAGCCCACCATTTAAAAACCTATCTCTTGGTCATTGTGAAACCTTCCTTGACCCGACCCATCACTTATGCGGCCCCTTTGCATATATGTCATCCTCATTCTAGATGAGAGGAAAGTGCTAACATGGTTTTTAAGCATTTTTCATGTGCATGGGAATGGATCCAAGTTGATTTCATAATGATACTAAGCTTTGAGGTGGAATAGTGCTCTCTAAAGCACTAAATTGGTTATTTTTAGCCATATTACAACATGAGGACATCCCCTAAAGTTGACTGGAAAGGATCAACCCATCTAGGATTTTTAGGAGAGTAATGAAGTGATCCAAGGTAGTTTAGGGAAATATGTGAAGGTAAATGATGTCAAGAATAATTCAAGTGAAATTAGGGGTATTTGAAGCACATGGAATAAAGGCGTCAATAGGAAAATCACCTTGTTTTGAAGATTCAGGAGTTCGAGAGGACTTAAAATCTCATAAAATAGTCAATGGAAATATTTTGGAGTCCCCTACATGGTGGATACATTAATTTTTATCATTGATATCACTACTCTCCATGATATTTCGGGTCACTATTGATACTCCTTCGTGCGAAAGGGTGGTGGTGTCATAACTCAAGTTATAAGTTGAATCAAGTCTTGAAATTGGTTTCAATGAGCTCATTGGATTCTTTGGAGTCAAAATCATGTAATGTTTCACCTCTTTCTCCCGGGCAAAAAAAAGGTAAGCTCCATGTTCTAATTTTGCATTGGGATGATGACATCAACATCACTTAAAGGCTTGAGTGCACTTTTGGACCATGTGTGTCCCTTTTCCCTTTTCCTTTTGTGAAAAGAGAAATGAGGGACACAAAATTTCACTCCCCTATGCATGTTATTTTTTCATCACTTAAGACTTGTGACTTGGGTTATTAGGTGAGCATAATGTAAAATTAGACCCCTTCCTCATGTTGTGGACCCCCTTAGATCATTTTCAAGGTTGATTGTCCCCTTTATTTTATCCTAAGGTGCGAGGGGACATGAGGGACAAAAATTGCAGCTCCTCATTCCATAGGCTCGTTGTTATCACTTGAAATGACAAATTGGAGTGTTTGAAGTGTTAGAAGTGCAAACTCAAGTTCAACTCAAAATTAGTCCCTTACCTCATGATGCATGCACCCATGGTACATTTTTGAGCTGCTTCTATCCCATTTATTTGTCCCCGAGGAGGGGATGTGAGGGACAAAAATGTGCACTCCATCTCTCTCGGTTAGCCCTCAAACACATGTAAAACAACAATTAAGCCACGAGAGCTAGTTTTCACCTCCTTTATATCACTCTCATGAAAACCCTTGCTAACACTTGCCATGATATGATGCAAAGTGCATTTTAGCCATTCTATGTCCCTTTTCCCCTCTTTTCCCATATTTTAGGATGTAACTCCACATCAACCACTTTATCGACCCTAGTTGAGCCTAAGCTGGGTTAAACATGAGTTAAGGTGTGCAATGTGAGAGAGAAAGGTTGAAATCAAGGACTTAACCATTTTTCATGTTTTCAAATGCATATTTTCCCTCCCAAGCTCACTCTCCTTGTTATGTTATTGGAATGTGCCTGAGACCTCATATACTAAAAATGGAAAGTTGTTCATATCTCCCAAACCCCTTGTTTGTTTTCCATGATATTTTAACAACTCCTTCTCAAAAACACCCTTCAAATGATTTCAACCTTACATCCAATAGTGGTCTACATTATTTTTAATGGCCAGATGAAGTTTCCATTTATAAAAACTTGTTTTTAAGATCTATGAAGGTCTATCGATTGAAATCCTCTAAAAATTGGAGCAAAACATCCTTGTAAAATAACAAAACTTTTGAGACCACTCTCATTCTATTCTGACATCGGGAAGACCCGATTCTAAAAATAGTAAGCCTTACTAAGCTTCACCATGTATAAATAATAAGTGTTGCAAACAGTTCATTCTCTTAATTTCCATTGCTTCCTACATATCAAGAACACTCAAGAGTGCTAAATTAAGCAACTTGTAACTAAAAATAGACTTCTTAAATTAATACTTACTAAAAATAGTAAGTGTCGGGATATTAGTCAAGGAAGAAGGATGTTGAGTTATCCATGCTGATGGAAGAACACTTGGATGTGTTTGAGCCAGTTGCGGGACATCATGGTGAGTTAACAGACTCGAGATTTCACTATATACACTTCTAGTTAAGTACGAGAGTAGTTTCTCTATTTGGAGAAGAAGACCTTTTAATCATGGAACAAATGAACAAGAAGTTGTTTGAGTCTCCCAAGGTTGATTCCATTCAAATAAGGATACATCTTGTCACAGAGGTGAATTTTTAAGTTTAAGGGATTCGAAGGAGGAAAGCGACGATCTCCATATTTTAACTCTGACCTTGTGTTACTCTTTTCCCCTAGTGGTGGAAGAAGAGGATCAACATGTTTGCAAGATCATAAAATCATCTTAGGTCCACATGGTGCAATTCTCGTAGTAGTGTTTTGAATACTTATTCAATGCTTTGGAATGTGTTTGCATCTCACATGAAGAGGGAATTGCAATCACAATGTTTCAATTCAACAGGAGGTCAAAGGCAAGAAACTTCATTCTTGGAACATTCTCTCAAGATCCATCAAGTAGATTCTTCATCAACATGAGCTTTCCTGTCTCTGGATTATCACCTCTCTCTCCCATTATCTCTCCTCCCTCTCTCTCTCTAATATTATATTTCTTCATTGGGAATGTACTTTTCACTCTTTCATCTTATTCACTTAAGTGGCCTCACTTTGCATTGTAAAAGTCCCTTTTTCAAAAATAAGAAAAGGACTTAATTTCATTCCTAAAGGAATGTGAAAGGTCACAAGTGGTGGTAAGATGAAAAGTCACACAGGGGAAAGGAAGAGACATCTTTGTAAGCTATAAATTGGGATGGCCTCTCCATTCCAAGGGGTTAGCAGTTGTTGGTTATTGTTAGTTGTTGGCCTTTATATCACTACTACTACAAGCAATAAGCTACATTCTTTTATCTCCTTGCCTATGTTCTTCTACCCTTTCTACTTTTCAACTTTGCAAGCATTTCAATCTTGTATAACCAAGAAGGAACTTTGTGTCTTTGATTAATGAATCCATAAAACTTTGTGTCTCTAATTTATTAGTATTTCTATTGCTTACACAGTTGATTTATTCCTATTGAATGTGGACCTACTTTGGCTAATGTGTGTGAAATTTGTAAGTCTACTCACAACATTAACCCCCTCTTGCCATTTCCCCATCTCCTTTTTACCTATCTTCAAAGTAAATTCCTACGTTGTAAATTGTCCAAGCACTTTTCCACAAGTTTAGTGGAGTATTCTCGTGTGATCTTTGGCCTAATGGTTTTAAAACTTAGCAAGGATTTATTATTCTTTATATTGCGAGTTGATGATCTAATCCTTCTACTACCAGGTTATGATTATTTGGTTCAAAACATACAATAGAAGTTGAAGGAAACTTTTGATATGACATATTTGGTTCTGGTGCACTATTTCCTTGGTCTCCAAGTTCATCAATCTTCATATGGTATTTTCATCAAGCAATAGAAATATGCAAAAAATTTGCTTAAAAAGTTCAACATGGCTACTTGTAAGCCTTCACCTACTCCATATCAACTAGGTATTGAATTTACTATTGATTTTAAAACTAAGTTGGTTATTCCCACATTATTTATATAATTAGCAAGAAATTTTCTATATCCGAGACATACTCAACTCGATATAACCTTTTTTTTAACCTTGTCTTTTGGTTTTCACATGAACCTCATGATAGTCATTGGAAAATAGTCAAGCATGTTTTGTGTTATATTAAGAGGACTTTGAATTTTTCCATTCATTATTCACCACAGGGGATCTTTGACTATTTAGGAGTTTAGAGATCCAGTTGGGGTGGATGTCACGACACGATAATCTACTTTTGACTTCTTCTTTTACCTTGGCTCATATCTAACTCTTGAGATTATAAGAAACATATAATTATTGTTCATCATCTATTGAGGTAGATTAATAAAGTAAATTCAAGGTGATCAGGAAGCTCTTTAGCTTTGACATATACTTGCTGATTTTTTCTTCTCACAAGATTCTCCTACTCGATATGGTGTCATAATTAGAGTGCCATTAAAATTAATCAAAATCCATTGGGAATCGGATGGGCAAACATATTGACATTCACATGCACTTTATTCACAACTTGATTTAGGATGGTATTGTTCGAAATGAGTTTGTTCACACTTCTGCTCAAATTTTTGATATTTTTACAAAACCTCTACCCTATCATCATTTTCTTCGATTGTGATATTTTTTAGGGGTTAAATAAGTTGTACTTGGGGGGATCTAGTATAATTCCTTCCTTCTTTTTTCTATATTTCGTACTTTATTGGCATAGTAGTCGAGACCCCTTGTTTGTTGTTTTTCTCACTCCCTGGAATTCACTTAAGGGAGGGAATTTTTGTAAGTGTGAACACAATGTAACTAGTTTAAGACATTACCTAACTAGTTCTCTTTTCTATTAACACCTAATAAGCTTCATATGGGATTTTTACCTTATTTGTTTTGTAATCTATTTTTATGTGATTTGTATGCACTCATGTTCATAGTTGAGGAATTATTAAGGATGTGTCTCCTCTCCTTGATTTGTGGAGATATCCTTATCTCCCAACATAGGTTATCTCACCCCTTTTTAAGGTGCGAGATAATCTTACTTACAACCTATTTATTCACATGTTCCTAAATGTGGGAACATGTAGTTTTTTCTTGAATAATTGGTGTGTTTTGGGTGTGTACAATTATTATATTATTCACAAATTTATGAGTTTAGTGTGTAAATCCTTCATTTGTGCTCTTTGCATGATCCTATAGGTTGGTTCTTTATAATCATGGGTATAGGGGTAAGTGACATTAATTACACGAGTCACAACAAGAAGTGCATAACGGGGTAAATGTTGTGGGAGGATAGGAAGGATCCAAAACTAGGTATCAATGTAAGGATAATTCATATCAACTATAAAACAACTAATTGAAGAGAAAATAATGGTGTACGGTGGGGATAGAGCCTTACTTGAAAACCCATAAGAGGCGTGGACCCGATTAAAGGGATGACAACCCTTAGTAGACAATGAAGAAAGAGCCCAAGTACAAGTCATGTCTATTAAAAACACTACAAAATAATAACATGCAATTAATGAGAAACTTTAGTGTTGTTAAGGTTTTGTTATCAAAATTATAAACTAAGATAGGTAATCTAAACCCTCGTTTAGGTGAAGGGTTTGAACAAAAAGTGGGCATGCCAAAATGTATCAACCCTAAATTAATTAAATGGTTCTTATCTAATTAATCTATATAGAGTTCAATAAATATTACCAGAATTAAATCAATTTAGATTACATATATTTACATTTGCATAATGGAAACTAAGGCATTATTGATACTATAAACTCGTAAATGATTAAGAGTGCAATTAGGATTTGAGAGGTCACTAAGTTGGTTCAAGTTGTCTTTAGACTATTTTGTCGATAAATATGAAACCTATGCAAAGCTTTGAAAGGTGCATAAATAATGTTTTGTATCCTTGACTATAAATTGTCAAGACCATAAAGTTGTGTCATGGTGTATTTTGTTTCGTACCTAAATTGTATGGTCTTGGACCTGTAGATGACGAAACTTCGGATCTTTGTGTTTTGATGTAATTTAAATGTCTGTGTTATTTTTATATCTTTTACTTCACTTACAACCCTTGCCTTTGCACCCATACCTACAAATAAACCCTAGATTCTTGTAAAGAACCTCAAGTACACATTAAATAAAAAATGAAAACCTAAAGTTCTTGATATAGACTGACCTCTTTAGTCACAATGTTTGTGATTCATGGACTATTGCACTACTATATTTCTCTTAGTGCTTTGTGCGAGTGTGTATGTAACTAAAACCCTTGATCCAGTATTTCCTTTGTGCTTCCACTTTGATAGAGAGTGCTACACTACTTTTTCCCAATTGTAAACCCTTGTATTGAGATGTATAAATTAGAATTATGCCCCCTTTTATTGTGTAATGTAGTGTGTAGTACTAACTCTTGCTTCACTTAGCTCAATAGGTAGTAGATAGATAAGTGTTTGCTAGATAGTAAATACTTAGAGTAAAACTTGTATATAGAAGATCCCTTTGCTTTGAAATTTGAATCCTTGTGGCATGCAAAGCTGGCCCAAAACATGAAACTGAAAGATAACAGAGCAACAAAGGATCCCAATGGGAAAAAAAGACCCAAAAGTAAAAGGAGCCAAGTCCACACATCTTAAGTCGGGGCCATAATAAGTTCCTAACTAATTATAAGGTCTTATACCAAGTCAAAAAAATCAAATATTAAGTTGAAAGGCCAAATATATTTGTGACATGACACAAAAACATATGCACATAGCCAAATAAGTCAAAAACTAAAAGATGATCAAGCAATACAAGAATAAAACAAGGCCTTGTGCCACTAAAATATAGTTTCATTGTTCAAGACCCACATATATCAATTTTACCAAAAGCATAATGTAATAATTATTTTGTCCCAATTTTGGTATCTACACTTGCAATCATCCTACCTAAATCTTGTAGGCATCACTTGAGCATCCACATCTATGATAAAATCCATCAATAAAGAGATGTCATAGTTTTTGTGTTTCGTATTGATTTCTTCTTAACTCAATCTTGATGTACTATGTTAGGGCTTAGATTAGTATTTTGTCATGTCGTTATTTCCTTATTTTGAAGTCTAACCCTTACATTTATACATTTGACATGCCGGTGAGGCACTCCTTTATACAATTAACATTTCTTTCATTGTTTGCACATATTTGTGGTGGTGTATGGTTTTGCAGTACAAGAGAATGTCCTTAATTGGTCAAAATCCTAGCTTTACCACTAATATTGTAAGTTTTTTATTTTTTCTCTAATTTATGTATGTTTGTGTATCATCATTTGCATCTTGTGTGTTGACATTTTCACCTTGAGAGTATAATTTCCAATTAGTCTAGTAACGTTTCGACCTTTGTGTGCATGCGAAGCCTATTTACATGGACGTGATGATTTTGGTTTGTTTACTTCATTTTTACCAACATCCCGACATATTTGATATTTTTGCGGTGTTTTTATCTTTGTGTTTGTTTAGGCTTACTTGTATGAATACTAACATTTTTATATTTGTGTTTCATTTCTAATTTTATCATCAAAAACTTAATCGAGTTTGTAACACTTTTGATTTCTAACATTGTCTTACAGGTAATACTAATTTGTAACATTGATTTATGAGTTTGTAATGCTTTTGATTTCTAACATTGTCTTGGCTTTGTTCGACTTATTTGTAGTAAATCACATGTCAAAGCCTTGAATCTCAAACTACTAACATTTTCATATAGGTTTGTTGGTTAAGGTGATTTTAAATATAATCAATTTGATGCATTTTATCTTGTTTATTTTCTTTTAATTTGTTCATGTGTGAGTATATCTAGAATTAGTTGTGTATGTTATTCTCTCATACATTAACACTATATGCACTAGTGTAACACGCGTAATTTGCGATCTTGTTCAACTAAGTATGCTATCGTTATCATACACACACTAATGTTCTCATTCACGTGTTTTAGTTCAACTAAGTCGCTACCATTCTCATTCAGCGCTACCCGATCAACTAAGTGTGCTACCATTTCGGTTCATGTGTTCTTGTTTAAGTAGTTGCGCTTAGTGTCTTAGTGCACATGCTATTGTATAATTATCTGTGTTACCATATCAATATACATACTAACGTATCAATGCACCCGCTAACGTATTGTGGTAACTTTTACTTCAATTTTTTAGTGTTATAGCCTTCTCATATTCATTTATTTGTTGTTTTCTATGTATTTATGGTCCTAATTTATTGTTTAATTAATTATAACAATGCTAACATCTTAGATTTTCATATATCTATTTGTGTTTGTTTTGATTCACCAGACACATATGCTCTTTTCTTGCATTCTTGAGTGATTTTGAAAATTAGAAATGGCCATGATCCATTGTTGTTATTTTCTTCTAGCTTATAGGTAAACTACAAATTAGTTTTATGCGATCTTTGCATCTTTTGGAAATCTTACTAAAATCAAGTAACAAACTACTAAGCCCCCATCGACTCCATCAAAATATCCCTCCTTATAATGTGTAGTGCTCGTGCTCCATTAATACTAATCCTAGAGTAAAAATGATGGTGAGGGGAGAAAACCCACAAGATACCCATTTTTATGTAACCGAGATGGAAGTGCACGCCTTGCATTATGCACAATCATGCCTACATATGATAGAATTCTATTGTTTTTTATATGGTATAAATGTTAACATTATCTCTATCTTTACCTTCCACAGAGATATCTTCCTTCACAATGCATGATCATCCTACGACCACCTCCTACATGATCTTCCTGCGATCATCACTAAAGGATTTTTTCTTATCTATTTTTTCATGCCTTCTTTGTGCATCCAATGTCAATAACCTCTCACCCAGGATGGTTTTTATTTTGAAATCTTGTGCAAATCCATTATATCCCACTCTATTTATGTGGTGCTCACCTCTTGTTACTCTTTTCTCTTATAGAGCATTTGAGTGCCCAAATATGCCTTGAGGTGGACAAGAGTTTGCTCATAGGTTATACACCCTTCTTCACCTAGTTCAAAACTATCTTATGATATACATAAATGAAATCTCTTAGGTGGTAGGTTGTTTCCAC
This sequence comes from Taxus wallichiana var. yunnanensis, assembly GCA_018340775.1. Lineage (NCBI taxonomy): Eukaryota > Viridiplantae > Streptophyta > Pinopsida > Cupressales > Taxaceae > Taxus > Taxus wallichiana. The sequence goes on from CM031242.1 coordinate 793,493,580, forward strand.
GTCTACACGCCCTTTCCCTTCCTAATTAACCTGGAAATCGACTCACGGCCACTCTGATAGGACTTGCTTCATAGCATCGATGAGCTCTTATGTGCCTCCAATATGTGGTATCATAAGAATATTAGAGCCACCATTCACATGCTAGGATGAAAGATTCTACATCCTCCAGTCCCAATCGATTTCCTCCTCTTGCGAGGTAAGATTGTGAAGAAATTCCTCCTCTTCATGTTCAATGACATTCTTAGTATACGCATATCCTAAGTTGTCATATAGTAGGATGAAAAACCTCTATTACTCATTCTCAAAGCTCGTGAACATTTTATCGAACCATATTTACACTCAATTATCATAACACCATGTTTTTTTAGGATGAAAGATTACCTATCTTTTGTGGCCATCTCGACCACCTCAAAGTTACCGTATAAAGGTACTACCATGATGTTAATATCTATATCTATAAAACTCTAACATATATTGTGGTGGTATCGTTGTCATAAAAAGAGTAATCCCCATTCGTATAACATAGGTCTTAACATCTTCACTTAGGAATCCTTTAAAAACTGTTTAATTCCAACCTCATATCAATAAGAATCTTATGGAATTGAAATTCGTTAAACTTCACACTAATTGAGGATTATTAGTCAAAGGGTGTGTTCAAATCAACCCCATGTCCAATTTTTACCTGTAATGCCTTTTGTCTAATAAATTCTTGATTATATGCTCCAGGTGGTCCCCATACCACATCTAAACCGAGTTTTAAAAATGTCCACAAATGCCCTTAGTCTTGATAAAGCAAGGAGTTTGATCGGCTCTTTATTTTCTCTATAACCCTTCAATGCAATTCCTCTCGATTATGAGACTCATGTAAATTCCCTAGTGGTTTGAACTCTTGTTACGATTCTTGAAATACATGTAATGCCTTTATGACCATATATTTGATCGTCAAAGTCTCGGGATAGAAATATCTCTCCCCACATAAGCCAAATAAACATTTACTTTTCCCTTATGTTCATAACTCAGTCCAATGGGATATCGTGACTTGAAACTTACTTAGGGGTATTCTTAGTCCCACTTATCCATGCATCATACATATAATACCTTGTCATCCCCCTTATCCCCGTGGTATATAAAACCATTCTTGAGCAATAGTCACCATCCGAACCTTTGTGAGGATCACCTTACACGTATTTCTTTGAAATTTTGAACAATCCTTCATTTGATGTTCTCCTCTACAACTAACACAAGTGAGACATTTTGGGCATTCCATCTTATAATTATATGTGGCCACACACTTATAGTAAGTTATCCATATACGCCTTTCACTTCGAGGGCTTATCCACCTCTTCTACGGGATCTCTTGAGCTATCTCTTATTATGAGTTTGTAATAAATAAGGTAGCTCTAGTCCTATATCTTACATCTCTTTCATCTCCTCTATCAACCTACAATCCATAATGTCTCGTGTGTTGGCATGGTGAATCTTACGCCAATATAAGAGTGTCATAAAACACACCCACTTCCTTAAAAAAATTGTTTGGTATGAAACTTAGCCTCATACTCTGTACATGAATTAATAAAATTAAATATAAGATATAGACATTGCTAATAAGATAGAAATAATGTTAAATAAGCAAGATAAAGAAAAAAAAATACAAGCAAGAGTGATAGATATGATTTAGAGAATAACTCGACATGGCTCGTAGGTCTAAGTTATTCTGAATGGAGATTGATCGGAAGGGGAGATTTTGGGTTGTCTGAAGCTTTATGTCTCGAAACTCGATATGGAAACTGACATGACAAAATCATTTGGAATGGGACATGGTCATCTAGGTGCTAGTGTTTAATATGGGTGTTGTTGTCTAAGGAATATCTCGAGATCTAGTTCTTTCTATATCGTTTCTTGTCACTTCTTACTCATTATAGGTCACATCGATTTACTACACCTTTGTTATGTCACACATGTACCTACAAAATAAACCCTAGCTACATACACAATACTCAAGCACACATTAGATGAATAAAAATATGCATATTATTGAGTCAAAATGACCTCATAAGTGTCCCTAGTGTGATTGTCACCGGCGTTGCACTTTCGGAATCCATGTAGTTCATGCATGTGTGTTTGATTGAAATAATGTCCCTTAAGCTAGGATGCCCTAGTGCTTAGTCGCACAAATAATAGTGGGCTATAACTACTTGTCTCAATGCAAATGTGTGGTATGGAATGTAAAATAAACCCTCATATGTAGCTAAGTATGCGGTGCCCAAAATGCAATCCTTGGTGTAGTAGATAGAAAATATTAGCTCCTTATAATAGTATGTGCCTCTTGAATGCTTTCACCCCTAATAAGGTTGAATAAGACACACATATATGATTATTTTGCTTAATTTTTGTAATTAACAAGTGAAAGGTCGATTGATAGTGTGTAGACACAAAATCACACACTTTGGGTAATTATTTAGTCTCGGTCTCATACTACTATTCATATGGTTCTTGAGTGAAAAGAATACTAATTAACCCATGTCTTTGGCCATTTTAATTTGCTTTTTGTCGTTACTTTCGATCTTGCACCCACACTTGCCCAGTCTATATTTTCATATTATGTTTTCCCTATTCTTTGTTTGGAGTGCCCACCATGGTGGGGCACTCTAGGCACCCTGTCCCCTTTGGGGTGCCTTAATCCTCTTTACATTTTACTCTCACCTTTTGGGAACTTTCTAGTTGTTTGAGCTTTCTATCTTTTTGGTGGTCGGCCTTTTTGAGGTTAATTACAAAATTAGAACAAGAGAACCATATAAATATAAAGTTATGAGACCATAATGAGGGACCAAGCACTAAGCACTTACTATCACCACCTAAGGTTGCATCCATCCAAGGCATCTAAAGCTCCATTTACATCCATCTAGCTCCATCACAAGGGACAAAGGTAGTTCATCTGCATCACACTTCATAGGAGGGGAGTTTATTATATTCCATACACCATTTACTTACATTCTACATCTAGTTATTTCTCACTACTCACAAAGTGCATTGACACAAGAGCACCTAGGGCACGATTTCTACACATACACACACACATCTATAACTACATTGGGTCTAAGATGTAGTGCAACGCTCAATTAGCAAGTCCACCATTGTGGCCTCTGAGGATAAGCCGACCCCTTCATATGCATCTTTTTTTTAGGGTTTTGATGTTTTGTTTAGGTTTTTATAGGTGATTCTTCTATTGCAGGTTTACATGACATTTAATAAGGTTCAACAACATTCATGTGACAAGAAACGAGCACAGGTGATCATTCAGTGACACCTCACAGGAGGTTTCTTGGTCATTTTCAGACTAGGGGCACCTAATCTCATATCGAGTGCCCCAGGCACCCCTATCCTTCTCTAGGTGCCCCAGTCCTAGCTGCAACAACCCAGATATGCACTTTCCTGAGCTCTTATGTGGTGGTTTCCTCCTTCTATCCAGCTCGGGCTCCATTGTGACAAAATTTCGCAACCTTGACGAATCAACTAAGGCCTTTCTAACCCTCTTTGCACATTAGGGTTTCACATTTCATTTGCTTAGTTGCTTGGGTAATTTTAGTATTGCATTTATTCATTTATTTACTTTTATAACATCAAATTAGGCTAGAATATATTCCATTTTAGTTTAATCATTTTGGTGAACCCATACTCGATCTTCACGCTTTTAGGATCCTCATTCTTTGCTTGTCATCCTAGAGTCTAGTCATCATGAGTATCTCAATCAATGATTACTTGCTTGCAAAATCCCTATTTATGAGGTAGAGTCGAACATCTTCTTGTCACTTTACTCACATTCGTGTTGATATGCATCTTGACTTAGTTTATCAAACTTTTGTAGATGTATTTTCTCAACACATAACATTCAAATCTAACCCTCTTGTTGATCTTAATACTTTTGACAATGACCCACCCTTGCATATCATGATTCACATTTACAATGTGGGTGTCAAGTGCACTTTAATTGAATGATGGATCTGAACTCAACTTATGTCCCATGTCATTCATTGAGAAGCTAGGTCTTTCCACTCGTGATGTTAATCCATCTTGTCTTTCACTACATGCATATGATGGTTTTGTTCATCCATGCGTTGGTCACATTACATTACCTATCACCGTAGGGCCAAAAATTATCAACACTGTGTTCTTTGTCATTGACTTTCTAGTCTCCTATAATTTTTTTGCTTGGTAGACCATGGCTTCATGCCATGTAAGTCATTGCTTATACTGTACATCATTGTGTCAAATTTATACATGAAGGCATTGAATATATTGTTTTTCATGACTATGACCCATTCCAATATTGTGACCAAGATCCTAATACTAGTCTTCCTATTCCATGCACTAATACTACTAATGATCCTCAACCCATGGATGAACCACCTCATTTTCCACCGCTTGAAGGTGTTATTTGTGTGATATTCTTCCACTCCACCACCTCCACTTATTCTTTTGCTACTTTATCATGATTTTGTATCGGGGGCTGTCCAGATCTAAGGACATCGCTCTATCCCCTACACCTTTACATACCCCACCTTCATCAGCACGTCCACCATTTAAATGCACACTTTTCATGAATAATTCATATTGGGAACATATTCCATTTGATCCTACTTGTGATGACACTGTATGTACACATGAGGGCTTGACTTGACTAGGATTTTCTTTTGAGGACCTCTACCCTCCACCACACGCTCCTCATCTTTATTATGGGTTCGTTTATAGTATCACCACTTATAGTCTTTGAGTCTTTCATCTTATAGTTTTCTTGCACATTATCCTTCTATTAATCCACCGACATTATGATAATCTTGGCTTGATTATATTAGGGGCACGTTAGATCTTGACCATATAGATATCTCATTTCCTATGCCTTTTCGGTCATGTCTTCATTTGCAATAGTTCATTTCTTGGCTATACGCAAAATCTCACTCGATGGTATGCACATGGATGTCCCTTACCACCCTTTATTGATGAAGAATATGCCATGGGTATGTACAATTTACACCTTAATGGCTCATTACGTGATCAACTCTGACACCATTGCTTACCAAGTCTCTAATGCTTATCCATTCGAATTTGACCATGATACTGATGACCTTCTAGATGACATGATTGCATTCTTCATCTTACACACTTGGGGGCATAAAATTTACACATCCCCCCATCTTAGCATCAAAACCTACCGTGCATTCACGTTGTGTATCATACATCAAACTCTTAGCATAGGCATCATTATCTTCACTCTACCATCGTTATTACCCGATGAAACACTCTTGTGCTTGATTCACACTTGACTATTGAGAGCATACTATACACATGAACCCCACACACACTTTGCACATTTGATATTATGCATCCCGTATCTTCACACATCTTACAAGTACATCTTGTATTATACATCTTGAATACTACATCTTACATTTATCATTCATATCTCAACCTCTACACATCTACACACCTTACATATTCTATAAGCCATATTATTAGTCTATCATCTACGCATCTTGCATTGCATACTACTCATCCTACATACTATATAGCGTGCACTTCACACTCTTATGTTATGTACACATCTTTCAAAGGCATACTATACATCACCTTTGCACATTTTACATATCACATGGTCGACTCTCATCATCACACATACTACACATATCTTCTTCTACGTGTTTGCACTCATTTACTACTGATGATGCACTCTAGTCTTGTGGTTCATATTGGATAGTTGAGGTTGTATACATCACAAATGGACCTCGTCACATTTACACATTCATCACTCAACCTTCTATCATGCGACATTCTTAGGTTAGTGATATACACTATAGGCTAAATCATCATATATTCCATCATCTTGTAGTGATATATGCCATAGGCTACATCATCACTTACTCTGGTATCATCACCCCTATTCTACTCATCATTTAGTGATATACGCTTTAGGCTAAATCATCACTCCTTAAATCATCTTGTTGTGATATACACTTAGGCTATAGAGTTGCATGTCTTCATCTTTAGGTTGCATATCATCACCACCCATATACATTCAACGTGCTACACACAACCTACAGTTTGACAATTTCCCAATGACACACTCTCATCTATGGTTCATTCTTGACTACTAAGGGGGCATAAACAAATGAACCTCACTGCATACAACTCCATTCACTCGGGGGCACACGACTCCTATCATCTATCATGAATTCCATTCCATTCAGCACATCATACTTCATATCTTGGTCACATTTACTCTTGCTTGCATTTGCTTGTATATGTTTGTCTTATTACACATGCTAGATAGATTTCTTGTATGTCATTATCTTTACCATACACACATGCACATTCACTTGATTTTCTAGTTATGATTGCGAGATACAAATCTCCTACATGTAGCATGGATTATCGGCACACTACCGGTTCCACAGTGGCTCTTAGGGCATCCACTTTCATACATTACAGGTGTTATTGTTTCATTTTGTTTCATAGTACACTACTTTATTGGTTATACATGTTTTTGACATATGGTTTATCTTTCTAACATGCTAACGGGTGCTTCATATGCAACATTTTTTGTAGGATTACTTGCTTCCATGGCTATCTGTCTATTTGTTTGTTCTTGTTGCATTGTTGTTTGATATTGTATATGGGCCTTGCCCTTTGTTTGGTGTGCATAGTTATTTTTTTGTCTACGACCACTATGGCCTTGAGTGCTCGTGACATCATGATTGATGTCCCATGTTTGCAACCCACTTTTTGCGGTCTATGTTGGTTTCTTTCTTGTTTACTTGCATTCTAGCTTACACATTGTCTATGTAGCTTACACTTGTTTCTACATGCATTTTTGTTTGTACTAACACTTGTTTCCTAGCCAGTTGTTTGTATATGCCTTGGTTTCTACCAAACACATTCCCTTCCCCCTGTAAGGTACAATTTTCATGGTTGGTCCTCTTACGGGCCGCATCCTCCTATCCACAATGTCGCATGTGCCCCCAAATAGGGTGGCATCATTTATGTTTACACACATTACACAACACGGTACCGATACAGTTCAGTTTTTCAATTTTTCGTCCATGACACAATCAGTTATACAATAAGTGGGTTTAGACTAATCTACATAAATTCATACACAATGACTTTTACAGGGTAGATTTTCCTTAGCATTCCGGGGAGTAGTTATAAGTTGGAGGAACACTGGAATTTCCTCCCTACACTTCTTCGGCCAAGTGGTGTCATATCTCCCAAAAAAACCAAGCGATCAAATATATCTTCACACTATCGAGAAGCGATTCTGGTGGAGAATAACACATCTTTCTCCCTACACTTCTTCGTCCAGTGGCGTGAGATCGCCCAAAAAACTTGCACTTCATCGACATTTACAGGATCCTTTCTACACCCTTTTTCTCATCATGGATTAGGTGCACATGTTCCTTTTTCATTTTTGTACTTTCATTACATGCTTTTTACATATATACATGCGTCTTTACACACATTTTTTTACACATATACATGTGTATTTGACTACTTGATCATCTTCTCTTTTGCAGGTCTGTCTGTATGGGAAGCAAACAATCAACAACAATGACAAGATCACTCGACATTGCACAAAATATACTACCATGTAGGTACATCACACACATATTCATCTACACACGTGCTTCCACCCTAGGTTCACTCTCATCACTTTTTACACTTTTGCATCTTTAGTCTCCATGCTCCATCTTTTTGTCATTCCATGTTTTGTCTAGTCCCTCAACACATTTTCTACATCACTCTACATGGATATCAGGTATGCATCTCTATCTACTTTATGTTACTAAGTGTTTCGCTCACCAACATAAAATGGGGGCAAATGTAGACACAAAATCACACACTTTGGGTAATTATTTAGTCTCGGTCTCATACTACTATTCATATGGTTCTTGAGTGAAAAAGAATACTAATTAACCCATGTCTTTGGCCATTTTACTTTACTTTCTTTGTTACTTTCGATCTTGCACTTGCACTTTCCCATTTTGTATTTTCATACTATGTTTTCCCTATTGCTAAGCTGGGGCACCCAATCGGGGCTGGGGTGCCCTAAGTGCCCTGGTCCTCTTTGGGGTGCCCTGATCCTCTTTACACTTTACTCTCACCTTTTTGTGAACTTTCTAGCCATTTGAGCTTTCTATCTTTTTGGTGGTCGGCCTTTTCGGGGTTAATTATGAAATTAGAACAAGAGAACCATATAAATATAAATTTATGAGACCATAATGAGGGACCAAGCACTAAGCACTTACTATCACCACCTAAGGTTACATCCATCCAAGGCATCTAGAGCTCCATTTGCATCCATCTAGCTCCATCACAAGGGACAAAGGCTAGTTCATTTGCATCACACTTCATAGGAGGGAGTTTATTCTATTCCATGCACCATTTATTTACATTCTACATCTAGTTATTGCTCACTACTCACAAAGTGCGACTGGCATAAAAGTAGTTAGGGCATGATTTCCGCATACACACACACCTAGAACTACATTGGGTCTGAGATGTAGTGTAACACTTAGTAAGTCCACCATTGTGGCCGCTGAGGACAATCGACCCCTTCATATGCATCTTTATTTTTTAGGGTTTTAATTCTTTGTCTAGGGTTTTACAGATGATTATTTTATCGCATGTTTACATCAACATCTAGCGAGGTTCAATGACATTCATGTGACAAGAAGTGAACATAGGTAATCATTCAACGACACCTCAGAGGAGGTTTCTGGTCATTTCCACAAACTAGGGCGCTTAGATCTCGGACCAGGTGCCCCGGGCGCCACAGTCTAGCCGATAACCCGGATCTACACTTTCCCAAGCTCTTGTGCATCGGTTTCCTCCTCCTATCCAGCCGGTCTCCACCGTGACATAGTCTAACAACCTTGATGAATCGGCTAAGGCATTTCTAACCCTCTTTGCACATTAGAGTTTCACATTTCATTTGCTTAGTTTCTTGGGTAATTTTAGTATTGCATTTATTCATTTATTTACTTCTTCTATAACATCTAATTGGGCTAGAATATATTCCATTTTAGTTTAATCGAGTGATAAAAGATGATAAGAAGAAGTAACTTTCTAAAAATAAAAAAAGAGGTAAAGAGGAAAGAGGCACCCCAAGTGTCTCTAATGGGCGGTCTTGTACTTGGTGCTAAAAAGGTTAGACAGTGAAATCAAAGCTAAGTGGGATCTCAAATAGTTTTAAAACGTAAGTTGTTAATTAGAAACAACAAGCAATATAGATGAAAAGGATACTTGAGCAATGTCGAAGAAAAGTAAAGAGTTGTTTCTCTTGCTTAGGAATCATGCATATAAATGACATATTTAGAAGCTATATGTACATAGTAAGTACATGATGTAGCGATTACATTTTCCCCCACTTTATGTTGGTGAATAAGGATTCATTAGCATAAAGTAGAAAAGAAAAGCGTACCTTGGAGAGTCAAATGAAGATTATACCCAATAATGTGTTGAATGAGTGTTGTAGCGTCTCCGAATGGAATAGTGTAAGATGTGTTCCTTGAAATTCTAAGGATAGGGAAGGATAAGGATCCTAGGGGTGACCTTTATATGCATGGAGTGATAATGGTGTGTGTGTGTAGTTCCTTGGAATGTCGTCTTTGTCAAAGCATGCTTGAGATTTGCTTCATGGTTTCTTATGTGTTTTGCCTTCATTGGGATAGGATAGGACCTACAAAAGAAAAAAGTGTGTATTCAATACTTTAAATAAATGCAATTGAACTTTAACTTGGAAAATATGTAAAAATGGAAATGTGTATTGGAAAATATAGACCAAGGGGTTAGAGTACACTGGAGTTTTGAAAGAGGAAGGGATATAAATTTGTTCTTGCTTGTAGACTCAATGCTTAGGAGCTAGTTGGGAGAGTCAAGAGTGATCAATTCTTGACTTGATTCAATCATACTAAGGATTTAGGTGTTATGTCACCAAACTAGGTATTTATGCATCTCGATGCTAAACTTCAAATTAGGCATCCTATCGCCGCTAAGGGAAAGTGCATTATATGAATAAAAATATGCATATACTTGAGTCGATGACCTTGAAAACCAATCGTATGTAATTGTCACCGATCACTACACTACATTTCATACTCCATGTAGTTCTTGTGTGTGTTTGATTAAAATAGTGTCCCTTCAGCTAGGATACCCTAGTGTCGATCACAAAAAGAGTAGTAGGCTAAGACTACTTTGTCCCCACAGCCTTGCAAATGTATGGTATGGAATTCAGAATAAACCCTCTTATATAGTGAGGTATGCAATGCCAAAATGTAGTCCTTGGTCCTTAAAGTTCTTCATCATAAGTTACATGCGAGAGGGGCTAATAACCCTCCCACAAGACATTACATGTGTTGTGGCAGCTAGGCATGGTAGGAAATATTGGATAGTAATGTCTTAAACCATGCATCATACTCCTCCACACTCTTAGTTGAAACTTGTTAAATCTCCTTCAACATAGATATACTCTCTTGCTAAAACTCATGAAAATGAAATTCCTTTAAAAAGGAAAAATTTAATGCATCAACATACACCACGATTTGATTTGGGTCATACTTCATGTATAGTGTATGTGCACTTAGCCTTGCTGAAAGTTGTCGTAAAATGACTTGTTTTTACCCCAAAGGTCATTACACTCTTATCCATCCACACAAATTCACACTTATGCACGTGATCCATAACATACTCAATCCCAATAAACTCTAACAACTTTAAGTTCATTAGGTACATAACCTAAAGCTATGATGGGTTTGGACATTTGTGGGTGGGCTCTATGAGATCGGTATTTCTAAATCATTGGCTTATAAACCTTGGGATGAGAACTCCTTATAAGTGGTTATTCCTATCATGTTTCAAACACTTTTCCATACCTCCATCTACAACAAGGTAATTTATTTTTGGATGTTGTGGCTCAATGAGATTTTGGGTTGCTTACACATTTGGCTATAAAGGCCTCTTTTATACTTTGGTAACATAACTTGATTACACTTGGGGTCAGTCAAGTTTCCCTCACATTAGTTGACTATACAAAAGTCCCCTTCCTTGAAATAAACTAGGCTCTCCTTGAGGATTTCAAATGTAGAGGGTTGAGATGGCTTTGCACTGACTTGGCCTTGTTGTAACAAAGATCCTTATAATGTTAATGCTTAGTTGAGGGTACTATTGGGACAAGTATTTGAGTCACGAGGTTGTGCACAAGGGTAACACCATCTCATTTCCTTAGTTAAATTATTTTGCATATGGAATAGAGCTCTGCCTGAGTTGTTATGTTTGGAAACCGTTGCGAAAGGGTGTTTGGTAGGAGCAATTTTGCCTTACTATTCCATCTTATTTATTGACATGTAGGGTTATAAGCACAATATGACATGGGAGATGGTTGGGATTTTGTCTTTTAATGGAAGTAAGATCATTTTTCGTAGTTGTACATATTTGACTCATCTAGTTCATTTACAAAGGTACTTGAGATATGATCCATTGTTGGGGTGCTTATTAGGAATGACCTAGAGTATTGGGGTTAATTTAGGAACTAATGATATATGGGACCTTATGGACAACTTCGCACTTGAATGAGGTTGTTTTTAGCACTAATGGAAATGACATAAGAATCTGGAAATATTGTTCCTCGATAGATCGTATCATAACAACAATGTCAAAGTTTAAGGTTTTAAGGTAATAGAGGAAGGTAATATGGGAGATGACCTCAATATGAGTGGGATTATGTCCTAGGGATTTTGAAAACTATAGTTAAAATCAATTATTACCTCTTAATTCTCTCTTAATGGTTGTAATTTGCTATATTAGTGACGAGTAGTAACCTCTTTATTGGAAGTGGTTGTTTAAATTTCTCCATGTTCGTGTACCGATATTGTATGGAATTAGAAGGAAGATTTCTATACCGGTCCAGATCTTTGCATTTATAAAAGGAGATCGGAAGCCTAACAACTACATCATCTTGAGTTATGTGGTGAAGATAACATATACTTGACAATATCCGAGATATGTTCCATAGGTAATAATAGTATCACCATTAAAATATGGATACTTTTAAGAGTTGAGGTAAAGATGTCATTCTAAGGTTTCAAAATTATGGGTTGCCTCTATTAAATGCAAAAACATTGGTTTCTTTGATGAGACATAAGGGTTAATGGATGAAAGCTTCTCAAGTAGATGCGGGAGAGCTATTTTGTGGGGGAGTGGATTGAGTTTTGAGAGGAGGGGATGTGAGCCTTTGAAGTGGTCTACTTTTTCTCATCGGTGAAAGTTGTAAGGACTCAAAGTTTTCACCTTCTTTGAGTATTCCTCATTTAAATGTTTCTCATATCTGCGTTTAATAAAGACTTGATCTTGCAAATCAAAGCATATTGGATTTGCCAAGTGCTTAAAATGGCTTAAAAACTAGGTAGCTAATAACACACTAAATCCTAGTAATAATCAACATCCCTTGAACTTAAAATGAGTTTATATCATAGTTTAAGTAAGAATGGTCTTACAAGGTGTGCTAAGAAACTATTATCTACTAAAAATGTGCGCTCAAAAACATTAAAATGAAGGTTTGGTGCCTTAGTGACAACAAATGGGAATGCCTTTGAAAGTGTGGGACTAGGATATTTTGAGGTAGACCTCAGAGAAAGTTGCCTCTTAACCTAACTACTCTAATGTTAACCACTAAACTAATCCCAAGCTAACACTTGCGGGGAAAGGGAGAGGGAAAAAACATGAAATAAAAGATGGTGACATAACAAAGGAATTGGTGTCACTCTCCTTTAATATTTCAAACATATATTGAATTAAAAACATGCGGATATAATCTACATACACTATATTCATTAAGAAATAAAGATGAGAAAACGTGAATACAATGTCAAATGGTAGATATTAGCTAGGATCAAATTTATATTAATGTTTGTAGTTTGCCTGATCTATTACAACGATGACAAAGATACTAGGAGCCTTATATAAGTTATAAACAAAGCTTAAGACACTTACACATATTTAAAACTCAAAATAAGCGGTGTAACCTTACATGTGAAGGAGAGAGAACCTTGTACAATGAATACATTTTTTCATTTATAGCATCAAATAAGAGAAGAAGGTGAGAAGAGAGGGAAAAGTCAAATCTTGGAAGCCCAAAAATCAACCTAGAATGTGGTTGTAAACATTGATCGCTTTAGATCCAACTCCCAATTGTAAATTTTCTACAAAAGGAGTGTTGTGCTTCTAACTTGATGCAAATGGATGGTGCCTTAGGTAATTCGATCCTCAATCTAGTGGTTATTGGGCCTAAGATATCAACTTCCTCCATTTGAGCTCTAAATTTACCTCTAACTTGTATCGAGCGAGAAAAATGACTCTGAGAGATTTGATTACACACTACTCTAAAATAATAGTGTCTCAAGTCTCAAGATATCTTCCATTGGAAAGTGTTCCTCGAGAGATTTCAAGGGATTTATTTTTGCTCAATTTGGTGGCCCTAGTCAAAAGATATGGCCAAAAAGTAGAGCTTTGCAATCAACTAATGCCATTAAAACTTGGGGTAAAAATTTGTAGACTATAGTCTTGCCCCTTTTTCCTTATTAGACCATGTGGAAGGCTTGATTGGTCCCTTGGACCTTCATTGGATTTTAGGTTGTACACACACTCGCATTCCTTTCCTTAGACCTTTATAGGATTTTGGGTTGCATGCCCGCATGATTTCTCTACCTTAGACATTTGTGGGGTCTTGGTTTACACGCATACATGATCTTTGCCTCGGACTTTTGCGGGGTTTTGCTTGTTCGTACACGTGATTTATCCACCTTAGACCTTCACGGGGTTTTGGCTTGCTCACACACATGATTTCTCTACCTATGACCTTTTTGGGTTTTGAGATATGAAACTACGCGATAAATTTACATGCAAAAGTACTCAACAATTTGAAAAAGTCCAAAAAGCACTAAAACATGATGAATTTGGGATCTAAACTTGGGGCACAATTGTATGTAAACTACAAGTCTGTTTCTAGTCCCCAAAAAGTCCAATAAATAAAGAAATGTGACCAAAGTAGGAATCAAGATAAATCTATAAAAATGCGATGATCATATATAAAATATGCGAGTTGTAAGTGATGGGTATTTAAAGCAAGTATTATACAAAACTTCTTGTGCCACCTTTACTTCGCCCACATACGCGAGATAACTTACTAAGGCTACCACCTTGAACTAACCTTACTGAGAAAAACCCATGGTCAATAATGACAGGGGTTGATTGTCGAAACAACTAGTGCACATAATATGTGTCCATCTCAAACTACTTCGTATACTTTAAACCTAGATGCAAATATAACAAGATTGCACATGTTGACCCAATGGCCCAAAGTTTTCCACGTCACCATTTATTGTTATATAAAATTAAATAGAAATATAAATCATTGATTGAGTGACGAGGGAGGTCATTGTGCCTCTTTAGTCTTTCACCCTATGTGTCCTTTCATTATGTTGAAGGTGTTCTAAACTAGGCCAAGGCACTGCATTTGAAATCATGCCAAAAATATGGATGATGCATATGTAGTTTGCTCAGTGTTGGCATGGACATTTGTTAATTGTTGATCTCCAATAAATGTTTGACCTCTATTACCTCTTGTTTAAATATGTAGTTAAAAACACCTTGTGTCATATCTAATCCGATTATGACGGGCCATGTAATAATTCACATGTGCATGCGATAAAAGAGAGATGTAGTATGCATATTATTGAAGAACCACATTGAAATCAAATGAAATTGACTCCTGCAGGAGAATTCATGCTTAATAAATCTAATTGAACCAAATTGGTATAAGAAAAAATTGACAACTTTTATTTCCATAGAAACCTTAATGAGGACACGAAACCCATGAAAAAAATCCCACAACCCCACAACACAAACACAAAACCAACAAAATTCACCACCATTCCTCTAATAATGAATCAAAAACATCCTTTTCACCTTTTGTCATTTATCAACCGCTTTACACACACAAAAAGTGACAGATTAAATGATATAAATGGACATCGTAAGTTTGATACTTGTGATACATGTGTACACACATTTCTAATATCGTGTTTTAGGAAACTCCATCGACATGAGATGCTACATTAATACGAGTAATCCATTAATGGTGAAATATATCATATATAGGAGATATTGAAGAAGTTAAAATTGTAGGGTTGAAGGTGAAACACTAGACATGAATGAGTCATGATAAAGAAGGGGATTACGAGAGTTGTTTTTAGAGTTGTATAACCTATTAGAGGGAACATAAACGAACCTCATTTTACTTACGACAAGTCACAAATGGACCACGTTTCACTTTTTCTTACCTTCACCACATCACCTTTTAATGCAAAGTTTGTTGAAAATAAAATCTATCTTGATACTGCTAACTTGAAATGCCTTAATTTTTGTTGGATTTGCAAAGCCTCTAAACGGAAAGGAGAAAGTGGATGTTAGAGTCAATTGTTTGAGGCTTTCCCCTCATGTATGGGTCATCAAATCCTTTGGTAGTCTTCATATAGCTCAAATTTGGGATCAATTTAGACATTTCCTTAGTGTGTTGCCTCCTTTACAAAGTATGTGCATTGTCTGAAAAATAGAAATGGGTTACGGTGGGGACCGTTGGCAAGCTCATTCATTATATCCCCTGAAGCTATTTGAGATCCTCTATATCTTATAATTTGTAAACGACTCAATTGTATTATACTCTTCAAATTGAAATGTTCCTATTTATAACCTTGGATGAGCTAGTCGACCAGAAGGAGGACGTAAGAATGTATGCATTTTTTTTTCAATGCCTCAAACATTAATTATGTTGATAGGAATTTCCAAATGGGAGTCTCGATAGCTATGTTTGTCAAACATCGAGGCAAATGGAAGGTCGAGGTTTTGTGTTAGAGGTCATTAACGGAGGACGACATTAGGACTTTTGATGGGGGAAACCCTAATCACTACGATGATCGGTAAAGAGATACTCTATTCACAAATGTGCGTGATATTGATGACATAAGGAACCCTACATGCGAGTTTATGTATCAAACATATGTAAGTTTCCATTGAAAGTATTCATCAACCACTCCTTGACTTTTGAGATATATCCAATGTTTGTTGCTTGATGACCTACACATCGCACCCCCTTTCTCTTTTTAATGATTGACAAATCATGCATGGGGTTCTTCTATTCCCGTGTCGTGAGAAAGAAGAGTTTCACATTGGTTCCTCCCAACATTTTCTCCACCCCCAATCTTCTCCCCTCTTAAACCCCTTCTTCATCAACCATCTTCCCCTCCATTATTTCGCTCACTCAAGTTTAAATTCCTTGACACATCCCCTTTAACGTTTCCATTGCACATCTCATGCCACGATTACTAGTCAGAGCCCTCCAGGACTCTTATAAGCACATGTGGTGAAAAACACTAGAAGAGATTGTGAAAACATGTACATATTATGATCAACATAAGAGGTCAAATGTGGTCGAACAAAATGAGTAGAAGGTTCATTTGAGCAACAATTACAACGTGCCACCATACCTCAAATGTCATTGTAAAATGTCTCTCAATGAAATCATTATATTTTGTGATATTATATACAGCTTTCCATAGAATAAAAATCAATTTTCTTAGAACATACTTATACACTCATATTGCCATTGCTAATATAACATCCATTAAAGATGTTTAATTTCAATTTAACATGCTTAATTACAATATCATGGGCACGAAGAATGCACTTGTCGGAGCGAAAATATTAATTATTCGAGTGTTCCCGGAGGATAATAAACCCTCAAAACCTATCAAATAACGAACTGATGAAAAGCTAGGAAAAAAATAGGAAAACGTGTAATTAGGGCTTGTTTCAGGCTAAGATTATATAACGACACGACAGATACCTTTGAATATTACACTTAGAAGATTTTTACGTCTCTTGAGTCCAGACTCTGGGTTTTGTGGAGGTTTATGACGCCATTAACAAGGACTTACATCGCCTGCTTCACATAAATTTTCTCCATTGCTTTTTCTTTTTTCACAGTGCTCTAAGGTGGTAAACCATGATTGCGCAGAAGAGGAAGAATCTCAAAAGGAAAAATGAAGACGTCAATTCCGCACCAGCAAAAGTTTCAATGTTGCCCGTGGCCGAGGAGGCTCCCGATTTCCCTCGAGGTAACGAATTTCGCTCTTCAGTTTTTGGGGTGGATGTATAAACACGGGTCTGGGGATTTTAAAATTATTATTGAGGAGTGGGGTTTATGTAGGGGGTGCGAGCGTGCTTAGCCGGTCGGAGGTAGATGAAGCAAGAGCTGAGGCCGATGCCCTCTTTGAGAGGGAGGAGCCACACTCGAAAAAGCGGAAAAAACCAATAAAATCATCATTGAATGCTTTTGAGCACGATGGCGATTCTCTTTTCCCAGTTGGTATTAGTGGAAAGTTACCCAAGTTTGTTAATACTCTCCGCTTTAAGGTATGGAATTCACGTCTGGACAGGATTCATCCTTTGTCTTTATGGGGTATATATGTATTGTGTATATGCGGTGTATAAACAAGGTGTCTCTCTCTGTATGCCAGTACCGAGTATCATAGTGTAGATATGCATTGTCTATGTTTGTATGAGCACATATGCTCTGTTTATATAATGTATGCTACTTAAACAGTACATTTTAGCTTTAAAGCAAAGTTTTAGATTGTAGTCTTCAGATTTGCTTTGCAGTGCATATCTGTAAGGCGAGTTTCTGGAATCAACTGTGTAGTGTTATTCATTTCCAATTTTTCGAGCTTATTTATTTGCAATGTTTTGAGCTTATTCATTTGCAGTTTCTTATTCATTTGCATCGAAATGGCAGGAATGAATAATACTGTGCACTTGATTCCAGAAACTCACCTTACTAATGTTTTGATGTCTTGTACTAAGTTTTTTTGTTTTTGTTAAAAGGTACAAGCCACTTTCTTGTATAACATTTGGGACTGTGTTTACCCTGGCTGGAAAATACTGTTGTAGCCAAGGTTTGATTTGATTTGTTTACCTTAGCAACTGATGTT
The DNA here is from genome assembly GCA_018340775.1 of Taxus wallichiana var. yunnanensis. NCBI lineage: Eukaryota > Viridiplantae > Streptophyta > Pinopsida > Cupressales > Taxaceae > Taxus > Taxus wallichiana. The sequence continues at coordinate 793,511,675 of CM031242.1, forward strand.
CCAAACATTAGTCTACGCCTATCAAGACACCTAGGCTTGAGTATGGCTGCAGGGAAATTCTCTGGCAGGAAATAGGCATCAGTTGCCTGAGGTGTGATTCTGGTGGCGATCCTAGTGACTTAGGATTACACATAATTTTGGGAGGAACTGAACCAGTAAAATGTCAACAGTCTCACCTCTGCATATCCAGTGAGAGGGTTTGCCTCATCTAATTGAGCATTGGCAAAAACTAATTAGAAGTATGGGGTTGATTGTGAGCTTTGAGCCTCAATGGTTCTAAAGTAAATGAAATGTTGTCCACATATGTGATTTTACTTAAGAGAGCATAAGCTGGAAGGAAAGAAATTGTAGATTTCAAAGTTGCAGTAGAATATAGAGTCAATTGACAGCACAAATATATACTAGCAAGGTGAAGCAGCTGATCATGAAAACCTCTCCTATGATGTTTGAAATGGAACAAAAACTGTTACATAAATCGATCTTCAATCCAAAAACTCTTCAATCTAATCTCAAGAAAATTCCATGCTAGCTTTATATAAATTTAATTCATGGGAAGTTGATTTTTTTGATACATTAACAAGGGTTGATGATTATCTCCTCTGTTTAAACTTTATATTGAAAATATCCAAAAGATGTGCATGATTACAATGATTACCACAGGCATGACATGACTTCGATCTGTACCAAAAACTACTAGACAATAGGTAGATAATGCCATCCTTGACTTTTAAAACCATTTCCATACTAAAATACAAAAAAGGAGACTGATATGCATTCCCATACATATTGCAGAATTACAGCATAAACTTGGGAATGGCTTGCATCATTATCATCAACATCTCCATCCCCATTGCAATCTTTGTTCGAGTCCATGTGATTGCCAGTGGAAACATCATTCTGCATTGAACCAATTCCTCGTGAAAGAAAGTTGTGAGACTTCCTAACTCTGACCCACGTTTGCCTTAGCGTCCATGGATCAAACATGAGAACGGGATGCCAAATTTCAGCCAAATCCATCACTGGGAAGTGTTACACCCTTAAGAGCTTGGGACCTGCTGTGTACTTCAATCCTCTCAATATAAAATGCGAGGGACGCAAACCTACCTTCTAATTCTTTGAAGGATGCAATAGAAGTCAAAGCCATGGGTTTCTGTTCTTGAAAAAGGCAGAACAAATGAATCATGAAGTTCACCTCTGTGCTCTTCCCTAACGAATGTGACAACAATGGCCTTTGTAAGCTACCTTGTCTTGTACTACCTAGAGGAGGTTATCCACAAACATGGATGCAACTTTGGAGTTCACTTTGTGCCTGTTAGATAGCTGCATGTATTTGGGACCCAAGGTGTTCTTGATGGCATGGAGCATTGTTTCCAATTGCACAATGAAGATGATGCAAAGCCTTTCGTTAGAGATTGGGGTCGAGAAGGCCATTTCACGGGCTTTTGCCTTTGAGGGAGAGTGAGGGTTTAGGAACACGCCCATGGCAAAAGGGGATGCATGGGAGGGGCAAAGTGAAAATGAGAGGCAAGTGGAAAGGGAATGAAGGGAAAGTTGAGTAAATAAGTAGGCTCAGTTTGTGTGGAAAGCCCAAGGAGCCACATCATGACCAACCAAAGCGGGAACCCATGCACGTGTCTTGAAAGCGTATGCGAAAGATGAGTGCAAAATGGATCATTAGAAAGCCATGTTGGAATTTGAGATGATGCTTTGGCAATGGGCAAAGTCTATATGGCAGGGGCCCTATTGTGAGTGATGAGAGGATTATGATGAGGGAGGATTGGGTAGATCCTTTGAAAGAAGCTCACACAAACCATGTTAAGGGCAACAAATATTATGAACTTTGATTTACTCCAGTTGCCTATTGGCAAGAAGGTCAACCACCCTATTGGCCTCGTGATAGCAATGCCTAACTATGAAGCCAACCAACAATTGCCAGGCTTAGTTGAGGATGTTGCCAATTTTCTAAGTCTTTGATTTTCCAACTTTTATAGCTAGGACCAAATTAAGAGAGCCCCTTTAATGATAATCCATTTAATGTTGCAATTGTGAGCCATTTGAATTCTTCTTATGAGGGTCATTGCTTCGGCCTCGTTGTTTAGGGAACCTGAACAATTTTGGATGACATAGCCTGCTCTTGAGTTTTGGGATTGCCTTGTTATGTTGCATTGAAATTTAGTTTAAAAAAGCTCGATTTAGGAGGTTGCCAACAGGAATTCGCTTGCCTTAGTTCATCCTTACTTGGAGTAGGCATCCTTGATCCATTAACGGGAGACTTGACAAGAGGGGCCAATTATTAGCTAGCTTGATGTCCCATGCTGAGAATGGCAAAGTTGTGCATGCAACATTTGATATTACCATTTATGAGATGACCATGGCCAATCTATTAGCCACCTCAACTAGTGAACTTGATTCACTTCTAAAAATTCATTTGTTCCTTTCCCACTAGATATGCCAAATGAGAATGGACGGGCTGCACACCCAAATGGAAGAAAAAACTGCACACCCAAATGGAAGAAAAAAGTCTTTGGTGTGTAGATAACTAACAAGAAATAGAATATTACATTGCATGAACCCTGTTTATAATCAGGCAAATCAAATGCCTTGAGATCCTTCTAATATCACGAGAAAAAAAAAACTCCTAAAATGACATAGTTGTTGTAAACTTATGCAACCACCTAACAACATGCTAGTAATATGATAACGTTATCCAACAATATGTGACACCCCTCCTTAATGAATGAATTGTATACAATCTAAATGATTTAGTCATTAGGTTAGTAATATGATTATGGACATGAACTTAATCAATGTGTAACACTATTGCCCATGCAACAAACATTGCCGAGTGCTATTATAATCATTATTATACTCACAAAGTGCATGGGTAGCTAGTTGCTTCAAATGCTGTGTAAACTAAGAAGTGGTGTTGAATATTGTGCTCACTGAGTTGTGACTTCATTTGCAATATATATTGATTTGTCTTGAATGTTTCATTCTTCACATGTTTGTTGTTGGAATGGTTAGTTCCAACACAAGCCATATCATCATATTGAGGTAGTTAATCTCAATATAATTAATTAATTGTAATTTCAAGACTAAACACCAATATGGTGTCATGATATTACCCTTTAAGAGTATGCTTGTGTCAATCTGTTGTATGTTTGACTTTTGATGCTCTCCAACCTAAGTTTCTTGGGACATCTAACACACACCATAACTATGGTGGCCTATTGAACTCCATGAGATACACCTTTAATGACCGTTATACCCTTCATGGGTCTATTAGTACCCAATGGTTAGTCATCCCCTTTTGTAGTGTGATCATTCCCTTAGAGCATGGTCCCATGGAGGGGGCTCCATAAATATCTCAGCGGGTGCTGCTGAGAAAATTTAGGAGCATTTTAGCAGTTTTAAGGTCTCATGTTTTTTATTAGTTTCCTCAACAATACTGTTGAGATATTATAGGATCCCATTGGATTTTTATGGTTATTTGTAGGTAAATAAAATCATATTTCCCTCTAAAATCACCAAAAAATAATGGCGGGAATGCATATTATATTCCACATGGACAAAAATTAGCCTAAACTGTAGGGATAACTCCCAGCCCCCTCTCCAGCCACCTCTTAAGTTTAGGGGCAAAAAAAGTGGAGCTCCTATTTTTAGGCCTAGATTCTATTATTTCCTATAGCTGGCTTTAAAAATAAACATGAGACCTTCCGCTGCAAGAAAATAGGAGCTGCAGCTCCTCCATGGGACCATGCTCTTAGCCTCCAAAGGTTTTAAGTGATGGAAGTCCCATCACTTATGACTTGACAAGTACCGTTTTTAAAAGTATTATCAAATTAGACCACCTTGTCACTTGAACATTTTGTTTGATGCCCCTTAACCTTAGGTACAAGTCCATTATTGGATGTGACTAATCTCCACTCATCGTAGAGTGCTCTCACATAAGAACACCTTGTCACTGAACACTTTATTTGATGCGACTTGGCCTCGAGTATTCTCCTTGTCTACTTGATCTTGACCCGGTTCTATCATTTTGTATTTCCTCATTTTGCTACCACAGCCCAATTCTCTATTTTTGAGCGATCTAAAGGGACAAAACATCTTTTGTTAGGAAATATGTTCGTCAATCCTAATTGTCTATTATGTAGACAACTTGATGTTGATTTACAACTTGAGAGAGCTATAATAAGTTCCAATCATGTGGAAAACTTTGGATGAAGCACATTTTGTCACAAAGTTTTTGAAACATAGCTCTGATCAAACAAATTCTTCAACATCACCCATATTCACATTACATGCTAACATTTTTTCAATTTGTAATGTTGCGAGGTTATCTATACCATTGGACATACTCATGAGGTACTTGTAGTAGTGGCCTTCCACTTGTGGCATATTCTTACTACCCATCTTTTTTTGCTTTGCCCAAGTTATGTTTTCTAGCTTTACATTTTAGGATTTCTCGTGGTTTCTTCAAATGTGCTAGGTTCATACATGTGAAACAACAAATGTAATAGCAAAAATTACTTGCTCACCACCTTGCACCATTTGTTTGCTTGTGTGCCTTCCATTACTTGTGTCGATTCATAATCTTGAACATCCTTCACCGTGGTATTATACCACTATGGTCTTCTTTTTAGCTCTTGTGATTTGGCTTTGTGATGGCTGGGCAAAACTCTGCTCTTCATCAAATTCCCCTTGGAACTCGACTTCTCCGATGTTTTTTGTCCGAACCTTGCTTTATTTCAACACCGAATTTGTTCGAGAATCATCATTGTTACCCATACAATACTATTTGAGGATTTACCATTTTACGAGAAGAAATCTTCTCATCTTCCACAATCTTCTACTGTATGCTTTTGATTGTTCACCAAAACCAACCATACCTTTTACTTAAAATACTCACATCCATTAATGAAATATTAACAAATCATGGAGCATGATGTGCACATCATCATGAGAGAATACTTATTGTTTTCACCCTTTTTAGATTTGATTAAGATTTACACATAACCAAAAAGAATGAAATAAAAGCTATATGGGGTTATTCTGATTAATTAACTTCCAACATTAATCATTCAATATTAGAACAATGCATTAATACTTGCAACAAATGTACACGATACAATACAAGTTCACAAACACAAGGGATTGAGTGCACTTAGCTAATTACAAATGATTCTGGACTGATCTGGGTGATTTGAATGATGGGAGAGGGAGTTCTAGACTGAGAGTGCCTTGAAATCTGAAACCATGACTTAAATATTCTCTTGGACAGACCATCAATATAGGGCGGGAATGTCCGTATGGTCTTGACTTGATCTTGCTCTAAACTATGATCTGTAACTTTTTGGGCTTGTTGCTTGTCTGAATATCTTCATCGCTCTCTTTGTTGGTCATTATCGATCACACTTTGTGGGGACCTCTGAATGCTCTACTCAATCTTTCAAACCCTAACCATGGATGAGAAGTCCTATAAAACAAACATTAATCGGGTTGAGGGACCACATGCATTGCACGCGTTGGCACTACTCCAAAGAGGCCTCAAACCACACGTCATTCTCCACCTAACATGTGATATCTAGTTGTAGTGCAATCAGATTTGACATCCTTTCTTTGACAAAGCTTGACTTGAGTTTCTCTCTTGCAAATCTACTTGAGTGAGTGACTTTGAATGCTTGCAAATGTGGGAAGTAGTCCCCTAGACCTAGTGGGAAGCTTTAAACTTGTAGATGGTGCTGCCCTAATGAATGTGCAAAGGTATTTGCAGAGTGTAGGGAGTAGCTTTGGGTGCCTTTTGTGCTAGCTTTTGCAATAGGAGTCCATAAGAGTGCTAGGTTCTAAATGAGGTGAGTTTCACTTTATATATGCTTTTGAAGGTGATTTAAGTTACAAAGGCCAACTGAGAAGGAGTAAATGACCAAAGAATAATGTGCAATTGAAAGTTTAGGATGAAAGTGAGCAAGGACAAAACTGTACACTAGGGTCAGGAATGTGTGAACATTTCTGCCCCTATTGTACGTTTTTGACCCTAGAGAGACAATCTAAAGTGTGAAGTTTGGAAGTTGACCAACAAAGTTTCTTAATGGATTTCATGCATTTAATTCTCGAAATTGTCGACAAATGAGTGTGTATGATCAAGCAAGCTAGACAAGAGACCTAGAGATGTACCAGATGAGAATGGGTAAAGTGCACTTGTTTGAGCAAGAGAGCAATGTCAAGACTAGCAATGTCAAAGAGTAGAATTACTAAATTTGAGTGTCTACATTTGCCCCCTTTAAGTATGAAATGAAATTAATATGCTTAAAGGAAAAGATACCTGAGTGTGTAACACACTTTGTCTTTGTTCGATGTTTGTTTTGCAAGATCCCGCTTTGTTTGGTGTTGGCATGCTCCATGATGAAACTTACAACACAAAGTGTAGTCAATGTCCATGATAAAGAATTGAACTTTAACTCAAATGAAAAGATGTAATGTAAATGAAATTTGAAATTGTAAATAGTGAAATAAAGAGATGTAAAATGTGGAAGGAATACACCTATTTGTTTTGCGAGGGAAGAGTTTCCGTTCTTTGCTTGTACTTGGAGATTTGGATTGTTGAACTTTGAAAGAATTGAGGGTGATTAGTCCCAATTGTGTCGAGGAGATGCCAGAGTATTGGGTGTATGGAACCCAACACACGAATGCCGAAGAGAAAGAAAGAAGAATGAGGAGCCAAGCACCTCGTGAAGGAAGAATACCATGTATCAAAGTCATTCAACAATTCTGATATCTTCCCCTTTAAGTGTAAGAGGAGAGGAAGGACTTCCTACGAAGAACTTAGCTTACTTCGATACCTTCCATGACCCCACAAACCACATTGCTGCAATGAATGGATCTAGGCCCAATTTTGCAAATTAGGACACAATATAAAAGAGAATGAATTTCCCATACTCTCCCCATGTGCCACACAATGAGTAGAAATTGAATAAATTGAAATGTTCTAAAATGTAACTTGGAGAAAGGAGACCCATGCCCCAATATCCATGAAATTGAAATTGAAACTAAAATTGAGTGTTATGGAGAAGAAGGAATGAAACATTTCATGCCCCTTGAAATTGATCTGAAATGAGTCATATGAGTCTAAAATTGTGCCAAAAAATTGTATTGGAAGTGAAAATATGAAACCAATGAGAAAGTTGTTATGTAATCCCCCCTAGGAAAAAACTGTATAAATGGGTTAGGAACATCCATATGGTCATGACCGTATTGTATGTTTTTGACCTTATGCTTGCTTTTTTGAATTTATGTGTGTGATGTTGTTTTTGAGTAGTTTTTACTGTTTTGCTTGTGTCGAGCCCAAAATTCTGTCTTTGTTTGTTGTAGGTGTAGAATATACCTAGATGAATGCCCCCTTTTTTGAGGTGTGTGATAAAGAGTTTGAGTGTGTGGCTCAAAAGAATAGATGTGTAACCATGTCTGATAAGTCTAATAATTTGTGTAGAAAACACATGAAGGGTTGATGTGGTGGCCACCAAAAATAACTTGTACCTATAAAGAGGATGCACATGGTGGAGACCATGGCGTGCAATAAGAGAAACGAGAATAATAATAATATAACAACAATGTCAACAAGAGAACTAGTAGTAATAAAATAAGTGCAATAGTATGCATATGTTAGTGCGAAGATTATAGTCTAAATAAATAATGTCACACAAAAAGATGTAGTGCTGCAAACATGGGGACACCCATGGTGTCATGCAAGACAATCAAGGCCCTTGGGCCTATAATCAAGAGATGCAATGTCACACAAGAAAGACATGATGCCACAAACATGGGACACCCATGTCATGAAGACAAACAAGGCCCTTAGGCCACAATCAGAGTAGCAAAAACAAGTAACTACACACACAACTAACAAACATGTATAGAAAACAAGAGTATCATAATGTGATGAAATGACATAACAAGTGATATATAGGAGCATGTGAAACAATAGTTTATCAACACCACACAAGACACATGTGTTAGTCTGTTAGTTCAAAAGATAGCAAATACACTATGTATGTAATTAAACGTAATGAGGAAGTGAAAATGTACTATAATGAAATAATAACACCTAGTTTGTGTGGAGGGATGCCCCCAGAAGAAGTAAGGAACCACGATAGCTCCTATAATCATGTATCAATCTGTATGTCTTGCATCATGCTCAATATACCTCATGAATACTTGTTAAAAAGTACAAATGCTATCTATCAAACCAAAAAGATAAACATGTATAATGTAAAGTGCTAACAATATATGCTAGATAAACAGGTCCTGATTTTTGCATTATTGAAAATATTTGAATATTTTTACTTTTTGTGATTATATCAATGTTTTTGTAATTTTTTGCATAGCTATGTAAAAGAAAGGGGATAACATGAAAGCTATCCAATGAGAACTCCTAAGGAGGTGAATCAACCGTTGTAGATGATGGAGGCCCGAGTCATAGATGTGCCAAAGAATGTGACTTGACTATTAATCGAACAATGGTAGTAATATGTGCTAAAGAGGGCCTCGGAGAAGAGCAATGTATATAGCGGTGCAACGACCGATATGTGATGTATGAGATATGTATGTTGGACTAAGCATTTGATTGTGCCTTATTAGTGATATTTGCATAACCATGGGAGGACACGCCGTATAGATTAGGCATAACCCTTATATAAGTCCCCGTGAGCATATAGGATGAGGAAACCTATTCTTAAGAAAGAAGGGTGATCCTCAAATATGCCCTTAAGAAACTTAGGTGAAAGGGTAGCGAACATGAGAAGTGTGGACTAGGGATGTAACGGGTAAAGCATTGAATGTGAAAATATTATGTGTGCTTAATTTTGAGTAGTCATATAAGGTACCAAGAATGCACTACGACATTTAAATGCGAAGATTTAGCTTGACGAGACACATACTAGATCTATCTGAAGGGTTTGTTGAAGCTATATGTGCAACTTTTGGGACAATCCCTTGGTCCTTGTTAATCGATTTTGTAGATGGGCTTAGATTGCCCTTGTGTAGGAAGAACTTCGGTGTGAGAAACATCGCCAAATGCAACAATAGAAGAATGCTCATCAAATGTAACATTTGTTGAAGGCTTATGCCATGGAGGAGGTGAAGTAGATCTATCTGAATGCCGTGTCTCATAAGCTATAATGCCTTTGTCTTCTAATAACTTAAGTTTTTGATCCAATGCATAACATTGTTGTCACGGTGTCCATTAATACGATGAAAATTACAAAAGGGATGACCCTTTTCTTGCTCAAAACGATGAGGGTGATGATCATTGGGTGGTAACCGAATTAACCTCTTTTCTATTAGTGTTAACAAAATGTCATGAGGCCAATCAATAGCTTTGTCAAAATAGACGGGTTTCCTTTTTGGAGGGGGTGGCGTCTTAACTTTTAGTTTAGGACCAAGATGGTAAAAGTGTCACCACGATGCAAGACTTTGATTGTGTAGTCATTGGGTATAGATTCTGGTTGTATGTCATAATCATGTGTAACAGGAGGGGTGACAATATTTGTATCCAAATGTTGAGGCTTTTGTGGTTGCCACATATCTTGCTCTAAATCAAGAACATAAGCAAAGCTCATTAAATGAGTCACATGTATCATAAAGTAATTGCTCCTTAAGGGACCATGCGAGGCCTCTACAGAATATAAATTGCATTTCTAAATCACTTGGCTGATATATAAGTAAATGCATGTTGGCTTTGAAGCATAGAATATAATTAGCTACATGCTCGGTCTCACTTGATGTAAAGAAGATAAATGCTCATATGTAGCCCTAGGGCCTCTATTACAACTAAAGTGTGCTAGAAAAACATCTTCAAGGTCGAAAAAAACACCTAAGGAGCCACTAGGAAGATGGGTAAACCAATAGAGAGCATCACTGTAAGACTTTGAGAGAAGGCTTTTAGAAGGAGTCTATCATTGTCATATGAAGCCATAAGTGTCCGATAATGCATAAGATGTCTATATGGATCCGAAGTGCCATCGAACAATTGGAATGTGGGCATGACAAAATTCCTAGGGAAAGGAGCTTGAAATATTTTTCGTGGGATGGGATTGCTATAGATGGTATTAGCATCAACACTAGTATAATAGGCTTTGCTTTCTAGAGTCAATGTATGAACCTTTTATTGTAAATCACCAACTACATGCATAAGAGAAAGCATTTCTTGAGGGGGTATGACCTAGAGATTTAAAGGCTCATTCAAAGGTTGGACTTTGCCATTAAGAATAGCCATGGGAACACTGGTTGGTCTAGGATATATGCTTTCCACCTCCCTTAGAATTGGGTAAAACTTGAGGCTCTAAGGGATGAATCTCAAGAGGAGGTTCTAAAGGGATATTGTCATTATTAATAGGCAAAGTATTCACACTAGGAGATGTATCAACATGTGTATTAGATGCAACCAAAGAAGAAGCAACATGTATATTTTTGCTAATATTATCATTATGCACACTTTCATTTATAATTGGAATGGAAGAAGTAATAATAGAATCATTGCATTTGCTTTCAAGAGGAAGAGTAGAAACACAATGTATACCACGCATAACATGTACACGAGGAAGATAAGATAAGATAAGATAAGATAAATATATTAATGTCCAACGAATGACCACAAAAGTAGGTCAATGGGATTGCAGCCCAACAATATACAAAGTGCGAAAAAGACAAGAAAGCAGAAAAAGAAAAAAGAAAAAAAAGACAAAGTAGAAAGGAAACCCAAAGCCAATACCCCCACAGGTGGGGGCAATGGAGCAAGCGGGGAGAAAGACGGGAGAAGCAAAGAAGGGAATGAAGGAGGGGGCAAATGAGGACCAATGGTCTACTCAGGAATGGTAGCCACACCCCTCCTAACATTAGAGGCCGACGAAAAGAAGCTCCTGATGGATTGACAACCCAAAGAGGGGGCGAAAACCTCCTCCCCTGCTGAGATCTGAGACTGAAGCGACGGCCGGGGGACGAATGGAGCTGGGCTGCCCTCTGGTACGTGTGTGCATCCGATTCTGCTGGTGGTGATCGAGGGAAGTGTGAAGGTCCAACCGGGGACGAATTGATCTATGCACTGTATCTGGGTCAGAAAGGCTCTGTCGTTTAGTTCCTCCACTGCGGGGTAGAACCGGAAAGAAGGTTGTAATTTGTCTCGTGGGGATGACTCTCGGAGGGGGATGAAGAATCTGGTCCTGGAGCAGCAAAGACTCACGGATGTAGAGGGCAAGACACCGCTGGTCAATATATCTGAAGAAGACCGGAGAGTCTGAATCCCTCTGAAGAGGCAGTGAAATCGTCCTCTGATCTCATAGTATATGGGGCAATGGAAGATGAAATGAGTCTCGGTCTCCACCTCTTGAAGGCTACAGAGCCTACAAAGTCTGTCATCCCGATCAATGTGGTGATCAGTCTCGCACCGAAGTCTGTGGGAGTCGACTCAAAATTGACCCAGAGGTATACGAAGGGCATGCACCCAATGACGAGAGGTGTACTAAGGGCGGATGATGAGTCCATCTCTGATTTCAAGAAAGTGCTCTGCATAAAAGGACATCTTAGGGCGCAAACCCCCAGGAGGGTTCACCCAAGTAGTTTGAATGAAGCTCCTGTAGATATCTTCCCGGATGGACCTGTTCAACACTTGCTTGGTGGGCAAGAGATGGCCCAGGAGCATTCGGGAATCTTGGAAAGGGGAGACGATCAATCGGATACCAACAATCAGCAAGGCGAAAGTCTCGAAAAACCAACAACGGCCCCTGACTGGCAATACTCATAGAGGAACAATAAGCGAGATACAAATACCTATCCTCTGCTCATCGGAGAGATCACCAAACCTCCTGATACGGTGAAGAAAGGTTGATATGTCAAATATAGTCTCCAGACGGAAAGGTCGGGCTCCGAACTCTGCCAAAATAATATGTTGGGGGACCGTCTGTTTGCATTTGATGAAGCGGCGAAGGAGGAGAGTCTGAATCCTCTCAGCAGAAGCCCAATCTGTGTCTAAAAGGGAGGGCCCCTGACAACAGACCCATAGAGAACAGTGGGGCGGATGAGGGAGTTCATAAGAAACATCTTGGAGGAGATGTCTTGGAAGTGGTGCCGAAAGCATTCTCTCGAGAATGGCAAGAGACCCATACCCTTTATTCACCCTCGGCTGAAGAGCATGCCTCATACTGAATCTAGGCCCTGAGAACTGGACTCCCAGGTAGGTGTATGTATTAGTAATTTCAACCTCCTTGCCCCTTGAAGAAAAAATGGAGGTGTGATGTCCTCAACCCGTTGAAGACCATGACCTTGGTCTTACCCAGATTGACCGTCAAATGCCGAAGATCACAAGAATAAAGCAAGTGCATCAAGTTGTCTTTGAAGCCCCTCAGGAGAAGAGGCGAGTAAAACAATATCGTCGGCAAATAGGAGAATAGAAATCAAGACGTGGTGAAGAAGGCAACCATCCCCTTCTTGAATGTGATCCCGAAGAAAAGATTCCAACTCATCAATATAAATGCCAAAGAGGGTAGGAGACAGGGGCACCCTATTTAACCCCAATGGTGCTCCTGATGAAATCAGACATTCGTGTGCAGTACGAAGACGACCAAGGATGGACTCATAGAGGCGCATGATGGCGATAATAAGAATCTCAGAGATACCAATGTCTTGGAGCCGCTGGAAGAGGGCCATGCGAGGTACGAGTCAAAAGCTTTTCGAAAGTCTACAAAACAACAATAAACTTTCGAAGAGCGGTGATGGGCCTCCTCAATAATAGCCCGAAGGGTGAAGATGTGGTCGATGGTGTGGTAACCAGGGTGAAAACCAACCTGACCTCTGGCTCTGAGTTGCTTCTGCTCCAAAATCTCGGACAACCACCTGTGGAGAACTGTAGCATAGAGTTTGGAGAAAGAATGGCCCACCATGATAGTCCTGTAGTTGTTCGGATCAGAAATGGACCCAACTTTGTGAATCGGGTGAATGATATGATGAGACCAAGTAGGAGGGAAGCCCATGGTAACCACCTGATTGAAAAGATCTGTCAAATATTTACCAAAGACCTCAAAACCCTGCTTGAAGAACTCAGCCTGGAAACCTTCCACATCCGCTGCCTTGCTACAGATTCAAAATCCTTATTGCCTCTTTGATATTGCGGTGAGTGAAGGGATTACCAGGCGGTGGGATGCCAATTTGGGTAAGTTGTTGCCCGGAACATCGTAAAGGGTAGAGGTGTGGGAAAAAATGGAGATAGGATCGATCGTCGTGGAGGAGGGGGAGTGGCGGGGAAAGACAGTACGCCAGAAGGACCGAGGGTTAGTCCTAAGGGAGGTGGAAAGCATATATCTGCGGTGGGAAATGAAGGATCGCTTCTTACGGTGGAGAAGGCACCGGTAGGCAACCTTAAGAGTGGGGAAGGAGGGGAGGGCATGGGTAAAAGCCTGGCGAAGGCGCCGGTGAAGGGATTTGCACTCTACATCATACCATTGGTTCATGGGGCAAGATTTAGTAATACTAGTGGCCGAGGGATGGGTGGTGGAGCTGGGAAAGGATCTCAGGGCAGCCTCCCACATGGCAGAGGAAAGGCATGTGTACTTGGCCTCCGCACTAGGCAGAGTTAGAGAAGTGGGGCTTAGAGGGGAGAAGGTCGCGGATGTGGGATGAGTAAGATCCGTAGTCCCCTTTATCAAACTGAAAGGAGATGTGAGGGGGTAGTGGGGAGGGGAGGAGGGGTGGTGGTGGTAGGAGGACTGGCGACCAAAGAGAAAGATAGGACTGCATGGTCGGCAAGGGGAATGGGGGAAACAGAGGAGTAGAAGAGGGGTGAGATATCCGGGCTGGCGAGGACATAGTCCACCACGCTAGTGCCCCCGCCATGGGGACGACATGTGAAGAAACGTGAATCCGGGAAGTGCTCGATCCCGTTAAAGATCACCATCGCCTGTGACTCCCGAGCTGGAGGAGGAACCGTCCATAAGCTGTGAAAGGGCCATCTGTATCCTCAGAAATCCTATGCAGACCAACTGACACAGGGTCAATCCTCTGTGTGCAGAGCGTATCCTTTGATCTGTCATGAAGAGAAGAACTTATATCATTATTATATCTAGAAGTGTTAGTACACTACTACACACAATATCATTATTTTGGCATTCAAATCAAATACAAGAAGAATCATGTGCAAGAGAGGTAGACATGTTACAATCAAGCTCACCATTTTGCATTCAAGAGGAGTAGGAGAAACACAAATATGTTCATTTAATTCATTTGTACTCTGTATGTCATCATAATGGCTATCACTATGAATTGATTCTAGCTCATTATTCAAGCATAAGGAACATCATCAATCAATGTATAAATGGAAGGAATATCATCCGTATGTAAGCTAGAAACACTTTCATCATCACTAGAATCTAAAGCATCTATGACATCATCATCTACTAGTGGGAAAAATTGTGCTTGTTCATTATCACTATTCCAACCATCTACATGACTTGCAAAGCAAGGATCAACATCTTGGTGATGAGTAGAAAGAGGAGGTAGACACTTGGTTCTTTCCTTCATAGTAAAGTGGCTTAAGGAAATACATGTAGTAGGGGTAGGGCCATAGCGGGGAGGATGGTCTGTAAATAATAGTGAATTGGGATCTATATTAGAATTAAATACTATGTCATCTTGAGGGGAGTATGAAAATGGAGTAACATTCCTTGCATCCTCATAGGTGGTATGGACCTGATTAGAGGGATAATAACCACCATGATTCCACAAGGCACGAAACAAGCCATGATCACACACAAATGCATAGAAACCAACCACACATGCACCCTAAGGCAGCTCTAGGGTTTTGAAATCAGCAGGCCTAACCTATAGAAACTTGGCAAGATCTTAAATTAGGTGAAGGATTCGATCGTCAAGTTCACCAAATGTTTTCATCTTTTTTAGATTTGATTAATATTTACACACCCAAAAAGGAATGAAATAGAAGCTACAAGAGGGTTATTTTGATTAATTAACTTCCAACATTAATCATTCAATATTAGAACAATGCATTAATACTTGCAACAAATGTACACAATACAATACAAGCTCACAAACACAAGGGATTGAGTACACTTAGCTGATTACAGATGATTTTGGACTAATCTGGGTGATCTGAATGATGAAAAAGGGAGATCTAGACCTGAGAGTGCCTCGTCTTAAAAGTGTGAGTTGAAGATTTTGGACCATACAATAGGGGCATGAATGTTCGTACGGTCTTGACCTTGCTCAGAACTATGATCTGTAACTTTTTGGGTTTGTTGCTTGTCTGAATATCTTCGTTGCTCTCTGTCGGTCACTATTGGTCACATCGGGGGCCTTTGAATGCTCTGCTCAATCTTTTAAACCGTAACCATGGATGAGAAGTCGTGCAAAATAAACATTAGTTGGGTTGTGGGCACCCTCAGCACTACCAACGTTGGCACTACTTCGAAGAGGCCTCAAACTGCATGTCATTCTCCACCTAACATGTGATGTCTAGCTATAATACAATCAGATTTGACATCCTTTCTTTGACGAAACTTGAATTGAGTTTCTCTCTTGCAAATCTACTTGAGTGCCTTTGAGTGCTTGCAAATGTGGGAAGCAATCCCCTAGACATAGTGGGAAGCTTCAAACTTGTAGATGATGTTGCCCTAATAAATGTGCCGAGGTATTTGTGGAGTGTAAGGAGCTTTGGGTGCCTTTGGGTGTGTCTTTGAGTGCAGGAGCTTTGAGTGCCTTTGAGTGCTTGCAAATGTGGGAAGCAATCCCTAGACCTAGTGGGAAGATTCAAACTTGTAGATGGTGTTGCCCTAATGAATGTGCAGAGGTATTTGCGGAGTGTAGGGAGCTTTGGGTGCCTTTTATGCTAGCTTTTGCAATAGGAGTCCATAAGAGTGCTAAGTTCTAAATGAGGTGAGTTTCACTTGTTTATATATGCTTTTGAAGGTGATTTAAGTTACAAAGGCCAATTGAGAAAGAGTAAATGATCCAAAGAATATCGTACACTTGAAAATTCGGGATCAAAGTGAGTAAGGGCAAAACCGTACACTAGGGTCAGGAATGTATGGATGCTCTTGCCCCTATTGTATGTTTTTGACCCAAGAGAGACAATTTGAAGTGTGAAGTTTGGAAGCTGACCAACAAATTTTCTTAATGGATTTCATGCATTTAATTTTAAAAAAAAACTGTCGACAAATGAGTGTGTATGATCAAGCAAGTTACACAAGAGACCTAGAGATGTATCGGATGAGAATGGGTAAAGTGCGCTTGCTTGAGCAAGAGAGCAGTGTCAAAGAGTAGAATTACCAAATTTGTGTGTAAGCAACATGAGCTTGCCAAGAACATTAGTTACATTCATGTAACAACAAGGTTACATTTATACATGAAGGTTACAATTTGAATTCAAATTGGCCCATCCAAATTAGGGGCAAAACATTTTTCCATAAATGCTCATCTACCCCAATTGCCTCTTCAAACGGCTTGCTTTCCAACTCCACCTCGAAAATCTCGCACCGTGATTTTTGCGAATAGATGGCGGGTTGGTGGTGTTTACATCTTAAATATATGAGATGAAAATGCGAAGTGCACAAACAATATATAGTATGTAAGGGTTCACTACAGGAGATATTCTGATTTAATTAATTTACATTTAACCTTACATAATAAAAAAACACATTAATACTTGCAACAATGATAAAGCAATAAAATGATAGCTCAAAAACGAAATGAAGACGTAGCTATATAGATTGGGACAGGGGAGATTTGGGTGTGCGAGACAGTGGAAAAGGTTGATAAGAGGCCGTTGGAAAATTCCCTAGTGCATGATTGTAAAATTGCAGACGGTCTTGCCTTGAATTTTTACAATCTTGACTAGATCTTTACAATCTTGGACCCTTCTACAGTGCAACTTCGTATCATTTTGTGTGCTTCACTCACCTTGAAATGTGTTTCGCTATATGTCACTCATGTTTGCACAATCTTGACACAACTTGTAATCACTTGCTTCAAAGTGGAAATCCTAGATACTTGCAATACCCTTCGTTAAAGCATTAGGTAACACTAGCATAAATCATGTGTGTGGTGAGGCATGACTACCCTTGGCGGTTAACCCTTGTTGAACCAATCCAAGTGTTGCACTACATGCCTTCGAGTAGGATAAAACCTCATGTAGTTATCCTCGGTGCTTGTGCAACTGTGAGTGTGATCTAAACCAACCCCTATGAGTGCCTTCCGTCTATTTACACAAAGATAGTGGCCTAACTATAGAGTAGAGAATGTACCCAACTCGGTAGTAGTGTGATGTAGTGTGCTTCAGTTGTTAGACTAAACCCTTTTGTCCCTTGAAGACCTTTGACAATGCATGGAGTGACTTTGCTTAAGACATGGCTCTAGTACCTTTGCATGCATGAAAATGGAGGAAGCTACTCTTTGTCTTGGTTGAGTGTTTCGAGACTTGTAGTCGTGATCATTGTAAATGATGTGCAAATCTGTTTTTTGGAAGTTTTAGGAGAGCCTTGAGTGCTTTTGGATTGATTTGCAATAGGAGCTTATGAAAGTGCTAGGTGAGTTATAAAGTGATATTGATTTGCTTATATAGCCTTTTGTAGGTGAAATATTATGATAAAGATGACCTAGGAAGATGAAACGACACAATAAAAATATTCAAATTGAAATTAGAAGTGGAAGGTACAAAGGGGTAGGATTGTACAAGTCGGCCAAGGCCGTCTGACTTATCATGACTAAATTGTATGCGGTTTTGGATAGAAGCTTGTGATTAAAACCAAGGATTTTGGAATGATGCATACAGATGATTCATTGGTTTTCTCAATTAATAATTCTCGAGTTTTCGATAAAGCGTAATGTGGAGATGAGCAAGTTAAGAAAGAGTTAGAGAGATGTACCGATTTGACTTCGAATGTGAGCATTTGTCTTAAAGCAAGGAGCATAGCCAAACTTGTTATTGCCAAAGTCTAAGTTACTAACTTTGAGTGTCCACATTTGGCCCCCTTTAAGCGTGTAATAGAAAATTGTATACTTAAAGAAAAACGTATTTGAGTGTGTACACACACTTTGTCTTCGCTTGACAATTGTCTTTTGATGTGTTTGTGTTGGCATGCTCCATGGTGAAACCTGCAACATAGAGTGTAGTCAATGTCTATGATAGAAACTAAACTGTAACTCAAAGTATAAATTACGCTTATAACTTCCGTAACATTTGAATTTGTACAAAGTTAAGGAGATGCAAAACATGGAAGGAATACCCCTGTTCTGTATGCGGTGGGAGGAGCTCCCATTCTTGTTGTACTTTGAGATTTGGAGTTGTTGAAATGTTGAAGGATTGGGATGATCACTCCCAATTGTGTCAAAGGAGAAACTGGAGTGTTGAGCGCAAGCAACCCAACACCGAAGAGAGAGAGGAGCTGGAGTACCCCGTCAAGAGAGAAGACTGTATCAAAATCTTTAGTAACCTTGATATTTTCCCCTTTGAATTTGTGATAAGAGAGGTAGGATTGCCTATGAAGAACTTAGCCCCTTTGATATCTTCCATAACCCCACAGACCACACCACCGTGGATGAATTTAGGTCCAATTTTGTAACAATGTTTTGCAATTCTTTGAGTAAGATTTTGTAACTCTTGAGTGAGATTTTGAAATTGCTAAGTAAAATTTAGTAATTGCTAAGTAAGATTTTTCTAATTGTTGGGTAATGAAAAGGAGAAAAAGTCACGCGCCCCTCATTGTTTCCGAGTAGTGTAAAGGAGAAGAAATGAAGTACTCATACCCCGTATAATGCTTTGAATTGAGTAATCTGTGTTTGAACTTGCATAAGAAGTCTATAAATAGCTAAAAGAATTTGAAACTATTGGAAATATCGAGAATTTGCCCTCTGTTTGGGAACATCCAACAAGGTCGGGATTGGAGTACGGTCTTGATTGAATTATGCAGCTTTGATTGGAATTGATTTTTGCCACTTTATAGTATTTATGCCTATGTTTGAGGTTTTTACCCTATAAAAACTTGTTCCCGTATCCTGTAGTGTTCATGTACCGGCTATCGATATAGAATATATCCGGATGAATGCCCCCTCTTTTGAGGTGCATTTGATAAAGCATTTTGAGTGTGTGGCTCAAAGAAAAAATGTATACCCATGTTGGATAAGTGTGATAATTTGCGTTGGATCACATAGAAGGTTGAAATGGTGGCCATCGTTGGGAACCTGTTTTGCAAAAGGGTTTTGCGAATGGTGGAGACCATGGTGCTTAAAGGCAACAACATGCAAACACAAGCAAGGGTAGCAATAATATGTGTATGGAAGTAAAATTAACAATGTAGATAGTCAATTGAGCTAACATAAGTAGTAGTATAGAAACATATTCATATAAAGGTACGGAGTTGTATAATGGGACACCCAAGGTGTCACAAGAAAATCACAATAGAAGGCACCATGTAGGCCGCATACACAAGTAAGCAAGTGTATTCATGCAAAATAAGCACAAATCCTCAAACATGGGACACCCACAAAGGTGTCACAAGACACTCAAGGCACATAGGTCGTATAAAATAAGCAATCAAGTAATCAACATAAGCAACTAGTCAAGTAAGGAAGTAATCAAACAAGCAAATGTAGCAAATAATGAAAGTAGGAAATGAAGTACTCATGCCCTCTCGTATAATGCTTTGACCGAGTAATTTGTGTGTAAACTTGCTTAAGAAGTTTGCAAATAGTTGAAAGAATTTGAAATCGTTGGAAATTTATGAGCGTTTTCCCTATTCGAGAATGTCTAATAGGGTTAGGAGAGTAGGTCTTGAGAGTATGGTTTTGACTGGAATTGATGTTTGCCACTTTTTAGTATCTAAGTTTGTTTGAGGATTTTTACCCCATGAAAACATGTTCTTGTGTCCCGTAGTGTTCTGATCGACCGTCGATATAGAATATATCCAGATGAATGCCCCCTCTTTTGAGGCGCGTTTGATAAAGTATTTGAGTGTGTGGCTCAAAGAAAAGATGTGTACCCATGTTGGATTAGTTTGATAATCTGCGGTGGATCACATAAGGCTCTGATAATGGTGTCCACCATTGGGAGCTTGTACTTCCAAAAGGGGGTTGTGCATGGTGGAGACCATTGCGTGCAAAGATAACATCATGCAACACACAACATGTAAGAGTAGCAATAGTATGTGTATAGAAGTATAAGTAGCGGTGTAGAGATAGTCAATCATGCTAACATAATCGTAGTATAGAAACATGGTCATATAAAGGCATGGAGCGTAAACATGGGACACCCAAGGTGTGACAAGATAATTGTAATAGAAGACACTATAGGCTGCATACAAAGAAGCAAGTGTATACACACAAAATAGGCATAGAGCCACAAACATGGGACACCCGTAGTGTCACAAGACAATCAAGGCACACATGCCGTATAGAATCAACAATCAAGTAGTCAACATAAGCAAGTAGTCAAGTAAGGAAGTAATCAAACAACCAAGTAATCCACATAAGCAAGTAACACGCAAGTGTAACAAATAAAGATAGTGGAAACATATATAACAAGATAAGTTAGCACTACACAAGACACATGTTAGCTCAAAAGATAACATATACACAATATATGTAATCAAGCATAATGAAGAAGTGTAAAGTAACTGAAATGAAACAAAAACACCTCTATAAAGTATCGGATGCTCCCAAAGAGTAGTGTTAGTGGGAAGGGACTAGCAGACATCTATCATCGTGTATCACCCTTCGTGTCACAAGACAATCAAGGCATGCGGCCGTATAGAATAAGCAATCAAGTAGTCAACATAAGCAAGTAACAAAAGCAATGTAACAAACAAGTGTAGCAAATAATGATAGTAGAAACACATATAGCAAGATAAGTTAGCACTTTGCAAGACACATGTGTTAGTATTGTTAGCTCAAAAGATAGAATATACACAATTTATGCCATCAAGCACAATGAGGAAGTGTAAATTAACTGAAATGAGACAAAAGCACCTGTATAGTGTAGTAAATGTTCCCAAAGAGTAGTGTTAGTGGGAAGTGACTAAACCAACATCTAGCATCGTGTATCACCATGTGTGTGTCTTTCATCAAGCTCAATATACCTCGTGAATATGTGTGTAAAAGTATATAGAAAAGTATTGTATCCATCAAACCAATATGACAAACATGTATAAAGTAATAAGCTAACCAATCAAAGTGCGAATAGGTCCTAATTTTGTAGTTTTGGCCAATATGTGAATGGTTTTATATTATGTGATTATTTGAATGTTTTTGTCATTTGTAAATAACTATGTATGAAAAGGGGATAACACAAGAGCTACCCAATAAGAGCCTCATTAGGTGGTGAGATAGATCCTTGGCAATTCGCTAAGATGTTTGGTAGGAGAAAAGGTAGGAATATGGGATTCAATTCTTGCGCAAGCAAAGTTCGCATATAACAACTCTGACAATAGAAGCATTGGGAAGTCACCTTTTCATATTGTGTATGGAACAAGTCCACGAGGAGTTGCAGAGTTGTCACAAGAAGAAGGAAGAAGTATGGAAGTCAAGATTTCATGCAGTATATGAAGGAGGTGCACGAGCAAGTGCGCATATGATTAGAGCAAAATAATGTAGTATAAGGAGCGCGTAGATTTGAGGAGGGGACACTTGGAATTTAAGGTTGATGATTTAGTTCTTGTGCACTTGTATGAAGAAAGGTTCTCGCGAGGAATGTATGACAAATTCAAGTGGCGAGAGGATTAAACCGTGTAGATTCCTAAGGAGATTTGAGGAGAACGCATGAGTTGGAGCTGTCGAAGGGATATAGACATCTCGCCTAACTTTAATATAGTCGATCTATAGCCATATCTTGAGGGGAAGACAAATGAAGAGGATTGTGTAGGAGTAGATTGGAGGCACCAACTATTAAAGCAGAGGCATGTAGAAATTGAATGCATTTTGGATGACCATGTAGTGAAGACGACGTGTAGAAAGGAGCATAAAGAACTTTTGGTGAAATTAAGAGGTAGAGGGGTCGAATATACGTCATGGCTTATCAAGCTAAGATTGCTAGACTTGGTGATTACATTATAGACCTTGAAACCCACTTGAACAGGGGGCTCAAGTTTCTTCTTACCTAGGGTGTTTGATGTAGGAATTTTGGGTTCTTGAGCAATCCTACGTCACAAAAGAAATATGTAGAATTAATTAATAAAAACTTGTGTAATGTTGTGCCACTCCCAAGTAAGCCGTGCAAAGAACCAATGCCTTAGTCATTCTCGTGGAAATCGTGGAAGTCTATCCTAACCACGCAAAGTCATTCTCGTGGAAATCGTGGAAGTCTATCCTAACCACACAAAGCTTCAAGGTTGCATAAAACATCAAATCCGCACAAGCTTTGCCTTGCTTGCACAAAGCTAAACTTAGGCGAGATGCTATGCTTAGACAAGCCGCGCAATACCCCATGCCGCATAACACTTATACACAACATCGCAAGTTGGGAAATACTATCTCGTGCATCGAAATCGCACACGCCTTGCATAGTGAAATTTCACACACCTTGCACAAAATAAACGCTCATGCCTTGCGTAGAACGCCGATGCTTAATTGAGACTACTGATGCTTACCCATGCCATGAAACAATTCTTAAAGCTTCCAATCGTTATCAAGACCACAAAGCCTTTGTATTCATGCGGAATCACCCCCATTTGTTTCAATGATGAAATCTGTGTTAGAAGGATCTCTTGTCAACATTGATACAAATGGTAGGGGACACACGTGGTTCTTGATCTGTCCATCACGGCCAGGGACCAACCAAATGATTTGATTGAGCTTGATCCAACGAGGAACTTCTAGAACAAATTAATGGCGATTCGAGGTATATTTTGCAAGGTATCTTTACTTGCAACATGCATACTTGTTCTCCGCCAGAAGCTTCTATGAATTAAATAAATAGAAGGGGGCTAGAAGTGTCAAAGCATCGAGGAAGAGAGTCTACCCTTCAGTTTGGGAAAGCGTCTAGTGATAAATCGCTGTTTTGAGATGAGTATGGTCCTGCAGAGACTTTGTAGATTCTGCAAGCTTAGGATAGGTTTAGGATTTGGAATTCTTAGGAGATTGCTTGCAGAGTTTTGTCATAAGACTGTAATTGGAGTTTAGTGCCATTTTGCCTAAGTCTGTAATCTTTCCTTGTATTAATAAAATAAGCTTTGTTGTTTTCTTGTTAAGAATTGTGCTCGAGATCTTGCTTTGGTGAGATCCGACTCTTATATAGGTTGCATGGTGCAAGGCATCCCTTCAGTGGGAATCCTAATTGCAACTGCATCACCCCACAAGGCAAAGCTCCAATGCTCCAATTCTGCTCGCCTTTCAACCTTTCTTGTAAGTGTGGTTGAAGGAGGAATTTGACAAGTAACAATAATTTTGCATTATACTCGTCTTTTTTCTTCCTCTGTATTTGCATGTCCATAAGTTTTGGAAAGATAATGTAATGGTCTGGGCCTCAAAAGTAATCCACGCAGCTCATATACTTCATTAGCTTCTCCCAAGCTGCTTCTTTCACAAACGAGGATGCTTTCTCCATCGCTTTCTGACTCTCCTTCATCCGTCTTGTTCGTATTTGTTGACAGCAATGAAGACCATCACTCTTGTTCTCCGGCCTGCCCTTATTTGTTTCTAGTCAGGCGTGATTTGCACTGCCTTGTCAATGTATTTATTGACAGGTTGTTTAGGTGAAATCATATATCCTTGATCTTCATTGATTTTGCACATGTGCCTTGAGTTTTCCATTCACTATAACCTCACAACCCTTAACGCCACTTTCCTTGATGAACCTTAGTGCACCAGAGCAAGTCCTTCTGACAGTAAGCCCTCTCATGAATTTGTAATGAAAAGATTCAGCTTTGCAATTGCATGTAGTCCCCTTATTGTTCACCTTCTCCAAATAAAGCTGAAAAGTGTTCTTTGTTGAGTCCGTCAATTGCTGAAGAATTGGCTGACCTTCAATCTCTTTCTCCTGTATAATTTCTTAGTTTCCATGCCCGCCATTATCACAAATGCCTTCACGTAGTCTATGTTGCTCAGTGCTCACCATGTGTAAAAGGCCCCTTTTATCTGCTCCCTGACCATGAATTACAACCATAGCTTTCAATTGTGGCCACCTGAATAAAGTAGATTGGTTGCACCCAAGAACACAATCCAAACACCATTCCCAACAGAATACGCAATGGGATGGCAAATACTCATAAGCATGTGTACAAGTCAAACAAAGTTCACACCAACTGGAAGGTCGTATCGTGAGTATACTGCACATCCAAATCCTTGATTTTCCGTATCTTGTAACCATTACCCAGGCTTCTTCAATCTTGAAGTTCTAAACCAGAAAATTCTTTTTAGAACAATCATGAAATCTTGCAGCAACAAAATATTTCTTCATAAAATTATCCATGCAAAATCATACCCTTAGTCACCGGTCTCTGAGGTGCGAGACCTCAGAGCTTGGTCTGATACCATCTAAGATTTATTTATGGGAAGTTGAATATTACATTGCATAGGGCCTGTATGTATAATTGGGAAAACAGGATGCAATGAGATTCTTCTAATATTACTAGAATAAACTAACTCCAAAAATAAACTAGTTGTTGCAAACTAGTGCGACCACCTAACAACATGCTTACAAGTTACAATATGCGTAAAATATATCTAATACTTAGATCATTTCTACTTTAAATTTCTTTAAAAATGACATCGTGTTTCCCTCTGTTGGCATACCCATCCATGCTTATAATAAAGTGTCACGGAGGATATTCCTTAATAATCACGACTGTATAATTATTCTTCTTCCTCTTCTTTTTGTACTTTTTAGGGCTCTGTATACAACTTATGGTTACATTATATTCAATCCTAACTATTTTAACATTCTAATGGGGATTTGTCACGTAACATTCTTCCTCTCATATATACAACTACCCTCAGTTGCTTAGAAATCTATTTGTAATTTAAATAACTTCTACATAAAAATAATATTAAGCTCATCGCTCCATCACAAGTCGTATTGATAGATCTGATATAATTCTCTAAAACAAGTCTTGACATCATTTCATAAAAATATTTGTTGCATCTGCGACATTGATATAAGCAAGTCTTCACATAATCTTGTATAAATATTTGTTGCATCTGCCACATTATTGCAATAATTTGGTATCAATATGGTTCTATTTTCATTAATCATTATAATCTTATTCATTTAGATGGTCTTGATGAATAAAAAAACAAGAGCATCAAAGACTTATCAAATTCTGAAAAGATACAAACCATAGTTCACATACTCGACAACTTAAAAATACTTAAAACTTATTAAAAACATACATTTTATACAAAATATAGTTACAAAATGTATCAAATGAGTCTGTAAAATGTTGGGAAAGTGTTTTCTATTAGATTTGAATACAAATAGAGTACAAAATCACATCATCATGTGAATACAACAGCCAACTAATAAGTCTTATGAATTTATGATGATTGTCATTGAAAATCATCATCATAAATTGCATATCCATGCAAGTTACAAATTACAATAATTTACAATTTCCTTCTCCGTTTTACCGAAAAATTGGGGAGAGGGTCATAAATTGCATATTCATGTAAGTTGAAAATTGCAGTAATTAACAATTTCCTCTTCCCTGTTCTACTGAAAAGTTGGGGAGAGGGTCTAGTGTCTCTAGTCCTTGTACTCGGTTGTGACCCCGTGCTCCTAGAAAGTTGCGACTATGGCTCCACCCTGGTACTAGATGGCAATGACTTCTCTTTTGCCTCTTGTTTGACATCATCTACAATGATATCATCCAATTCAATCTCCTTGCTTCTTCTTCACCCTTCATGGCTTCCATCTCAAAAGTAACAATTTCATCCTCTCGTGAACGTGGGGATCTCCTTTTCTTGTGTAGTCCAGTCACTGTAGAGATCAATCTCATCCAAATCAATAGGATCTTATGATGTGTCCTCCACCTTTCTTGTGCAAAGCTGAAGATTGTATTGCAAAAAAACTAGGACATTGAATCAACTTATTGTGCTTCTTCATGTGAATCGCCTTAAACAAACTTCAGTTACAGTCACATTCAAAAGTGTTACAAGTTTGAGATAAAATTTGAGGTCTAGCTTTTGAAGATTTGGGACTTTTTTGCCATATTCCCACTAAAATCCTACAAACAAGGTATTAAAAAGGAAAGTAATTAGTAGTTGTAAATTTGTAATGTGCAAGTAAAGGCACCAATTTTTGTTTCATGGTGTCTTGGTGGCTCTCCTTCGATAACTAATGGTGAAGAAAAGGGCCTTTCGCTAGCCTAGTTGTAATTATGTAACTCAAAAATAATGAGGTTCCTCACCTCAACCTTAGGTGTCTTCCTCTCAATGCATGTTGAAATGAATCACATAACCTCCCAATTAACATCTATGAAGCCGTCAAAGAAGATAAACTTGGGTTGAGGTAGTACCCCATTGCATGATTGGGATGGGTGGGGTTGATTGTTCTACCTCCGATCAATTAACTACCAAACCGGGACCAAATTTGTCAATATTCTCCTTGAAATAGTTTTGGATGGCTTCTCTAACCTTATCCATGGCCTCAAAAATGTATTCATTGGGTTTTTTTCCCCATCCACCAAGCAAAAATCCTCACCAAAGGCTCGACATTTACAAACAAACTAGAGTTACAATTACTTTAATAATATTTTTAATTTAAAACATTGAAAATAAAGGAATTGACTTGAAATTTAAATTGAAGTTTGAAGTTAACTTGATGATCTCTACAACCCTCTTTGCAAAGATATGATCAAAAAATGTTTTTGCAGTCCTCTCTCCGTAAAATTTCTTTGAATATGTTGACACTAGCCATGCTTGACTTGCAAACATCTGCTTCAACAGTGTCAACCAATTATAAATGCTTTGCCATGTTAGGAAGTTAGTTGGAAACCTTATGACACTTGCCCATACAAATTCTTTCCCCTTGATGTGATCTCTCATCAAGCTAAGAATCAAATGGTGTTTGTAAATGTATTTGTGATATTTATGGCAATTTCTACAACTCGTCTCACCCAATCAATTTTGCCAACGTCCTCTAAAAGAAGGTCAAGGTGATGGGCCGCAAGGGGTCCAAAAAGTGATGGATCCTATCTTGAAGTAGTCTCCTAGGTGCCACATATGTTGCTGCATTTTTAGTGACAATATGCACAACATTCTCGATGCCCAACTCTAAGAGAACCTCTTCCAACATAGTACTATATTTTTGCATTGTTTATTGTGTTAGAGGCATCAATCGATTTCAAAAAAACCATCACACCATTTGAAGTCGCTAAAAAAATGATGAGGGTGAAGTTCTTTCCATTTGTCTACCCGTCTGAAAGAATGGTGCATCCAAACTTTCGCTACTACTTATTTTGTTCTTCAAGAATTAATTTTGTATTTGCACAATATTTTGGAGCAACCTCCCACTTAAGTCTTTTGGAGAGTGCGCTTTGCACTGTTTTGCTGCAACTGTCAACGACATCTCCAAATACTGCCAATACAGGCTGTTCGCTAGGTTGAAGGGAAGGTTGTTGTAATATCAAAAATTACACATGCCTTATTTGCTTCCTAGTGCACCTTCTTGTTCCACCCTATACCTTGTAGTGAAGGTTGTGCTCTAGATATGTATCTAGGCACAAAAATCTATTTGATTGGCTTTTACCCGAATTGGATGAGGTGGATGTGCCTCGTATGCGTGGACCATGACTAGAGCCCACAATCTAAGATGCTATATCTGCCTTTATTTCCACTTCTAAGGTGGGATCAATGGCTGCTTCTTCTCATCAAACGTTGCCAACGTTGCTTGTATCTCTCGTTCTACCTCTATTGTGACATTGAGACACAATGTGATGTTGTAGCGACATATGCATTCGTTATGGTACTTGAAGCGATTGATGCCTCTTGAAACCTTCTTGGAGCAAATGTGCAAACCACACTTCTTGTGGTCAGTCCATATACGACATACTTCCAAGCGGGGTCATTGCTACCATGGGGACAACTTTTGTGGCGATGGCTTCCACCTCTTGGGCTTGATGCAAAGTTGATGCCATTAAATGTTAACAGTTAACTTGCAGCATGTTTAAATAGAAACACAACAACATCTAAACCATACTGCGTATGGCATAAACCCTGTGCACAGGAAAGAAAAGAAAACCCAGCGATTTCGTTAATAAATTATGAAAAACTATGGTAAATTGCCAATAAAAAATATGTGAATTGAATTGAATGCATTTAAAATTGTAAGTCATGTTCAGAAATCTAATATTAACACTTTAGAAGGAATTTACATGCTTGGAAAGAAAAGGGAAAAAAAGAACTAACCGTGAAACTCAAAGTTCTTCAAATCTGCTATAGACTCCCTCCACTTCGCTCAAAGGTTGCTCAAATGTTGTTTGATGATAATGTGTGGGTGAGTGGGCTTTAAAAAGAAGAAAAACCACGTAAAATACTTGTTTTTTTCCACGTCCTGCATCTCTTCTTTGTTTGGCAAGTATTGGGCACGTACTCGCCGAGTACTCATGAGTACCCATTGTGAGTACTGTACTAATAGTTGCTTGTGACTCGCTTTTCTTAAGTATGCCAGTTTTTTATAAAATACTTGGTTTTTAAAATTTTCAGCGAGTACTCAGCAACATGGCGAGCACTGGCCGAATTTTTCAGCTTTGGATACAACAACTCAAGGATCAATTAGGGTGTTTAATGGATCCAGATCTGACAAGGGGGTTTAAAATACTCAAGACTCTTTTAAAAATATTTCTTCAATCCAAATAATCTTTCATCTAAACTCTAATAAGATTCCACACCAGATTTCCTCATTACTACTTTAAAATTCTATAAAATTCACAATGTATTCCCGCTGCTTCCCATACCAGCCATACTCTTAATAGTTAATAAATAGTTATTGTAGGACATTCCTTAATAGTCATGTCTTTCTGTTCATCTTCTTCTTCTTATTGTTATTATAATATTTTGTAAATATAATACTAATATAATTTAAAGGTTCTTGAGATATGTATGTAAGTTTTAGTCACATTTATATTCAAGCCTAACTATTTTCACTTTCTAATGGGGATTTTATTGTGTAACAAAGTTGTTGCCACTTTTGACTGGATCCAACAAGTTCATTTTTCGCAAAACTTCATCTTTGTTCCCAGACAATCCACTATATTTAGTCAAACCCGCTTTTAAAAAGTTCTTGGGAGTATGGGAATATGCCTAGTAAACCAATGCTATTCTGTACATATATTCTGATCGTATTTCTAGACATTTAAAATAATTAGTTTGTGACTAACAAGTTAGTAGTTTTCAAAAAACGTTTCAAAATTAACTGATTGTGATGAGTTGGTAGTTGTTTTGTGGAATGAATGAAAATCAGCTGATTTATTTTGTATAAGCATGGACACATAGTTTTTATTTGTTTACATGTCTAATCGTGAGCTTGCAAGAAAGAACCTTAGCACAAACATTGAATTGAAAGAGAACCTACCATGAGCACCAACATCTAACATTCTTGTGTGTTTCTAACAAATCTAGTTTATTGATATTCTAGCTTATTCACGCATTTCCTATAAATATTAAAGTGTGTTTACTTTCAACTGATATATATTTATTTCTGTTTGTCCGAATAAATTTCAAGTTGTCAATCTTGGAGCAGTATGTACACACACTTCACTGCTTGGTGGGGCCTCTCTTCAAAATTTATTATCCTCTTTTTAGCAACATATCAATGTGTGTTCACTATCGTGAAATCGCAGAATCTATTAACTGGAATGAAGTTGTGGGGAGTCATCACAGATGTGAATGATAAGGACCTTATTGTAAGCCTACCTGGTGGCTTACGTGGGGTTGTAACAGCAGAAGAAGCATCTGATCTTTTATCTGAGTCACATGGCATCAAAGAAAATACTGACCAAGATGTTGTAAGAAAGAAGACAATGCATGGAAAAGAATCAAAAATTGTAAGCTGTATTGTCTGTCGTGTCTCTACTGTTATTCATTAATTTTTATGTAATGTTTATGCTACCCGATGTTTCTACCATGTTTATTAGTTACCATTAAAAAGGGAGCCAAGAGATCTGCGCATATAATCCATCAATTTTCTCCTTCAGTTTTTGTGCTTACATTCTTGCAATTGTCCTTCCTTTTGCTTAGTCATCAAGCTATCATTGTGGTATGTGTTTTGATTGACATGGTATGTATTTTATGCTTTGCAGGGACTTGAGAGAATGGTTTTAGATGATCTTTTATGGTAGGGCAGCTTGTCCCTTGTGTTGTTTGCAAAATTGAACATGTAGAGGAGGGTGCATCTGTAAGTGACAGTAAAAGAATCCGGCTGTCATTGCGGCTCAGTATGCTCTACAAAGGGCTCACAATTGATTCAGTTCAGGATGAAATGGTATGGTACTTCATAACAAACACTGCCCAATGAAACAAATGTTTGTAAATAATTATACACAATTAGATGTAGGAGATAAGAGTTTTAAACCCCACTTAAATACAACTTGGGAGGAAGTGGGATGCTCTATTTGTCCACTTATGGCACAATGGGAGTTCTTTAATGTAATGAAGCACAAAACTGCATTTTCTACATGTTATCTACTCCTTTGAAGGAAATGTGTGCCTTAATGACACTAGATTGCAAATTGCTAAGGTTAAATGTGACACACTTGTTGGCTGGAGTGTTTTGACTTTAAATAATATGTGCCTTAAAGACCCTAGATTGCTAATTTTTCAGGTTAAATTTGACAAACTTGTTGGCTGGAATGTGTAAATTATACTCTTTCACTCGCTTATTGAAAGCCTATATGTTTGATGCTTCCAATTAATTAATGGAGACCATAATTCATGGGTGGAGTTTGATTAGAGCTGCAGCATTTCTTTAATTTATGTCTTCTTTTGTAGAACCTATGTAAACACAAGAAAACTATCGGTTAATGAAAAAATATCCTGATTTTTGTGATGCATGACTTCCAAAGGGATATGAAAAAAAGAAGATCCAGGCTGTGGCTGTTAGTCTTTGGTTTCACATTTGGAAAGAAATATGATAATATCTATACCTGGTTATCTAATTAACCTCAAGACATTGCAGAACTTTCCCTGAAAGTATTCAGCAGGATATTGTAAAATTTTTTATTACTAATGCTCATAGCTGCAAACTGCTGCTATATTTGTCTTACTTGACA
Source organism: Taxus wallichiana var. yunnanensis (assembly GCA_018340775.1). Lineage (NCBI taxonomy): Eukaryota > Viridiplantae > Streptophyta > Pinopsida > Cupressales > Taxaceae > Taxus > Taxus wallichiana. The sequence continues at coordinate 793,542,925 of CM031242.1, forward strand.
AGACCTTGTGTAGCTTCCAATGAGGAATGTATAGATGTCAGGAATTTGGAAGACATCATTGTCTTCTTATATATGCGAAAGAACTGACTCTATTTTAATGGTCCATATCATTCAATGTTATTTTTTTGGTTTATGGTGTGTGTGTTAGACTTACAAGTTTGTAGTACATTATTCCCTGTTCATGCCATGTGCACAGGTGAATACTTGCATCAATTTGTGATTAATAATACTGATTGAATTTGTGGTTTCATTTTAAAATATGTTTACATTCTAGTTTATGTACAAAGATGATATTTCATATTCTAGAATGGGAATCTCTCATGTTCAAGATGATTTTCTAGAAAATCATTTTTGTAACATTCTTCTACGAGGATGAGTGAGTGCTAAATACATCTTGTTAAGAATGAAGTAAATGCATGGTGGACACGACCGGTTGCTCGTTTCTAGTCATTGCCATAAATAGTGCTTCTAGCGCTTGTTGCCTTCAACATGTATTGTCTAATGATATCACTAAATTTGCTGCTTTCTGTTTTGTCCTCTATTCACGAAGAAATTCTAGCAGATTTGGTAACTCATTTCTTATGAGTAAATTTTTTTGTCTGACCATCCCTTTTTGTGCTTCTCCATCATCGTGATTAGATCCTCGTTTACCCAGTTGTGAATACAGCATAAAACAAACTTATACTCCAAATCTTGTTAGAAAAGAGACACCTCATTTTCTTTGCTCTCCTAAAATCTGCCCAAGATTGCAAGTAAATATCCGTTTACAGCGGGCATATCTGGTTGCTACTCTCTATCATTGCCATAATAGTGCTGCTAACCCTTGTTGCCTTCTACGTGTATTTTGTAATGAGATCACTAAATTTGTGCCTGTTGAGTCTGTGATTAATGTCTCTACAATCATTAGCACTGACTAATTCCATGTTGGAAGTATGTCTAAAATAATTCAAAATGACCATGTTTTGAAATCTAGCGAGGTTGGCTATTTCCTCAATCTCAAATTTCAAACTCTAATTATCATATTTAAAATATAAACAAAAATCTTAGAATCACCTTTCATGATTGCCAAGTTCTTCAGAAGAGCTAATTTGAAGCCATTCAAGGCAGCACAGACAGCTGCCCTTCCCATTTGGAGAATTTGCTTAATTGTTCTTAAATTTTTCTATTATTGCCTTTTGCATTGTCATGAATGAGAGTTGGATGCTCATTGCTATGTGACAATAAGTTCTGTGTACTTTCAAAAACATATTTATTTTTGTTTATCACCAACTGTTTGGGTTTATGACCACATGCTAATGCTTGCAGAGATGCAAAATGCTTTAACTTCTGTTCACTTTCGCAGGTAATGATGGCTTGTGTGAAAAGCATCGAGGATCACGGTTATATCCTCTCATTTGGAGTGCCTTCATTGTCTGGATTCTTGCTCCACAATAAAGATGGTAAGAATGATTTTCCGACTTAGCAGTTTCGTTCTGTGATAATGATCAGATTATACCTTAATTATATATCTTTGCATCAGGTCGAACAGTATACCATTGACATAAATATCTGGCATGGAGAAAAATATAAAGAAAAATTGACATGTTCAACATGGTGATTTGATATGTTATCATTTGTGTCATCATGCATATTGTTATTGGTATCTGTGTATATTTTTAATTCCTTGATCCATTGAGTTGGTTGTGAGTTTCATTTGTATATTTGTGAATAGTTTGTTGATACAACCCTTGATGCAGGAAGCAATGTTTCTAAGCTGAAGAAAGGTCATCTAGTGCAAGGAGTGGTTTCAAACATTGACAGAACAAGGGGTGTGATCTCCTTGAAAACAGATCCTATATTAGTGGCTAATAACATGGTAAGGTATCATGGGAGCATATATTCCTTATTTCTTAATGCTCTCTTGTTTTCTTTACAATTTGTTCACCTTTCATTGGATTTTGTGTTTAATACTTCTTCTATCCTTGGGTCTTCCTGCCCTAGTACTTTACTAGCTGATTGTAATTTCGAGTCCCATTGACCTATTTTGGTCTATGTTATTGGATACGCTCACACAGGCCTGTAGGTTTGTGGGGAATTGCACAGGGTACTGCAGAACGTACCTGGGTATGTACTGCTGTACCTGGCGCAAACCCACAGCGAACGGAGCTCAAAAAATGTATTTTATTTATTTTTATATATGTGTATTTTTTAATGTCAAAAAGGACTTCAAAAATATTTGAAAAACATCTTAAACTGTGAATGATACTGCCAAACTCATTTTAAACAACAACATCACATTTACCTCACATTGCATACTTACCTCTCATTGCCCGACCTAAATGGTGGAGTTAGTGCTAGCGCCACTGTTAGTGCTTGTGGTTTATTAATGTTGATTTTCTTAATGAAGGCATTAGAGAGCAATATGATTCTGATCATGAATACAATGAATATACTGATTTATCTTGATGTTTGTCTATCACTAACATTTGCACAAATTACTTGTTATAAGTTCGACCAATGAATATCATGGCATTTGGCATTGAATTATCAGTATGTCTTGAGGTTATTTAACTTATTTTGTTTACTCTAGGCATATTATATGGTTAATTTTGCTTATTTAGCCAACAACTGTATCCAAAGGCATAAAAACATCACCACATTGGCCTCTCGTACCCATATTTGTACCGCTACCTAGATTTTGGTTATTCATGTGCATTAATATTATTTCACTTTTTATTTACAAATTGAAGCTCATTATAGGCTCCCCTTGCTATTGTTACCCGATGTAGTTTTAAGTCCCATTGATGAAATATGTTGTCATGCAAAATGTCTAGCATGAAAAATTGAAAATTTTGACCATGACAACTAAGCCCACCATTTGAAAACCCCTCTCCCGGTCATTGTGAACCTTTCCTCTAGCTAGCCCATCAGCTCACACAACCCCTCTAGGTCTGTGTCACCCTCATCCCGGCCGAGAGGAAAGTGCTAACATGGTTTTCAAGTGTGTTTCATGTGCAGGGGATAGATTGAAGTTGATTTCATGATAAGACTAAGCTCCGAGGTGGAATAGTGCTCTTCAAGCACTAAATTGGCTATTTTTAGCCATATTGCAGCATGTGGACACTTTGGAAGTTGGCAGGAAGACTCAAGCCATCTGGGAGTTGTATAAAAAGAAAGTGCTAACATGGTTTTCAAGTGTGTTTCATGTGTAGGGAATAGATTCAAGTTGATTTCATGATAAGACTAAGCTCTGAGGTGGAATAGTACTTTTGAAGCACTAAATTGGCTATTTTTAGCCATATTGCAACATGTGGACATCCTTCGGAAGTTGACAAGGAAGACTCAAGCCATCTGGGAGTTGTACAAGAGAATAATGAAGTGACCCAAGGCAGTTTGGGGAAACTTTATGGAGATAATTGATGTCGGGAACAACTTGAGCAAAACTGGTCATTTTAGGCATAGGGAATGAAGGCTTCAACAGAGAAAGCCACATTGATCTGAAGATTTTGGGAGTTCCGGGAGGAGTTAGAAGCTCATCAAATACTCAATGGAAAGCTCTTGGAATTCTCCACATGATGAACCCACCAATTTTTGTATAAGTCTTCAAGGTCTTTTGGGTTAATCCAAGACACTGCAACTACCTCTTCGAGCCAAAAGTGGAATAGGCCCTAAAAATCAATTTGTAAGAAAAATTGGCTCTTGAAAGTGGTTTGGATGATCTCAACAGGTGATTGGAGTCAAAATCATATAAGGTTTGACCCCAAAACACCATTCCATGCTCTCGGGCGTAAAAACACTCCCGATGTTCTAAAATGGAGTTGGCGAGATGACATCAACAAATGGAAAAGGCTTGAGCACAACTTTTTCACCCTTGTCCCTTCACATTGTCCCCAAGGTGCAAAGGGACATGAGGGACACAAAAGTGTGCTCCCCATCCAGCTTAGGTGTCCTTTCGTCACTTAAAACAACATATGTTGTTAGGTGGTATAGTTGTGTGTTTCACTTAACCAAGTGCACTTTCTCATGATGAACTCCCCCTTGGCCCTTTTTGAGCATGTCATGTCCCCTTGGATTGTCCTCATGGTGCAAAGGGACATGGGTGACACAAAAGTGCGCTCCCCATGAGGCCTTTCTCCCGACAACTTGCATGTCGTCACTTTTGCACCTAGGAAGTCACAAACTTGCATGTTTTCTTAATTACTTGGCCCCCTCTTGAGATGAAGACCCATTGCACATTTTTGAGCATGTCATGTCCCCTTGGATTGCCCCCAAGGTGCAAAGGGACATGAGGGACACAAAATGCGCTCCTCTCTCTCCTAGCCCTGGACACATGCAAAAACCACGGTGCAACTTTTGAGTGCTGATTTCCAGCCCCTACATCTCATCTCACATGAAACCACAAGATGACACTTGTCCAAATCTGGTGCAAAGCGCACTTATGTGTCCCTTTTGTCCCTTTTGTCCCTCTTGTCCCCTATTTTTTAGGGTGCAACCACATGCCAACCCTCCTCCAACCTCGGTTTGACCTGCCGAGTTAAATTCGAGTCAAAAATTGCAAAAATGAATGAATAAACTTCAAACCAAAAACATTTGGTAAATTTTGAATTTCAAGAGTTGTGTTTTTCCCCCAAAACTCCATTGTTGCATAATGATGCTGCTGGGATTTTTAGAACCCTCAAGCTTGGAAAATGAATTTTGCTCATATCTCCAAAACCGTGCACCAATTTTGATCAAAATTTGTCAATGCACTCCCAAAAATGCCTTTAGATTGACTGTAAAAGTGAAACCATTGATGCTCTATATAATTTACAATAGCCAGAAGAAATTTGCAGCCCATATAGTTGCCTTTTCAAATCTATAGGGTAATGGCGAATAAAATTCCTTGAAAACTAGAGGAGAAGGTCTGAGACAAAACCTAATCTTTTGAGATTAGTTTCGTTCCATTTCGACACCCACAAGACCTCCGTCTAAAAATAGTAAGTTGTGACAGTGCCTCATGTCTAAATATAGTAAGTTTCCAAAACAAAACTCTTAGCATCCATGTTTCTCCTTGCAATTAAAAATCACCAAAAAGTGAAAATTGTGAAAACTTATTACAAATAACCCTCCCATATAAGACATACTAAAAATAGAAAGTCTTGTAAATGGGCTCAAGTCACTTGTATTAGTTCACATTTCGCCTATCTCATTACTTTTTGCCATCATGAAGGTCAAGCATTCGGGTCTGGAACCAATAACAACACTAATAACTGAATACTTCAATGTGAAAGATAGTGATGTCATCCATGTGGGCTTTGAAGACTTGAAAGCTAGAATGTTGAATGAGCCATGAGGGGCAATGGAGGAAAAGATATTCTCAAGTGGATTATTTAGCGTAGGTGGCCACCCGTTATCTGTTTAGAACACCGAACTTGTCTTGACAAGTGCACATCATTATGATCCAAACACCAATAACAACATGGTCATCATAACTAATGAGTTTTCCCCACGAGTGGGCAAGGACAAAGTCATAGATTAAGGCTAGGAAATTGTCTCATGATTCAAACAAGAAAGAAATCCCTCAGTGCTCCCAAAACATTAGTCTCAAGGTGAATTATGTATGGCACACTTAGATGCAAGAAATTGGATGATTCAACTCATCGTAATAGTCACAGAAGGGGATCATCATGGTTGAATCACTCGGGTAGTTGGAGATTGTACTAAGGTGAATTGTAAAATTCAAGGGAGTCACAAGGAGAAAGGTAATGATCTCCACATTGCAACTCCAACCTTGTGTTCAATTCTCTTTCCAAGAGGAGGGACAACATGTGAATCACACCATGGCAAAGAACAAATTAGAATGAACTAGGGCTTGTAAAAGATTGCCACTTGAATTCCATGCTACCAAGGTGCTTGGGATCATCATGTTTGCAAGAATGAGCAATCATCTCAAATTCACATGGTGCAAGTCACGTAGTAGTGTTTTTGAACACTCATTCAATGCCTTGGAATGTGTCTGCATCTCACAGGAGGAAGCATTTGCAATCTCAAGTGTTTTCCGAGTCAAGAGGTCGAGGCAAAGAATCTCATTCATGAAGCACTTCCTCAAAGGTCCATCAAGTAGATTCTTTCATCAACAAGAGCTTTCCCTTCTTTGAATTTCATTTCTCTCTCCCCCTCCCTCTCTCTCTAACATTCTATTTCTTCATTGGGAATGTACTTTTTCACTCTTTCGTCTTATTCACTTAAGTGACTTAATGTTGCATTGTAAAAGTCCCTTTTTAAAAATAAGAAAAGGACTTAATTTCATTCCTAAGGGAATGTGAAAAGTCACAAGTGGTGGTGAGATGAAAAGTCACATGGGGGAGAGGAAGAGACATTTGTAATCTATAAATTGGAATGGCTTCTCCATTCCAAGAGACATTTGTAATCTATAAATTGAATGGCTTCTCCATTCCAAAGGGTTAGCATTTGTTGATTGTTACTAGTTGTTGGCTTTCACTACTACTTCAAGCAATAAAGCTACATTCTTCTATCTCCTTGCCTATGTTCTTCCATCCTCTCTACTTTCCAACTTTGCAAGCATTGTAATCTTGTACAACCAAGAAGGAACTTTATGTCTTTGATTAATGGATCTATAGAACTTTGTGTCTTTGATTTATTAGTCTTACTATTGCTTACACGGTTGATTTCTTCCTATTGAATGTGGACCTACTCTGGCTAATGTGTGTGAAATCTATAAGTCTACTCACAACATTAACCCCCTCTCATTTTCCCATCTCCTCTTTACCTCTCTTCAAAGCAAATTCCTCCCTTGTACACTGTACAAGCACTTTGTCACAGGTTTAGTGGAATATTCCTGTGTGACCCCATAGTTTTGATTAGTTTGCATTCAATAAATCGGAGCCTCCCATACCCAAGAAGGAGAGGCCTAGCTCCGTGACCGTTGGTGAAAATCACTAATTTGCCCTTGTGACAAATTATTTCACCAACAAAATTTTATCATTTGTGGGCACTTTGATATAATTTTTTTGTTTCTTCTCTTAGGGAGTTTTATCGTGGTACATGTTTCATTATGTGCTTGAGATAACATGAAACATATATGTTGGACGGGGCATCTCTATATTTCTCCAGTTATGCTTGTTTGTCTTTTACTAATATCTGATCCTTCAGAGTGAAAAGAGATGCTTTTTCATTAAAGTCAGGATATGCACATATGTTTCAGGACTGTGCTCTCTATACATATACATCTTTAACCATTTTTTGAGTGTTGCTCAAGTTTTTATACATCTTTTTGGAAAGTAACATGTATGATAAAAAGATGGAGGTATACTTTGCTTTTGTTTAGCAATGAGAGATAATAAAAAATTATTTGCATACTTTTCAGTTTCAACATAGATTGTTGTTTGACAATTTTCCTGCAACCGACTAACAAAATTCTATTAACAAGCTTTTTAATGACTAGAAATAGAATGTTTATAGATATCACGACGTACTACTTTTGGTTTACCCTCTCATTGTTTCTTTGGTTTGTCTTTTGTGTTTACTTACTTTCAAAGCCTAGGCTTTTCTTACGCTAGTTATTAATATTTTCTATTTTAACCGGTTTTAATTTTGAGTCCTTGACCCATTTATGTCATTTGTTTTGTGGACATAAAAATAATTTCTTTCTTGCTATCAATCTATGTCGAGTTCCTATGCAAAGTTCCATATTGACTAAAAATAAAAAAATCAGCAAATGCACAAACACTGACTAGTAATAATACTTTTGCCACTATTAATTCTCCTTTAGAGTTCAAGATTGACAGCAAAAATTATGTAGATATAGTATTTTATTTCTATTTGATGGACTCATTTTTTCACATTTACTAGCTCCAAAGAGACGTGATCGAACATTTAGGTAATTTACTAGGTAATGTGAGCTATCACTGTTGAAGTCTTTGTGAAGAGAAAGGCAAAGCAATTTCCTCCTGGATCTGATACGGTGCTATTTTTATCCAGAAATTTGTCAAGAATTTCCTTTCTGATTTCTCAAGACAAAAGACTGAAATCAGTAACGATATGTTTTTTGAATTCTCGAAAGAAAATTACATTTTTCCTTTTTATGTCAGTGAATCTAAGTTATGCATTTGTGGAGTGGATGTTTAGGCTTCCAAAAGTAGACATAAGAGCCAGGTCTTGATGTAGGTGATGGTTACCTCTTCCACCTGGCTGGCCTACCATTAATGGTATGCTCAATAATTAACACAACTAGTCTCTTTGAATGGTCACGTTCAATCACCACAGACATTGAATGTTTACCTTTTCTTCCTTATATAGACCTGGATATCATGTTGTAAGTCATAACTTGTTGCGGAGTTAGCTCCACTGCAATACAGCTTTATATATATAACATATTGATCTGGATATAAAGTTTTAAGGTATAATTTGTAGTGGACTTAGGTCCACAGCAATGCAGCATTATATATACTATTCTATGGTTTTTATTCTATTAGTTTATGTATGCTTGTATTCTTAGAATCTTATCTCTAAAAACACACATGTGCGTCTGAAAACTTTTACATTGTCAACCTGACATATGGTAAGCACTCTCTAAGTTTTGATATAGTTGGAGAGTAATCTGAAAACAACATTCAAAATTCTACTTGCAATTCTTGAGTACTAAGAAGTTTGTTGTTGCTGCGTGTGGCAGGGGTGAAGCTAAAGGGACAGATGGCTTTAAGTTAAAAAAATGGCAGACGTAAAAGTTTGGATCTAGTGACAAACTTTACGACTTAAAAAATATATTAAAAAAGTAGATTCAAGAAAAATAGAGAGAATGGTTCCTATATCATCAGCCATAAATGAGTATTATATAACTATGTCTATGGCCCAGAGGAAATGTTACAGTAAAGTACAAAATAACATTCAAATAGAGAGAACATAGAAATTGCTTAAAACAATAGAGGTACAGGAATTATCAAAGGGAATGAAATAAAGAAAGGCAGTGAAATGCTAGAAAATGCATATAGTGAGGATGATAAGATGGAAAAGGGATTTGTACTATTTAAAAACCTCCGGGATTTATAAAAATGGAAATAAAAGATGAAGAAATAAAAAAAAAGAAATCACGGCAGGGGAAAATTTATAGGAAAACATGTAGTAGAGAAAGAACAAAAAGTTAATTCAGTGTATGGAAACGATTCATTCAAATTTATATGCTAAGATGTTATTGGACAAATCTAACTTCTTGTTGTGACATGACAAAGTCCTTGCTTTTCGGAACCATAAGCCAACTATGTGACAATTCAAAAAAACACGAGCATAATTTTACTTTAGTATGTGGAAAACAAATTATAAAATGTAATCCCACAATTATTTCCTCTGTCCCAGCAATCGTCCGTAGCTATTTGTCTTCATGTGAATGTTGTTCTTTGTTGCTGTGTGGCAAACACAGTCTATATTTGCTGTTCCGCAATTATAATTGTTCTGTTGCCTTCCAATCCTCATCATTGTTTTCCCATGGATGAAAAACACTGACATTTTCTGCTCTCATTTTTGTTGCTTTGTAGGCAAGTCCCAAAATCATGATGCTGACCCACTATCTCTTCAAGTTCATGAGGTGCAGCAAGCCTTAGTCTGTTAGAGGGCTCTATTCACCAAATCTATGGATGTAGTGGCATTCCTGATCATTTAAATTGTTTGGGGGCATAAGCCTTTGTCTGTTAGAGGGCTCTGTTCACTGAATCCATGGTCATAGTTGCATTCCCGGTCATTTAAATAGTTTGGGGGCATCTTTTTCTTTCATCTGTTTTGATAAATCGCTGCACACTTTGTCAGGCATATTAACAGTCAAATAATCAATTTAGTAGAGACCCCATTCACATATGGTGTAGAGAATAGTTAGACATTATCTCCAACGGTCATGTTGTTTTAAAAATCTATTACAGGGTTCAGGCATATTATTACAGAGATTTCCCTAAAGAAGAAAAAAAGCCAGCACAGTCGATGTTCAAGAATGGCTTGGCTTTAAAAGCATGTTAAGAGGAAATCTTTCCCATGGAATGTATTATTTTTATGTATCTAAAGAGCAATTAAACCGCCTATGGAAATATGAAAAACAATTAGCATCTTAAAGGTTGCTTGCACGGAAAGGATAAATTTAAAAAACAAAACTACTTTTCATTGAGATCAAGGAACAGTGGACGCGAGTTTGGATTATTATTATTAAAATATTATGGACCATAAATAAAATGAGAAGTAATGGAGAGATAAGTGTAATTCTCTTGCCATATATGGTGGGCCCATCTAAATATATGTTATTATACTGAGTGGTGTCTTACAATGGCAGTTGGATGGTGGTGGTGTACTGTAATGTTCGTGAAATGTTAACAATAATGGTGGACCCTAAATTGGAGGCCTATTTGACCGCTATTTTGTAATATTTTGTTATCGCTTGGAGAAATTGATCGAAAAATTGTAATATCTTTTAGCCACACAGAGATGAAGCTAGATTGATGACATATGTTGCCAGTTAGTGGAAAAATCACAGAGAAGGTAATGAAATTATTAATCAATGTGGTATCTGTCAAATTCAAGATATGCACCTTGAGATTGATACATCTGTAACATTTTTCAGATAGATAAATTTAAAATATCCATACCAGTTAGCACAAACCATACAGTACCTGCTGCTCTAGGGTTCATAAATGCACGTGCTTCATTCATGAGAGGGCCAAAATTTACTGTTTTTTTAAATTCTTGTTAATGTTTGTAATTGCTTATTAATGAGTTTTCAATTGTGTAAATTTGCTGTCTCTAGATCTGGAAAATGGGCTTCCACTAATAATGCACTAAAACTAATCACATCTTTCAGCATTTTTCAGGTAAATGTATTTAAGATATCTGTAGTAGTTGGAAGTGGGCACACATTCTAAGAAAGCTATATGCACTTATGCATAAAACATTACAAGAAAGGTTTGTAAATTTTATAGAAACTTCTTTATAATTGCTCATGGATTATGGAGTGCTCTATGCGAGGTTTGGTGCAAGTATACATTATTAATGATTTCGATGTGTTGTCTAGTTATTTTGGGTGGACCCACTTGATTATATTGAATAAAGGGGAACTGAAAATTCTATATCCAACTTATGGGTACCAACCCTTAGTTATGGGCACGGGCATGTCGGAAAATAAAAAGTATGGAGTCTCTTATAATATGGCTTTACACGGCTATTTTCAAGTTAATTTCTATGCAAGCAATTTACTATTATAAACTCTATGACAACTTATTGGAGGGTGATGATCTTATTTGAAGGTTTAATGACATTTAAAAATATGAATATCTTCATGAGAGTAAGACCTAGAGGAGTGATGTTGCTCCCTACACAAAATTATTATAAATCAGCCATGTGCTCAACAGGGTGAACGAAAATTTTGCATTGATGAGTGAACATGCCCCCGCAGCTATATGATGATGCTTTATATATGGCAGTTAGGAGTATGGCCATTTTTGTCGATGTGTTACTATAGAGCATTAAGGATATGCTTCATAATAGATACACCTAGTTTCTTTGAATGTTCATGAAAATTTTGCATTGATGAGTATTATTGATACATGCCCCAGCTTTCATATGATGATGCTTTATATATGGCAGTTAGGAGTATGGCCATTTTTGTCGATGTGTTATAGAGCATTAAGGATATGCTTCATAATAGATACACCTAGTTTCTTTGAATGTTCATGTTCAATCATCTGAACCATTCAACGCGCAACCTTTCATCCACACACATACACACATGTATAAATATCTCTCTTAAGTCATAAATACATCTTTACAAGAATTAATCCATGTATGCTATTCATCACAAGAACATGCCATGCACGTTTGAACTCATTTCCTCTTGATGGACCGCCTTAAAGACTATACGCATTGCATTTTGTGCCTTTATGCAACTCAAATTTTAGTAAAATCATAGTTACAGACTCCGGGACGACAATTTTTTTGAAAAATTCGGGACGGTGGGGGAAAGCTAAAAAATTTATAAAAAGTATATATTTAATTTATTAATTTTAAAATATAAATAAATAATTCAATAACCTAAGACTTAAAATTGAAAGTTTGAAGATTGAAACCATTAATGATTAATCCAATTATTCATCACACAAGCCAAAAATGCTACACATATATATTATATTCAATGTTCAAAACTTCAACATGACAATGAAAGACTAAATAGTAAAGCTGAAAATTAAAAACAAGTCTTAGTCTTACTCTTTCCAACATGAGAAGAGTACAACTACACCCACATTACATATGCTATGAAATATTATGTCATGTCTCATAACCAAAATGACATTACATAACCAAAATGACAAGTGACAAGTACAACTCAAAAATCGCTATCATCTCAAGGAACAATTGCGAACCGCTTCTCCTCACTAGAAGTATCTGTATCAACGCCATCTGCATCTGCAAAGGAGATATCAACCAGTCCTCGTTGCTCCTGATCTTCATCAACTCTGCCTTGCATCCTCAGGATCCACATCCCACCGCAATGCTTGGGCTCTCCTTGTACGTAGGTGTCTTGCGATCCATGAGACGCAAGGCACTATGTACAACAACAAGTTTCTCTGCTCTCTTAGAGGTAAGTCTGTTCCTCTTAAGAGAGTGGATCCACCCATATGTTGACCAATTCCTCTCAGAAGCAGAGGAACTAGAAACTTGAGAAAGAAGACGAATAACAAGTGTACGTAGCAATCCTGCATGTCCATACAATCGCCACCAACTAACTGGACTCTCTTGTGCCAATGTGGTCCTGTCTATCTTTGATGATTTTTTGTAGCCATCCAGATAAGCGAACTTGAGCCAATCAGTTCTGACTCGTGAAGCATCCTCTGCATTATACATTTTTTTAGGGCTTTCAAGAAACCCTTCCTCACCTCCTCATCATCTACTGGGAGAACTCTGCCAGGCCTCTCAACATACCACTTCGGATTTAGTGCATATGCAACCATGTGTAAAGGAGTGTTCAACTTCTCCCATCTCCGCTCAATGATAGGCTGAATATGGTGATGGTAGAACTCCAAGGTGGGGTCCCTTGCTCGAACAACAACCTTCATCTGGCCAAGCATACTATCAATACATTCGTATATCTCACCAAGGCTAGGGCTCTCAGAATCCCCATATTTTATCACACTGAAAACTGGAGATATTATGGATGTGATATATCTCACATCTATCCAAAATGTTTCATTCACCACAATTGCTTTCACCTTCTTCCCCTGCTCTGTCTTCGACCCATCCCACCTAGACCACTCTGATGTCATGACCATACACTGTAATGATTCCTGCAACTCAGCCATCCTATCCAGCAAAATAAAATATGATGCAAAACGTGTGTCCACTGGCTTGAGGAATTCCTTCCTCGAAAAGCTACGGAAGAGTGCCAATGACGTATGGTGGTTGCAGATGAACATCTGCACATCTCTAGCATCAACCACTACATTTTTGACCCAATCAATTTTTCCAATATCTTTTAGTGCATTGTTCATGGCATGCACACAACATGGGGTCCAATATATATGTCGGTAATGAGCCTCGACAAGCTTACTTGCTGCCCTGCACACATAAGTTGCATCTGTAATAACTTCGCACAACGTCAAGGGGCCAACCTCCTCAATAAAGATCTCGCAAAATGGTGAATCGAACTCGCATCCTTCTTCTTCCCTGAACAATCAACTGCCTCAAAAAGTAAGGACCCTCTCTGCATGAAACAATGATATTTATGAGTGGGTGGTGTCTGATATCTGTCCACCCATCCATGATGATGCTGCAACCGTGAGAGACCCATGTGCACCTCATTTCCTCCATCAATAAATTAACCTTGGAATAGTTCCTATCCAAGATTGTGGTTCTCAACTTCGTGTCTCCTGGGGCACATAACTCACACCTGCTTTGGCTACCTTAGCCATAGCCTCCTTGAAATAAGGAGAGCGAGCAACATGAAATGGAATGCCAGTAGCAAAAAGAATTTTCCAATGGCATCATCAACCTCTTCTCTAGCCTTTGTATCATACATTTCAACAACTGGATTGGAGGCCACAACCTTCCTCTTCCCCCTACTACTACCAAAAGCATCCAATTCAGACACCTCATAAGATGCACCTGTAACACTACCAGTATTAATTCTCACAGAACTAGAAGGGGTGCCAGTGCCACTAACATGACGGCCACGAACTTCTGGAACCTTTTCCACCATATCTCCATTATACAACCTCACCATTTCTGACCTCTCTTCAAGTGATAGCTGTCCACACATGCCTACACCTTTCCCCGCAATGTGCAATAAATGTGCATTCAACCTAGTAATGCTGCCTGACCAAGATAATGAGCATATGTTGCATTTCCATATTTTAGTGCCCCCTGAAATGTTTGATCTAGGACCCTGCATAATTTGACCAAATTGTTTCAAAGGTTTTTTCTTATCAAAAGGCCCCCTAGCATACTTTTTCAACATTTCGGAGGGGCAACTGAACTTGTCCACACTCCCTTGTGAACTAGTAGCAGTATTAGGTGTTTCTGATTGTGTTCCTTCTCCTTGCACACCCATTTCAACCTCATATTCAGCTTGATAATCACTATCGGAACTCATTTTGAAGCTGCAATAATTAAAATACAAAACAATATAACTATACAATACAATAAAACAATGAATACAATTAAAAAAAAACAACGATGAATACATTTAAAAAAAAAAAGCGATGAATACATTTAAAAAAAAAAACAGCGATGAATACATTTTAAAAAAAAAAAACCTACGCATCTGTTAATATGTGAAGTCAACATTTGAATAAGCAGGTTGTGACCAAGCTGCCAGGTGGGACGGTTAGTCCAAGCACGAGAGAAAAAAAACAAGTTTTGCGAGTTTTTAATTTTTTTTTTCTCGAGTTTTGCGATTTGGAAATTTAAAAAAAAAGAATGGTAGTAAATTAGTAATGTATGTACATACCTCTCTTGCTCTTGCTCTTGCTCTTGCTCTTGCTCTTGCTCTTTGCACCTTGCTCCTTGCTCTTGCCTTCTCTTTTTTTTACTCTTGCTCTTTCCTTCTCTTTTTTTTGCTCTTGCTTGGTGTGATTAGAATGAGTGTGAAATGCTCTTTTTATAAGTTTTTTTGTTGCTTTTAGGGTTAGGTCATGTTGCTTTTAATTAGAAAGCATTAAAAGTTAAAAAAATATAAAAAAACATAAAAATGATAAAAAAACGAGTTGTTTTAACTTTTGCTTGGCGTGAAAGTCGTTGGGGATGTCGTGACGTCCCCAACGAAGTCCCTAAACATTGTTTGCACCCGGGACGTCCCGGGTGCATTCCTTGTTTTTAGGGGACGTCCTCGGGATGCCCCCTTATTTTTTGGAAAATGGGGATGGCAGGGAAACGTCTTGTCCCGTCCCGAGTCCCAAACGTCCCCGTGACGTCCGGGATGTGATGTAAACCCGGACGCGTCCTCCGCGTAACACCGAGTAAAATTAGGATCATTGTCCTCAATACCAATAAAGGAACCCTCTTGACTTTTGTTCACTACTGGTCAACTTGTGAAGGTTACTATTGATACTTTTGGATATAATGTTTAAGAATCATTGCCTGGTATAGAGAGGCAATTCTTTTAGCTTTATTTTCATGAAACTTTGTCCATAATGAAGCACTTCGTTTCACTCGTCAACTTACGATCTTTTAAAGTTAGATTTTAGGATGTACTCTTGGTCACATGGAGTAGTCTTGCTGAGAGTTTGAATCACCATGCATCGATGGTTATCTGCTGCAAGTGCCCACTGTTCCTTGGTGTATTGTGTAGTAGAGTTTGGGGTCATCCCCTCCTTTGACTATCTTGAAACTTACGTTTCTATGGTGCCAGAGATGGCAAATACTATTCTTGTGCAAGAGAACTATCCCCTTTTAGAAAATACTACAGATTAGCTTCTTTCAATCAGAGTTCTTGTTTATTTTTCCAGTGGTATCTTCATTGATTACCTCTCTTTAGACGCTCTTAGTCTCCTTTTGTCTACTGGTATCTCCATTGATTGTTTCTCTTTAGATTCTTTGTCTCCTAATTTCCTCTCCATTGATTTTCTCTCTTCCGATGATTCTCATCTGCTTTACATTATTTTCATACTACTAGATTCTTCACTTATAATAAGGGATTGTTCCAAAGCCCCTTAAAAAGTTTAATTGAGAGCTTCAAGCCATATCTTATTACATAAAAGGAGCCATATAAATAGCTCAAGAAAGGCTACAAACAAGCAATGCTACAGTCAAGGAGTAGTTGTAGCGGACTAACAATAAAAGTAACCATAAGCTTAGTAAAGCTTTATGGTAAAGTTACATACTAACCAAATAACAAGCTTACTAACAAACCATGAACAGGCTTGATTATTAACAAACTAATCTAATATTCTAATACCCTCCCTTAATGACTAAACCAATTGTTTTAGTCATTATTACAATAGTATGATTAAGTTTACACACGAACTTAACCAAAGGGTAGACCTGCTGCTACTACAACATATGTATCCAAATGTCCCTATTGTCGCCAATCCATCTTACTGGAGTACATGGGTAATTAGCCACTGCAACCACCAAGTAAAGTAGGAAATGGTGCTGAATACTGGGTTCACTAGATTCTATTGTTCCTTTGAAGAGTTGTCATGTCTTGAATGTGTCATGCTTCATTTGTTAGAGTGATCAGGTCTAATAAAAACTTAGAATATACATCAAGACTAAACAACAAAGAATATCCCCTAAGAGATATTTCTGTGTTGAGCTGTTGAAGACCCGACACCTATTGCTTTCCATTGTTGAATAATTTTGGGACATTTACTGTTCATAACACTCATGTGCTTTTGTTGTTTGCCCCTTCCTCTTTCATCAACCTTCATGGAAAACCTCCATTTGGGTTTGACTTTGCTCCTTGAAATTATGCATGGTTTCAATACCTGCATAGTAGCAAGAGCAAAATTTACCTGCTCTTCACCTTGCACCTTTTGTTTTCCTAACCTTGTAGATTTCCCTTCCAATAAATAAGGCAATTCATCTTTCCTTACATCCTTCATAGTGGTATGGTACCACTTAGACCTCTTTTGTTGGCTTGTTTGAAACTTTGATCTGATTGTGAAGAGTGAGAAACAATCTCTTCACTGCTAGAACTTGACTTTTCTGGTCTTTCCATCTTTGAACCCTATTCAATTTTAGTACTAGAACTTGTTCCAGAAATATCATCAGCAGGTAGCAATACAATACTATTAGTAGATTGACCATTATCAGAAAAGAACGATACTTTCTCATCTACAACATCTTTATTCACCACAATCCTATATGTGGAGACATCTATTAACCCTTATGCATTCCTCTCACAATAACCAACAAACACGTACAATTTTCCCAATATAGAAGCAATGGATCCAAAAACACGAAAATTACTTACATCAGGTGTATTTCTAGACCATGCTCCTTTTGGTGTTACATTTTGCAAGGCTTGTGATGGACTTCGGTTGAGAGTGTAGACAACTGTATTTACAACTTCTGCCCAATAATGTTATTGTACATTTTCGCTATCCATATACAAGATGCCATCTCTATGAGTGTCTTGTTGTGCCTTGCCATGACATCATTTTGCTGTGTAGAATATGTTATACCTTCTTTCTCGCATAATTCCTTGAATTTGTTAGAGATAAACTCTTCTTCATTCATTGATGTGAGAGCTTTTATTTTTCCCTCCCTGTTTCTCTACCATAGCTTTCCAAGCAACAAAGTTAGAGAAACATTCCGACTTTCTATGCAGAAAACATACCCACATTTTCCTAGAAAAGTCATCTATAAGCAACAAATAATACAATGCTCCAAATATGGAGGGTGTCCGCATTGGACCATGCAAACCCACATGTACCAAATCCAATGCATTCTTAGCTCTCTGTGTCTTACCAATGTCAAATGAATGTGAAAATTGCTTATCTATTTGACATCTTGAACATACTTTATGATTCTTTTGAATAGAAAACTTTCCATTCACCATGTTAGTGTGACTTAATGTATGCAAATGTTGATAACTGGGGTGACCATACCTCTTATACCACAATTCACTAGGGCTTTTCACCTATGCTAGTGCATCCTCATTTGCAGTTTTTGGATCAACCAACTTATACAATGCACTCCTCATGCCCAATCCAAAGAATGACTGGGCAGGGGGCCTTCACTGATTACTGAATTCTAATTGGGCACTCAGAAGCCTTCAAGTGAGTCCCCAATCCCCCTATCTGAACTATGGGTGTGCCTCTATTACCAAGGCCAACAACTATTACTCTTTTCTAATGAATATCACTAATCATGGATTTGTTTCCTTTAAACTCCACACAAAGATTAGGTCTTGTTATTATTTCACTTATGGAAAGAAGATTTTTGTTCATATCAGGTACAAACCGAACATTCTGAAAAGTGTACATAACAAAATTCATTGAAATACGAACATCTCCATATCTTTTCACATAGTGAACCCAACCATCACCTAAGGAGACAATTATTGCAACTATCATCTTCTACAAATTTTACATACCAATCTTTGTGACACATGTAGTGTCTTGATGCTCTTGAGTCAAAGTACCATATTCTTGACTCCGCTGACTAGTTTTGTGTCGCCACAAATGCAAACTCACTCACTGAACTTTGTTCATCCTCTTTAGCCATATTTGCAGATTGTGATTTCCTTCTCTTATTTTCCAAATCATATTGTCTCTTATGACAATATTTATTCAAATGACCAGGTTCCTTACAATAAAAACACTTCCATTTAGACTGTTGCAAAGTACTTACATTGTTGTTAGAAGATTTGTTTGAAGAACCACTGGCATTCCACTGTTTACCCTTGCCCTTTGACCTTGTGAAGAAAACATTCTCTATAGTAATTGATGTAGAGGCAATCGACTAATCTAACCTCTTTTCTTTTTGCATCGATACACAATTGTTGTCTTTGATTTGTTAACGGCTACCCACAAATTTTATTATCTCCTGCATTCAATAAATGGGAGCCTCTCCATTCTCAAGAGGAGGGACTTAGTCCTATGACCGTTGGTGAAAACCACTAATTTGCCCTTGCGACAAATTATTTCGCCAACAATATACTAGCCATTTTGACCTAGTTTTTCACTAAAATAGTTAAATAGGAAAAACTATAAAGGCTTTTACAAAAATTCTTTTGCTCACTGATTCTACTCTAAAATTGGACAACACTGTCAATTTTCAGCAAAAAACTCTTTAACGTTTATGAAAAATTAAATAATGGTTTTCTGTAAAATTGCCTAAAAATGATGGAAAAATTAAAATCTCAAATTCTGCAAACTCTTTTGCGAAAATTCCTTTTGCATGCTGATTAGGACATCAAAACAGACAATGCGGCAAAATTTTAGGCTTCTGATCCCTACAGTTTTCAGATACGGAATTAACCATCTTCCAAGGCTGTAAAGTAGCCTTGGTTCTCACACGCCAGTATTTCATGCTCAGCAATGGTATTCCTTTTGTTCAACAATGACGCCTCCTTCATCAATGAACCAGCAATCTTAAATACTTCAGAAGCACCAATTCTTTGAGAAAGAGAAATCACTCTAGCAGCAATGGCGCCAAGTAGAAGCAATATAGCAGTAGGATCATGCCACTCTCCTCCTCTTGGCACTAAAACCAGTCTAAGCACTGCGCCTAGCTCACTGTTATACTATCTAAGTCCTTATAAGATGAAAAAACGCCCTTCACAAGACTCTAAATCCCTAGTATGAACAACAACAGAAGAAATGAATTGCGCCCAGCATGGTGTCCTCCTTGTAGCGCCCCCAGATGTACTAACCAAATAACAGGCTTACTAAGAAACTATTAACAAGCTTTATTATTAACAAACTAATCTAATATTCTAATACCCCTGTTGATGATCTTATACTTCTTACATTTGAGGATGTGGAGGTTTAGTGCTTTCCTTTCTAACATATTGGCCTTTTTCAACATATATCTTCTTTCTCTTATATTGCTGTGGGTGCTATTATCTTGACTCTGACATCTTTAAACCAGTTTTTGTACCTTGTGTAGTTCTGTAATTTCTTTTCTTATGTTGGGCTAGCTGTTATTTTCTGCAGGGTCATGTTGCTGTTATTTCTTGTGAGTGAACTCAGTCCCATGGACCTACTTTGTTCATTCATAGACATGAGCATAATTTCAATTTTAATGTCTGTGCAGAGATTTATTGTGTACGGCTGCAGCTTAATGTAAACATAGAAGACAAGATTTCATGCAAATATTTAGAAGTGAAATTCAATGCACTGGGGGACACTGAAAACAATGTTCAATGCAAAAATTTATGTTAGCGGGCAACTGTAGAAAAAGATCTTGCATCTGAAGAACATTGAAATATTGTTCTAATGTTAATTACTTTTGTTTTGTTTTGAGCAAGTGTATAAAAACACCTTGCATTCAAATAATGTCTGGTATTGTTAAAATATTAATTACTCTTTTTCATTTGTTTTTCTTCACCACTAAAATCAGAATCAATTTTACAGTTATACAGATATAAATTGTATTCTTGTTTTCCAGTTCTTTTCTGATGTTTTCCTATTGTTGAGTTTAATATCAGATTAAAGACCACAAGGGCTTGTCAGTGGATTTGCTGGTTCCTGGGACAATGGTTAATGCACGTGTGCAAGCAATATTACATAATGGACTGCTACTCTCATTTCTTACATATTTTACAGGGATGGTAAGGATCTCTTATATAACCTTTTTTCATTTTGTGTTGGAGTTAATGCTTCAACTTTGGAAATTAGCAGTTACTCGGTATGATGCAATGTAGCAGTCTGGTGATGATTGTTTCACATGCTGTGGTACATCAGTTAAGTTCTGTCTTCTTGATGAGGTTGCAGGTGGATATCTTTCATTTGCAAGATCCATTTCCCAATTCAAAGTGGCAAGCAAAATTCTCCGAAAATGCAAGGGTAAGATATTTTCTAAAGTGACGTTTTCTTTAACACTTCGTTCTTACATAACAAAGTATTGGTTTGGAAGTTTAAACTAATCTTCCGGGTCTATTTCTAATAAGGCATTCTTGGTTGTCATTATTTTAGTTGTGTTTGGATCTTATTTATTTGATAAGAATGTAGTGAAGAGTTTATTGTTCAGCTGAGCACAGACAGATAATATTTTCTCCATAATTTTATCCGTGTGAGATCCCCCAAGGATGGACTTGTGTGATTTTTTAATATTGAATTTTTCCTTTTTCTCAGTTGAAAGCAAGGATTTTGTATGTAGATCCCACGACAAAGACTGTCGGTTTGACTCTTAATCCTCACCTCATTCGAACAAGGCTCCTCCCTTGGTAAGTGCATGCATTTAAACTTTATGCAACCACTATGTTTCCCTAGTTTATAATGAGTTCTGGTAATTTGTCTACAATATTGCTGTTTGCAATCATATTTTTGGTTGCATTCCATGATTTACAAAATCTTGTATGTAGTTTTTCTTGCCCAGTTTTGTAATCTCTTCTGTTGTATTAGAGACCAGTAGATTCTATGATGTGGGATTAATAGGGCCTCCACAAATATTGTTTCTACCATAAAGCTGTTGTCTGTAATTACTATATAAGCATATTTTCCTCTTTCTAGCTTAGTATGATCCAAAAATGTGGCATGTGTGGCTAACAAAATGAATGCTTTATTTGCTAGAGTTTATGGTTTTTGGCTTTCGACGATATTTGGTTATATCCGTGACCAAGAGATCTACTAACTCGCTAAATCATCATTTTACATTTTAAGATACAAAGGCTGGTTATTGATCCATGTTTCTTTATTGCTTGGTAGTTCTGTTAAAACTAAAGCAATTTATCAGTGTGAAAATTTCAACATTTGCAGTTTGTATAAAACTGCTATAAGATTCATGTTTTCTTTTCCTCAAACTTTTGACCTTGGATGTGTTCTTATAGCTGTAATATATTTTTCAGAGAAACAACTTTTTGGCTTAGATATGGTGGATGAGAATCATGAGATAAATTCAAGATGAAAGTCTCATGAGATCCGAAATAATAACAAAATGATATTCTTTTGTGTCAATGTTCTCTTCTCTATCTGAGTTTGGTACGAGAAACTAAGCAAGTTTGTCATCACATTTGTTTTTCTGTACTAAAAAAATAAAATGTGCATGTCAAAATATATGCTCAAGCTGCGAAGCCAGGGACTTAGCAGATTAAAGTAACCACAATTCCCAGTAAAAATGATGGTCTTTAGAAGCCCAGTGAAAAATATACATTCCAAAGCACATATTAGCTAAATACGCTGTTGGAGATTTCCTATTAGTGCTCTCGTATAGGTTTGTTATTCTTGTAATTGTGTGCTATAACAACTCACGAATATAGGAGATTTAGCATGTTTCTAGGATTCTTACAATTAGGTTTAACTCCTCATTATTAGGAGCATGTATCAATCTATATAATTGTACGCTATTGATAATGAAAGTAAGACCGAGTTTGTTGTGTCCACAACTCTGACCAAATTATTATTTGGTATCAGAGTGGCAAGATCCGAGAGGGAGACCCTATGAGAATTTAGATGAGATAAAAATGTAACAGCTGTGCAAAGGACATGTCCAACAAGTGAGAAATTTGATTTGAATAGCAGATGCCATTCTACATCTACAATCCGTTTTCGTGCCTGATATACTCCACATTCCGGTTGATTATCATTCTCCTATGCATGTCTATGATTATTTGCATTGATCGGGTCAAAGTTTGATCAGATGCATTACATTTATCCACACTTGCATTCTGGTGGCTCCATTGTCTATGTGCTTGTTTACATGCTCTTAACTCTTTGACTTGTGATCTGTCTATTTGGCACTTTTCAACACTATACGGCTGAGATCTGAGCGGAACTTCATCATTGCTTTTGTACACCTGCGCCTTCATTGGGTCTTTCCATGCAAGTTCCTTGGCATTTAGGTCATATTTTCTGCTTTGCTACACCATGTGGGATGCAGGCTTGACGTCTTACTCAAATGCATTGAGACACAACTTGCCTCTCCACGGCTCGCACAATGACAAAGAACTTTCATTTGCTTGAGCCTGTATGCTGTGTAAGTGCAATATGCATGATTCTATTTTAGCACAGTAAATTATCCATGTGTTGATAGCTTTGTACACGTGCAGTCTGACTCTTTACAAGCATTTGACCTCAGTTGAGTTGCATATGGATTTTAGGTGTTAAATGTTTAGTTGTTAATGTTTAAAGTCTCGCTCATAGGGCAATTTTATTTGGTTCTTATAGTCATCGTTATTTTCAGAAGTCTATTCTTTTAATATAGAGTCAAAGTGTCAATTCCCATATTTAATTAGACTTTTGTAATGCATTTTGAATCTATAGTTTTGTTTTGAGTCGAAGTCAATTAAATTTTTATTGCCATTGTCTATATAGGTGAGATATTGTTAGATCTAATTGTCGCTCATTGTAGTAGTCTTTGTCAATTAGTGTCGAAAGCTCAAAGTTAAAGTTAATAGTTTTTGCGTCAATTGTAAGTCATTGTAAAAGGTCGAAATTTTTATTTTTCTATTTTTTGCCTTATGGGCGCACTATTGGGGTAATCGACGTCTATTGAGTTGATTTGTAAGGAGGTTGAAAATTGGAAAAATTGAGCCTTATTGAAAAATTTGAAGGCAAAGGCTTCCACACATGACATGTTCAAACTCAATTGTAAATGATCGACAAAGACCTTTTAGAAATTGTTGACGGAAAAATAAAAAGCCGAAAAATGCGATGAAGCAGCAAAATGGGAAAGCAAGGATCAAAAAGCGATAACAATTATCGGCTTAGGACTATTTGATGCATATTTGCATCATATAGATCTAACTAAGTCATCTAATGACATCTGGGTGACATTGAACAAGCTATTTGGATCTGAAGTTGGTAGTGCAGCAATGGCGCTAAAACAAAGATTGTTCGGGCTAAAAATGGGAGAAAACGACAATATGGTACAACATATCAATAAGTTTCGCTCCATATTGAACCAATTAGCAGGAATAAAAGCTGATGTTAATAAAGAAGATGCTAAAGTTGTTCTCGTTAAATAGCATGCCAATAGTTACTCAAACATTATTTTTACTCTAATCAAAATCAATCCTAGTTTGGAAGAGTTAATCTCCTCCTTGCTTGAAGAAGAAAACAAGAACAATCGATTTTTGCTAGAAGAAGAAAATGTAATGGTTGCAAAACACAATTCATCATTCGAGTAAGCTAAACATAAATTTAATTTTTCAAGGAAACATCTTTTGTGCCATTATTTGAAATATCCCTTGTGGGATACCACAAAAAGATACACAAAATATAGAAAAAATTGCAGCAAAGGAAATATTGATTTTTGCAGATTTTTAACAGCTAGGGCAGTGAACTGAAGAAAATTGATATCTCTCAAAATACTCACTCAAATCACTTGAAATTTTTAGGAGAGCTTGCTAATATTATAAAGAACATAAGAAAATTATTTTTGGAATTTTTGGAATAATATAATGCAGCCAGAAAATTACAGAAAGCCCTAAACAGTGGTAAAACTTCAAAAATTCATAACTTCTCCAATAAGCAAGATAAAATTATGAAATTCTGGAAATTACATATACTAATATGGAGAATGAAACCCCAACCTTCAGATCTGAAAATGGCAACCCGGAAACCCTCCAAATAATGGCTGCAATCTCCAAAACAAGTCGCCCCCTTTGGAAAATGATCAAAACCCTTTGAAAAGTCTCTAGAAATGATGCCAAAACCTGCTCTTATCGCTGCCGTAAATCTGATCTGAAAACCCTTTGATTTTCTCCACAAAATGTCACCAAAACCCTCAAAACCCTTCCTCTGAAACCCTCTAAAATATCTCTGTAAAACAGCCCTGAAAACAGCTCCAAAATGACAAGCTAGGGTAGATCTCTCACTACCGAAGAATGCCTTGCTAGCTAGGGATGGATCTCTCACCACCGAAGCTAGGGTCCCTGTGGGATTTCACTCCACAAGCTGTAAATTTGCAAGCAACAGTTGCACATGAAGGAAAATAATTATGTATGCAAGAATGACCTTCACTTTTTCCTCCCAACTCCTTATATATTTTTCCCCAAGGCAAAAGAGCCCCAAAAGCCCAAGTCGCATTTTTCCTTAGGAAGGACCAATAAAATAAAAGTAACTTAAGTTACTTTTCCCCTTTTAAGTCGCCATGGTCCATAAGTGACCCCCAACGCAAAATTAAAACATTAAGTGTCATGTGGCCCCTTCCTAACGACAAAACATAATATCTAGTCCCTCCAAAACACTTTACGCTCATGTCAACGAAGAATTATAACAAAATGGACTAGATATTCATACCCAATAGCTCCCAACGTCCATAGCCCCTTGGGTATGACCAAGGCTTGGACTCGAATTGGCCCTTAGGCCTTAGGCGTAGGAAAGGGGACATTACATTATTACAAGCAACCAGGACATCGATGTGTGAACTGTAAAAAAAAGCTCAAGATCTCTTAGATGATAAGGATAAATCAACAGGCTTTGGCTGCTGAAAATGATTGGGAAGATTTCTCTCCTCATGCAAGTGAAAACGAACCTATCAGCTATCCTAGTGGTGAAGATTATTTGTACTAAGTAAATTCATTGGAGGATGGAGGCAATGTAGGCAGGAGGACGATCAATGTCCTCATGTTTGTCACTACCTTAGGGGTTGCATCTTACTTTAATGGCACTTTTTCATTTGCTTTGTGTGTGTCTAAAAATAAGAACAAAAGGCAGAATACTTGTTCATGTGTGCAGTAGAGTTTCTATAGTTTCCCATTGTGTTGATAATGTGGCGATTTGAACCATTGGTACTAATGCAAGAATGGTTCTTGAGTGTGACTAGATAGGTTGATGTGTTTGCATGAGTTGGTTGATGAGTCCCAATTCATGAAACATGTATTCACTTGATTAGGTTGAAGCGTCTTTATTCATAATTGATGTAGTTCGCACAGTCAGAGCTGAGGATCTAGACCATGTGGAAGCTATGGAGCAGCACGCTGCTTAGTCAAAGAATGGTTTTTCTACCCATGTTCACAGTAAGGGGGTGAATGTTGGAGGTTTCCTATTAGTGCTCTCGTATATGTTTGTTATTATTGTAATAAAATATTATGTGTATTGTTGTGAGTTATAACGACTCATGAATATAGGAGATTTTGCATGATTCTAGGAGTCTTACAGTTAGCTTTCACTCGTTATTAGGTGCATGTCAACCTATGTAATTGTACGCTATTGATAATGAAAGTAAGATGGAGTTTGTTGTGTCCACAACTCTGACCAAATTATTATACTCACATTACTTCAAGGCTGACTGAGATGCCAACTCTAAATCGTTTCTGACATGTTATAAGACTGACAGAATTGTGTAGCTGTGGACTCGAGCATTGAAAACTATTAAGATGGATCTTAACACCTCATTACATTGAATTTTTGGGGCTCAGCTTGTTAACTTTGACCCAGTGAACAGTAGCCATAATTTAACTGGATGCCTGTACAGTCAATTGGGCTGGTAGTGTGCATCTCAGAACACCATCCCTTCAGCTGCCTTATTCTGTTGATGAATGCAACATAGGACTGTGAGCTCTCCATCCAGTTCTTGATTTTATTACAATTGTTTTATGTTCCGAGGAATGGGAAATATGAAACATACTTTGACGTTGATAATGCTCTAGATTTCTGAACCAATGGATGATAAATTGGACTTAAACAATCTTTCTATAGCGTCATGTAAAGAGATTTACTTGAAATGGAAAAAATATAGGTATTGTCTGCCCAGAACACATCTGTAAATAAAGTTAATACTGTGAGCTGGCTAGATTAATCAGAAATATTGATTCCTCTTCTAAGTAAAGGTTACAGAGATCGATGTGAATAGCCTCCTTAAGACCCCTTATGGAGGAATAAATCTCAGTGTAATCTTTTTGCATTCTCCAAGCTTTTTCACACAAGAAGTACAAGTCCTTGCTTTACTTCTGCAAGACACTACTCACACCCACAAACTTCTTTTCCATTAGAGAATGATCTGTGATTAGTCACCACCTACGAAGAAGAACACTATTGGTCTGTCATGGCTTACAATCTTGACATGCTTTCAGTTTTTAAGCATAGAGCGGGGTCACTTTTACGGTTTTTTGGGATGAAAGAAAAAGAAATTATATTAATGGTTAAAGTAGGTAAATGGGACTATAAAGTACAACCAATAATTATAGCGAGAGGGTGTTACAAAAATGAGACCCAACATCTAAAGAAACAAGGGGCTACAAGCTAGAAGATAAATGCTAAAAGCAAAAAAATATAGAAGATTCTAACTGTCAGAAATCACATCGCTTTTGGATTCCAATTTTGGCCGAAACAGTGCGCCAGATGTTATGAGGTTTACACAAACAGTTTTGTCAACGACCGGGACTTGCTTTTGACATGATTATGGTTCTTTATTTCTCTATTCCAAAATCTGAAGGGTATATTCTCCGAATGTCTGTATTTTAATCATCTTGTAATAGTCATCATGATGGTTCTAGTTTATAGACTCATTGGTAATTTCCTTAAAATTGTATTAGATTTGCATATTTTGTAACCTGATAATTTTTTATTTAACAGAAATATTTTGCTTATCAAAAAGAGACTTCTGCACTTCCCTCCCTCCTCCGGCCACCCATTGGAAAGATAAAAGACAGTGGTTCTTAAATTTATAAATGAATGGTAGATTTTCAAGGAGTTCAAGAAGGGATCATTAAATTCATGTATCTTTTTCTTTAAAATATCATGTTCTTTCTCAGTTCCAACTTCTATGCAAATGAGATGCTCAATGATTTTTGGCAAAATCTGTTTGTAGTCCTTTTGACACTCTTGTTGTCAATTCAAGGCGATTGGAACAGATGAATAATGAGATACAAGACTCTTATGCTAGGCAGTCAATAGTTGCAATCTTCTTACCACAAGCGTATGAAACTATGCTCAAAATGGTATGTTGGCACGTGTTTGCCAAGAGCTTGGATGTATAAAAACAGCAGGTTCCTTTTCATGCTAAACACTAGATATGCATCTGCTTTTGGATTCCATCATGTATTAAGAGCTGCTTTGAAATGGTTTTGTTTCTATAGTTTTGACCCTGCATATTTTTGCCTGCTTGGAGATTTTCGTGGTGTGTTACTTTAATGAATGTTACATAGTGTGATTGTAAACTCTTTTCGAATTATTTAAAATATCCAGTATACAATAATGACACTCAATTCATGCACTGTATGACCATATGTGAACAGTGATAGGCATCTTTTTGCTTTTATGCTGCTTCATTTATAAGAGTTAATTTTAAAACGTCTTTGTTTGAATAGTTCAATTTCTGCAACCCTGCAGATATGGTCTATCTTGAAGATAGACATCTTTTTTTGTGGAGAAGTTCAAATCATGTTGGCATGCCACTCCCTGGTTTTATGCTGTTTTTAATAGTTAAAGCTTTAGTTCAGTTGTACAATTGTATTTTGAGGTCGCCAATGCACACTTGTAGTGGCAGGAGATTGGTGCATAGTTGAAAGAGTCTCGTCGGTATTGATGAAGAACCGCGACTTATTTATTTGGCTTTATTTTATGTTTTAAGTGAATTCACATGTTGCATGTTTATGTTTACATGTTCCGTTTTCCTAGTTTTTTCACATTACTGTTCGATCACTTTTTTATGTCCAGGCATAAGATCTACGTCAATGGCTCAAATATTCAATTGGTTCTTCTCTTTAGGCCTTTTCTTTGAATTTGGCTAACATTGTTGTTGCGCTTTGGATTTGTGGTGCTCTGGTCATCAAAGGGGGTTAAAGTAGGGGAAATTTTTGAGGATGCACGTGTGGTCAGAATTGATCGTGGCATTGGGCTTCTAGTGGAGCTTCCTCCAAACCGGCTCCAACACCTGGCTATGTAAATGTAAGTTACATTTGTTTAATAGTATTAAGACAATTAGAAATTTGTTTCATAGTATTAAGACAATTGTTTCTTGCATGGTGTGATATTGTCTTATACTATGGTTTTGCTTTTAACAGATATATGAAGCCTCTGATGATAACATTCAAAAATTGGACAAGAAATTCAAAGAGGGGGGGAAGGTTCGAACAAGAGTTGTGGGATTCAAGTTTACAGATGGGATAGCTGCAGCCACGCTTAAGGTTTGGTATATCCGCAATTTTTGCATTTGCTGCATATAAGTATTAGTAATGCATATATTACATCATTCTGATAATGGTGTTGAATGCTGAATGTTTTGGAATGTAGCTTAGTTACCGGTTCAGTTTGGGCTCGGGTTCGAAGAATTGGATTCACCAGTACGGCGATTTTTTATTTTTGGGTCCTTAGATACTGCTTCGGTTCGGCTGTACAAAATCTATTAAAGATAAAATATATAGATATTCTATCCTAATAAGTAGGAAGGAGTAATTGTTATTGAGCTGTGACACTAACCACATAGTATGCATATAGAAATTCTAGCCTAATAAATAGAACATAATTCTATATTTGTTACACTTAGCTTTTAGGGTTTTAAAAGTGTTTTATTTTATTGTTACTTTATGTTTGTTTTCGAATAAAAATGAGAAAACAAATAAAAATGTCATTTTAAAATTTTTGCCTTGTGTTTTTCTTTGGTTCTGCCCTGATTTACCCTAGGCCTTGTGTTTTTCTTTGGTCCTGCTTTATACCTAGAAGAATCAGTATACTAGGAATTTAGTGATTTGTTTTCATAATTGATGCAAGGTTAGTGCAGTAATATCATGCCAAATTTGAACTTATTTGCCATTTTAAAAATAATATTTTCTGCTACTCACGGAAAGTTTATAAATTTCTTATGTCAAGAAATACATAAACTATATAAGATTCAAATCTTGTTGCATCTCACAAATGGCAGTTGACCCATTTAAAGCAAATGGTCACTCTGAAATGACTACACTCCACCAAAAGTCTTTACTAGATGTCCTACATACTTTAGTTATAAGTTTATCATTGCACATAGGTAGCTTCAGGCAGAATTCTGTTTGACGCGATAATGTTTTCCATTCGAACTTTTATGTGCATTGTGCATCCATTACTTCCTTTTCTGGTTTAATTTTTCATTTGGGGTTTTACTTCAGAATTTTTGGAAAATGTCTCTTTTAATTTGTTTGGAAAGTGTCTCTTTAGAAAACAAAAGTTCCATTTGCAATGTTTAATGCTGGATGAGGAAATAATGAAGCGTCATAGACCCTGATAAAAAAATTGGCATTAGGCAAAGGACTTTATGCATCTGATAGATAATTTGGAGTGACTTGATTGGCTGTTAAAACAGGCCTATTCAGCTCTAACCTAGGTAGCCAGTACGGGTATGGGGATGGGGACGGGGACCTGGTATGCTGCGCTTTGGGTACAGCAGTACAAAAAATATATAAAATTTGAAAAAGGTAGTTGAATTAGCAAATTAACCATATAATATGCATAGAGTAAACAAAATAAGCTAAATAACCACAAAACATACTGATAATTCAATGCCAAATGTCATGATATTCATTGGTCAAACTTAGAACAAGTACATTGTGCAAATGTTACAATGTATACACAAAAATCAAGACAAATCAGCATATTCATTATTTTCATAATCATAATGCAGTCAGTGAGAGCATCATTAGAACCATCATGTGGTTCATTAGATTACACGCTGAATGTTAAGTGTAAAAGATCGGGCCTCTTAAGTGTGGTTCTCTAGAGCAGGCCCAAATCACATGCCTTTGCACTTGACATCCTTTCATTTACATCCTCTATGTGCAGACTGAATGACCAATGATTATGTGAGGTAAATGTGCTTGTTGTTTAAAATGAGTTTGGGGGTGTCTTTTAGGGTTAGGGTTTGTGTTTTAATGTTTTAAAAGTTGTTTTTGACTTTATTTTGACCAAAAAAGGAAAAAACCTGATTTTAGGGAAGAACCACGTGGGTTCTTTTCTGAAACACACAGGGTATGTGTTTCCAAGCCTGAGTATGTTGAATGATGTACCCGGATGTACAAGAGTATTGAAACTTGTACCTTGTGCATTTCCCCTGTACTCAGGCATGTATCTGGTACGTACCTGTACCCCAAGCCCCAAGGGGCATACCCGGCTTCCTAGGCTCTAACATGTCAAACAAGGCCATATCTTGCACTCATCACATACATGTGCTCAGAGAGTACTCATCATACTCAGCAAATAGTTGGCAAGTGCCCATCACATGCTTGAAGAAGGAAATTCTGTAAATACCATCTTTAAACAAATCATCTATATGTAAAAAAGCTGTGCCTACAACTTTAAAATTCTTGTTCTATGGTCACTTCAAAATTACCATGCTTTGCCTAAAGTCTTCACTAGATGTCCTCCGTACTTTACTTCTAAGTTTCCAACTGGACTAAGGTAGCTTCAGGCAGAATTCTGTTTGTGGTGATGACATTTTCCATTCGAACATGTATGTGCATTGTGCATCCATTACTTCGCTTTCTGTTTTAACTTTACATTTGGGGCTCCATTTTAGAATTTTGGAAAATCTCTCTTTAAAAACAGAAGTTCCATTTGCAGCATGTAATACTGGATGAGAAAATAATGAAGCATCATAGACCCCCAAGAAAAAAACTGGCATGAGGCAAAGGACTTTTTGAGCCCGATGAATATTTAGGAGTGACATGATTGGCCGTTAAAACAGGTCTATTCAGTGCAAACATGTCAAACATGGCCATATCTGGCACACATCACATACATGTACTCAGAGAGTACTGATTATACTTGGCAAATAGTTGCCAAGTAATCGTCACATACTTGATGAAGAGAATTTTGTAAATACCAAATTTAAGCAAATCATCTATGTGTAAAAAGCTCTACCTACAACATCAAAATTATGCATGACTGACTTAACATGGTATGTATTTTTTAAAATTCTACTTTGTAATCTTGTTTGCATAATTGAGGAACGTAAAGTAGATTTAACTTTAAATCAGTCACAAACGAAACATCATGTAATTTACCCTCAAGAACATGAATAGTACCAATTCCCCAATTCCCCAATTCTGGCCCAATTCTGGGATTCAATTAAATTGGTGCATAGCACATTGGATCTCAACCTATCTCTTGGTGGCAGAAAACTGAATTGTTTGATTGCTTTGGATCTAAATCTATCCCTCCCTGTTGCCAACATGCACTATTCTATATTTATTCTATATATATCATATATCTATGGTATTGTATGACAGTTTGGATCACTTCCACACTGTAAGAAGCATGATTTGCAAGTCATAATTGATTACTATAAAAATTTGGTTCTAAAGAAGTAAATAAATGCACATTAGAAGTCATATATTGAGTAGAACCAGAATTAACAATCCATTCAATAGGACAAAAATGCACGACTCAAGTAAAAGCAGACATAGCATTAGGCTTTTGTTTTTTTGAGTCTTGCTACCAGCACTAACATTAGTGTCTGCAGGCTTCTTACCATTTTAATGTCTTTTTGTTTCTGAAAGTAATGAGATTCATCATGACCATCCTTGTGACAACAAGTGCTAACTAATTAGCCCCAGAGTTTGAGTTTTCATTGCTTTTCAGCTTCTTACCATTTTAATGTCTTTTTGTTTCCGAAAGTAATGAGATTCATCATGACAATGTGCTAACTAATTAGCCCCAGAGTTTGAGTTTTCATTGCTTTTCATTTTGGCCATGTTTGTTGTTGGGCATAAAATGATTTCTATTACTACTATTCTTGTGTTGGTGTTTAGACACAAATGCATGTTCATTTTCCTTGAGACTACCAAACTGAAGTTATTTTTGTTCTTCTTGTTGCAACAAAGTACAAAAGAGATCAAATCTAAATTGAGTTGCTGAAGTAGGAATAACAAGTTGAGACTGAATATTTTTTCGTGATTAATTCACAACACCATAAGTATATTGATGATTTTGCCAAGCACTAGAAGCAGTTTTGCAATATCCAAGAACACATGAATTCTGCTGAGGACCGGAAACAGAGAGGCAACCTGTGAGTATTCGATCCATAATGAAATAAGCAGATTACAACCAGATTATAATGTAATGGAAGGGCTGCAATATTTATAGATATTGCACAACCATGTATTGACAAGTAGGAAGTTGCACAGGTGCAACAAAATACATACGAGATGTAAACTATTACATGAATAAAACCAAAAATGGTTATAAAACCATACGAGAGTAAAAACAAATAATATGGTTGTAATAAACAAACCATATAACTATGTAACCAATAATTAACTAACTACAATAAATGTAAAATTACCTATAGTAAAAAAGTTTTACCTAACATTCCCCCTTAATTTTGCATTGCCTTAAGGGATGAGGAGAGGAACTCTCTGAACAACTCAAACTTTTCATGTGCAAGTGACTTTGTGAAGATATCTGCTTGTTGTTTAGCTGTTGGGCAAAAATTGAAGTTGTATATTGTGTTTCAAGACATGCTTGTATGAAGTGAACTTGTACCTCAATATGCTTGGTTCTCTCATGAAACACTGGATTGCGAACAAGTTTGAGAACACCCTCATTGTCAACATACAAGGTGGTGGATTTCTCCTGATACTCCAAGTCCTCAAGTATGTGACGTAGCCATATTGCTTCGCAGATAACTCCACCTGCAACACGATATTTAGCCTCTGTAGAAGAGCGAGAAACAAAATTTTGTTTCTTGCTTCCCCATGATATCGGTCCAGATCCCAAAAAGAAAACAAATCCAGAAGTGGATTTCCTATCATCAATATTACCTGCATGATCTGAATCCGAATATCTAGTCAAGAAGAATTGATCATTCTTCTTGTACTCTAGACCAAGATCCATAGTACCCTTGAGATACCTCAAGATCCGCCTTACTACTTTCTAATGACAAACTTTGGGTTCCTGCATGAACCTGGAAAGATAGCTCACTGCAAAGTTGATATTTGGTCTAGTATATGTTAGGTAAATGAGACTCCCAATCAACTGTCGATAGAGAGTTGCATTTACCAAAGGAGATGGATCTAAACAAGATAATCTGCAGTCTTATCTCCATGGGTGTAGCAATCGGTGTGCAATCCATCATCCTAACTTCTCGAGCATTGTCTTGGTATATTTCAACTGAGAAACAAAGATGTGATTCTCCTTCTGCCATACTTCCAATCCAAGACAATAGTGCATGAGCCCGAGATCTGTCATGTCGAATGATCAATTAAGATCTTTCTTCATTGCATCGATCATCTTCACTGTGCTTCTAGTGATGACTAGATCGTCGACATATACAACAACTATCACAATCTCTCCTCCTTGCCTCTTGAGGTAGAGATTGGGATCATATGGATTTCTCACAAATCCATGTTGAACGAGATGCTCATCAATCTTGATGTACCAAGCCCGGGGTGCTGTTTAAGGCCATACAGAGATTTCCTGAGTCTACATACCTTTGTTTCTTCACTAGGTATGACAAAACCCTCAGGTTGAGTCATGTAGACTTCCTCCTGTAGATCTCCATTCAGAAAGGCACTTTTCACGTCCATCTGATGGACTTTCCAACCAAATTGAGCAGCTAGAGCAAAGATCATCTTGATCGTTTTGATCTTAGTTGTGGGAGCAAATGTCTCCTCATAGTCTATGCCTTCCTTCTGTGCATACCCCTTTGCTACCAGTCTCGCTTTGTACTTGTCTATGGTCCCATCTGCTTTGTACTTTGTTTTGAATATTCATCTGCAACCAATGGGTTTCTTCCCTGGTGGAAGATCGACAAACTGCCAAGTGTTGTTTTTCATCACCGATCGATATTCAACATCCATGGCATTTTTCCAAGCTTTTGATCAGGGCTTCTTGACAAGAGAGGGCATCAACAATTCAACAACTCTACTCATCAAAGCAAAGTTTACCTCTTCTTGTGTTTTATTGTGAGTCCGTGGTCCAATGGTGGATGTATCCGGTGGAGCATCCAATTTTGCATCTCGAATCATATTAGTATACCACTTGGGCATACGTTGTACTGCTCCCGTGGGTCGTGGTCTGTCTGATCATCACCATCATCCCCATCATCACTGTCATCATTAGTGGGAACATCATTTATGTTTTCACAAGTGAAATATCTACATCAGGTGAGTCTGGAGGAGTCTCAACTTCCTTCTTCTCAAAGAACTCAACATCTCTACTAGGTGTAGACTTTTTTGGTCTTCGATCCATCAATCTGTACCCAAGAGCCTCTTCACTGTAGCTAATGAAGATGAGTTTTTGAGATTTCATATCCAACTTCTTTTTGTTTTGCTTGGGTATGTGCATGTTGGCTTTGCACCCGAATACTCTGAGGTGTGCAACGAATGGTTTCCAATTTGACCATGCTTCATGTGGAGTTACTCCATCAAGAGCAACTGTGGGCACTCTGTTCAAAGCAAATACTATTGTCTTTCTTCGCTTCGCCCGAGTGTCTTCGCTAGTCCAAAATCATCGATCATGCAATGCACCATCTCTAATGATAGTACGGTTCCTTCTCTCAACAACACCATTTTGTTGCGGTGTGTGTGGAGGAGGCATTTGTCGACGAATCCCGTGAGCTTGAAGGTAGGCTTTGAACTCATTACTTGGTGAATTCCCCCTCGATCTGAGTGGAGAGATATGATATGATGACCAAGTCTCATTCTCTATAGCCACTTTGAACTTTTTGAAGTTCTCAAAAGCATCACTTTTCTTACGAAGACAAAAAAATCCACATTTTCCTTGAATAATCATCAACACATAGCATGAAATATTGAAATCCGAATGACTAGGTTGCATCGACCACAAAGATCGATATGAACCAAATCAAGCTTACCTGGAGCTCGATAAGTACTTTTCTGGAATGAAGCTTTGTGTTGTTTACTCTGCAGTTAGGAAACTTATCTTGTATCCTTCTTGAGAGATGGCAAGCCTCTCACCATGTTGTACTGTGAAGTGTTTTCGAGATATTTGAAATTGATGTGACCAAGTCTCTGATGCCACAATTGTGCAGAGGAAGAATTCTTAGCCACAAGTGCTTGATCATCCCTATGGACAAAGTCAAGCTGGAACATACGTCCCACATTGGAGGCTTTTGCAACAATTTTGAGCCTCTAGATTTGTCTCAAATCAAACACACTTTCTTACCGGAATGACTATCAAAATCAATCTTCGATTATGATCTAGAAGTTGACTAACTGATAGTAGATTCTTTGTTAAGCCAGGGACATATAATACATTTGTTAATCTACAATTTCGTGAACCAAGAAGTAGAGAAAGAAGAATCATCACCTAATGAAACATGGTTTTTCGAAGGTGTGTCCCTCATGGTAGTAAACTAGTCTCTGTGCCCGGTCATGTGTCGAGTGGCTCTCGAATCAACATACCAAACAACACTAGATGATGTGGATGGTTCACTAGAACGGGCAATCGTGTACAAGAAGTCTTCATCATCTGAATGGTCTTCTTGCTCAACTATATTTCCTTAATGATGCGGTTTCTTCGCCAGTTCCCTTCTTTTGCCCTTGCTTGTAGTATGATTGTCCCTGATGAGACTACTGATTTTGAGGTCCAGAATTGCTTGATGAACCTTTCTTGTATGTGTTGAACCAACAATCTTTCAAATCATGTCCTCTTTTGCAGATAGGACATTTCTTCTTTTGCTTGTCCCTTGCTGATGCTGTTTTTGGGACTTTGGGAAGATTGTGCTTTGCCTTTTCCTTTCTGATGAGAAGATAGTGCTTGCTCCTCTTCATCATCTTTGTTGTACATTGCTTCTTCTTGTTGTAATAGATTCACTAACTTGTCAAAAGTAACTGTCTGATCTGACAAGTTTAGTGTCGTCACAAAAATGCGGTAAGAGGAAGGAAGTGCTCTTAGAACAATGGGCATGAGAGCTATATCAGTAACCTCCTCTCCCAGGGCTAGAAGTGAAGCCCTCAATTCTGCAACTCTCCGCAAGAAAGCTTCCACTTTCTCGTTCGGTTTGAATTTCAGTGTATGCAATTGACTCTGCAAATTTAATATAGTATTCTTGTTTCTGGCCTTGTACACGGTGCTTAACTTATCCCA
The DNA here is from genome assembly GCA_018340775.1 of Taxus wallichiana var. yunnanensis. Classification (NCBI taxonomy): domain Eukaryota; kingdom Viridiplantae; phylum Streptophyta; class Pinopsida; order Cupressales; family Taxaceae; genus Taxus; species Taxus wallichiana. Next base: position 793,580,001 of record CM031242.1, read on the forward strand.
TGCTTCTTTGGCTGTTTTGGCATCTCGAATGTGGGGTTGCACATCATCGAACAAGATTATGATTTGGCCTTCGTTGGCCTTGCATCAGCTTTGTTGGTTACATCTAGTTTTGCGAAACCATTCACAATAGGCCAAATCTTCAAACTCGAGTTGAGTTCAAATTTTGGTCTTCCACGCGGCGTAATTGTCGCCACGAAGCAGCTGCGAGTCAGGCAAGAAGAATTTCAGAGCATTGTTCGCCATAGTGGGTGGTTAGACAATTCCTAGCTATATGGCTTGTTAGCACAAAACAATGCAAAATACACTAAAAATATTAATTTACAATATTTCAGTTGATTGTGCTTGAAAAATTGATGGTAGGCATTTTTTTTTGTTTTGCGAGGCGCTAGTGGCCTCCGGAGCCGAGAATGACTCTCGATTGAAAAAATAGCAACAAAAAACAGCTGAAAATGACACTTTTAGGTACCCCTCTTTACAAAAGTTGCTCAGAATGAAATTTTAAGCAATTTAGGAATTTTTTGTTTTGCCCAAAAATAGTGTTTTTGCCACTAAATTTGGTGCGGGGTTTGGTTATAGCTAACTGTTTTAGAGGAGGTTTTACTGCCGCTATATATGGCGGTTATCGCTAAAAGTTCCTCCAAAAGTTATATATATTTTTATATAAAAAAAGCTAGATCAAGGGGGTCAAACTTGGGACCGCTTATCCCCAAGACCTACCGCTTAACCAACAAAGCACCTATATTGCTTGAACCATGGATTGAAGAAGCTTATATTTGAACAAAATTTAAAGTGCTTTACCTTTTAAGAAAATGACGTGGCCACTTAGTGGTGGACCACGTGGCGCGGCAATGGTAGTGGGGTGGTTTAGGGCATCCACTTCAAGCGGATCTGCAACTCCTTAGTTATAGTTTGCTATTTCTCTTTGCTTTTTATTTCCTCCGCCTCATTTGTATTGGTTAATGTTTTGTTCTGCAATTGCTTCCTTCGCGTTTGTTTGTATGTGTGTAGGGTCAGCACTTGGTTGTGTGAAGGGCTTGGCCATAGCAAATGGTCCCAACTCAAAGGGGTAGGAGGCTTGCTCGTGGGTGTGTTGGATGCATGGTTTGGTTGCTTGGAGATTGATTGGCACCCGGGCAATGTTAACTCGGCCTTGGTGTGGAGAAAGTTGTTTCCGCAAACACGCCTGCTGGCTTGACGGACTCGGCTGTTTGCACATCATACGGGGTTAGATCTTGACCCAAACAAATAACAACTCGCCGGAGTATGTAACAAAACTGACTTTCTCTTTGAAATAGGGGCCAACTCGGCGTAGCCCGACTCACAACTCACCAAATGCTCGTCGCTCAAGAGCCCAACTCGCCTAAGCAGCTCGACAGTTAAACAATGCAAAGCTCAGCTCGTCCTTTTCAAATGATGCAACTCGGCCTGATAGACCCAACTCGATGTGCAAGGCTCTATAGACACTTGATGAGAGCATTATAACAACCAAAGATCAACCTAACTGCTCGGTTTTGACAGCCAAATACAACATACAACTAGATTTAGCAACAACTAAATACACCTCTAAATTTAGAGGAAAAACCCCTAGTTGGGGAAATTTCTTTTTTTGTTTTTATGAATCTAATCTGATTTTTTTTTGAATCGGAATTGTTCCAGCAACTAAAATTTTGCCTGGTGCAGGAGGCACCAGTTCAAAAAAATTGCTTTTCAAACACCTGGAACTGAAAATGGTGGTTGTGGGGAAGTAGGGTGGGTCTAGGAAGCTGCTGGAGGTAGCACACGCTCTCTCTGGAAGCAGTTTTCTTCTCCAAAGACCTTCTAAACTCTTCTGCAACCTCTCTACAACCTTTTGCTTGCACAGGCTCCTCAAATCCTTGCTCTGAAACCAAATGTTGAGGACCGGAAACAGGGAGGCAGCCTGCGATTATTTGATTAATACATAAGCAAATTACAACCAGATTACAATGTAATGGAAAGGCTGCAATATTTATAGATATTGCACAACCAAGTACTGGCAAGTAGGAAGTTGCACAGGTGTAACAAAATACATATGGGATGTAAACTATTACATTAATAAAACCAAAAATAGTTATAAAACCATATGAGAGTAAAAGCAAATAATATGGTTGTAATAAACAAATCCATATAACTATGCAACCAATAATTAACTAACTACAATAAATGTAAAATTACCTATAGTAAAACAAGTTTTACCTAACAAATTCCAGGTGACATTGCCATCCAAATTAAATATAAGGACTCTACATTTATGACTTGCCACTTTTCCTTAGTGCTGGTAGAGGCAGAGGTATTTTTTTCTTTACCCTAGAGTAAATATGTTTTAAAAATGTTATTTCCGTAATGGTCATTTGAAGAAGTGAATTTAAGTTTGGGCACATAATTGAGTCATTATGCTGTAAAGACTCGCAATACCAAAGTAATCAGAAAAAATCCCCGCGCTATTAAGAGCAAAAAGTAATTAAATTAATACAATAACACTCAACCAAAGTAAAAGAATTTAAAAAAAACTAATTTACTATTTAGCAAATACCATAGGCAATTTAAAACACTTTAATTTTTTTGTTAAAAGCCTTTAAAAATTATGCATTTTTTTCGAAATATATAAAAACCTTATCGAAAAAAGGTATATTAAAACCTTAAATTGAAAAGGCTAAAGAGTAACAAGAAATATTAGTATTAACAGAATACAAACTACCATTAAAGATATAAACTATGTTAAATTTATGGGAAGTTACTTGCCACAAAAAGGCCTATTCTAACCCCTACGCATAAACAAAAGAACGTGTCATACAAGTGACCTTTTTGTAAGTTTGATTTTTGATTTATAAAGGATAGAAAAATCATCCCAAAAAGTGTTTCTATGCAAGCTATAAATGAAATGAGACAAAACAAAGAGACGTTATAAATGACTAGTGAACAATTGAAATGCCATAAACTAAAGCGAATAAAGAAGGCATTTTACAATAAAATGTTAAATAAAAGAAGTGTTGCACATAATTTTGTTTCTTTTTTTATAGATGTGATTTTCCAAGGAAATGGTGAAGCCAATGGAAAGACATTTACAAACATAAATTTCCAAGTGAAGAGCAACAGTAATAACAATGATGATCTTTGCATGCAAGGGCGAAGAAGCAGACCACCAAGGTGCATCAATGGGGGTGTTTTTATTGAAGTACAAGTGGAAAGAATTGAAAGGAAAAAAACAGACAGAATCTAAGAAAAATCAACTATTTCAAATAGAATCAATACAATAATTTTTTTATACTAGCTTTGATTTAAATTTTGTATAATTACGTACAAATCTTACACAAGTAAAATGGGCTCCAAAGTTTTTATTTTAAAATTTATTTATTTAAATTTTCTGTATGTAGAAGAAAACCATTTAAATACAGTTTAAAACCATACCTCAGATTGAGCCTTTGGAAAATGGTGTTAGATTGCAAGAAAAACAACAATTAGAAAACTAGCATTGGGCTAGGAAAAAAATGTTCAAAGACACAAAAAAGTTTGCAAGGGTGTTAGCCTTGCCCAAAAAAGTGTATAACTTTTAAAAATACAAGATTTCTCTTGCTTCTCCACCCAAGTATCTGCACACACATGGATTTTAATGTTAGAAATGACCTGCTCCAATACCATGAAAGAAAAAATGCACGATGTTAACTAATAAAGTTGAAGCATAAATAAATGAATGCAAATAAAGTACAATATTATGTCGAAGTAAGCCAAGCCTTGAAGATGCGAAGACACAAATTGGCAAGTGGGGAAACTGTTTCAACAGAAGAAAACCCCACGTGTATTAAATAAGGAGTGCTTACAAGCACTATTCTCCAGAGTACAAGCTTTATGAATAAAGTAGAAGAAATAAGAGAACAGAAAAAAAGATTAGACTTCAGTGTAATGGAGAGGAGAGGAGAAATAGAAAGAACTCCATCATTACTAACTTTCATTACCTTTATGAGCCTTTTTAGTGGGTGCCTAGTGTCCCTAATTTCCATTGAGGGCAAGTGTGTGCCAAGTGTCATAGGAGGTACATATGACATAAAACTACAAGATTCTCTTCAAAAGGGATAAAAGAGGCGAGACACCTCTGTGACCCCCTTAAAAGATGAACTAAAAAATTCATACAAGAATAACACCTGCACACACACAGACTAACATTAGGAATATAAATTAACTCAAATAAAGGGGAATTCTAACATTTGGTTCTCTTTGGAAATGGTAGCCAACATATGATTACTTCTCTCTTGAACTCTAGTCTCCCCTTTCGTGTCTCCAATTGGTTTTGGAAATGATTTCTATGTGTTGGTTCAATTCTCATGTTTCTTTTTACACCTTAGAGGTGGCTAGTCTTCCAACCACTTTCATGTCTGTTAAATTTTTCGAAGCAGTTAGTATTCCAACCTTTTTATAACCGATTTGTTGATTGGGAGATCGAAACTGCATGTAGAAATTTCAGCTTTTGAACATCAAAAAGATTCCCTCTAAATGGTGACATATTTGTCATATGGACCCCTGTTTTGGCCACAACCTGCTGACACTAGCTAAGCTATTGATGTTTGCTGCTGGGCAAACTTTTAAGGTCTTATTCCAGTTGCAATCTGGACTGAAAATTCTATCAATGTTTTCCAGATTCTTGGAGGATTGACTTGAACTTATTTTAATAAATTTCTCTAGATATAAAGCTCTACTGATAGTCACGAAACCCTAGACCTCTTCCTTGACCTGAAATTTGACACTTTAAGTCATATAATATACTCTATTAAGAAATCAACACTTAGTCAAATCTTTCACCATTGGGTCGATTTTTTTGCGAATTTAATTGAGATTCCTTGTAATTATGAATATAATATGTGCACTAAATAGACAATTTTATTCACTTCTATTATTTAGCTTGAAGTAATTAACAGTCAAACTTTCACTACTTGGTCGAAAATCTTTGTGAATATAAGTGAGATTTCCTTCAAATTATGAATATAAGTGCACTAAATAGACAATTTTATTCTCCTATATTATTTACCGTGAAGTAATACTCATAATTTAAATAGTGTAAGGATATATTAATAGGCACACAACTAATAGTCTTGTGCTTATTCATTGCATATAAATTCATTCATACAATCTAACAATAACTGATCGATATACTACAAACACATCAATTTATCCCTATTAGCATATTGTATAGTTGTTTGTATTTTAAGAATATAAAAGCATTTGTATTGATATTCATTTGCTCACTTTGAAATTATGTTTAATAGTTGTCATATGTTTTATTTTATTTACTCTAACCCTGTATAATTGAATTATTGCAATATGAAGTATGCTGTTTCTTAATTTTCCATATGTAAGATTTTATCTTTATCTGTAAATTTATCCTGCATGTGGTAATTATATTATGGATATTTTTACTGGGTTTAAGTTGTCACAGTAATTGTGGATGTAAGCAAGTCAGACATTGGAAGCCCTTTATGCTTTATTTTGAAGAAGTTTTTTCTTTTTTTTTTATCTATCATTTGATCATTATCTGCTACATGTTGCCTGAAATTTAGCATAAACATGTATCTAGTATTTTAGAAGTTTTTTTTTCTTTTTTAATGAGTGTGTTCATCATTCTCCTTCTTCCATTAATCTTTTCTCTTTTTGGAGAATCTAGACGTGCATTTTTTTGGAGAATTCAGACGTGCAGTTACAATTTCTCTTATCTTGGTTGTTACTCAGGCGTCTATTCTGGAGCAGGCAGCTTTTAATCATTCAGATGTAAAGCCTGGTTTGGTGGTGAAAGCCAAGGTTGTTAAAATGGAGGAATTTGGTGCAATTGTACAGCTTTCAAATGGCTTAAAAGCTCTATGCCCTGTTCAGCACATGTCAGAGTTTGATGTTGCAAAACCCCTAAAAGTTTAAGGTATGTGTTATCTACTTTATTCTTGTCTCTTTTACGTATAGATTATATGCTTGATTGCAGAGGTTGCATTTGGCCTCAGAAAGCAGTGATTTGTATCATATGTGAAAGCGAGTAACATTGTATCCAAGCTTTGTCAAAAAAAGGTTCTAGCTTGATTTACTTGTTTTTAGTGTCCTATATATTTGAATTCATTATGATGATTAAAACAGATTTTTATCAATAAGTTTGAACTTTTAAAGCGGTAGATTTTGAACATTTTAATGAAATTCACATGCAGATTACAAGTCTTGGGAGGGTGGGGGATACTTCATAATTTGTGCATGTCAAAATCGAACCATATTGATTGTCAGTAGACCCTTTCTTTTACGAGACGAGTTTGCTCATCCTCCTGGGCTAAGTCACAAACTTTAAGTTCATGTTCGATGAGGATATAGTTTGGTTCGAGTTCGCCATTGGATAAAGTTCAGAAAACAAACAATCCTTAAGATTGAACAATAGCATTTTTATAATTTTAAGCTTCAAAAAATAATAATTGCGTAAATATGTTAGAGGGAGAGTGGAGCTTTCAATTCTATGTAAATTCCCATGTAAAAACAATGGATAAAATTTGAGTTCATGTTCGATGAGGATAAGTTCGTGAATTTCAAGTCTTTTCCCATAAAGTTTGGTGTACCTTGTGACAGCTCCTGGACACCATGTCTGCCTGCATTAAACCATAATGGGCCTTAACTAGGGTGCCGATGCAGTGTATTGCTTCAATGTAGGATACAAGTCACGCGGACTTCTGAAGTAACTTTCAAGCTGTTGTGAATGTGCACATGCTTCCATTATGGATATACATAATGTTTCATCGAGCACGTTGGTTAGAATCCAAACAATTTGGACGATTAGATTATTAGTACCATCTGGATGTCTGTTTCAAGAGGCAAGTTCATCTTCCTTTGCATGGCTGAGTGGTCAGGTAAACCCTGCTGTGGTTCAGAATAGATGCTATGAAGGTAGCAATTTCTGCTTCTCTCCATGCTAGTCCATAAGAACTCCCATGTTAATTTTCTGCAATGCAGATGTCAAAGGCAGCAGAGCTATAGACCGGTGGCCGTTTTTATGTGACATGACAGGTTATGATGTGCATTTAGCTCCAAGTGCAGGTTAATTGGTATGTTGAGCCTAGTCATTACAAAATCCATTATGGATTGAGCTTGTATCCCCATGATGAGTGAATACTGTGGGTGGTTTCATTGCATAGTGAGAAATATATACAATCTCAGTCATCCTTGGGAGTTTGCAATATGTATGCTTTCGTTTTGGTAACAATTTGTTAAATGTTTATAATTACTTCAACCGATGATCTCAGGCTTCCCAGGAGGATGTGTTGCTTGTTTTTGTTGCTATGCCAATAGGCATTTGAAAAGGCAGCAAGTGATGGGATTCAATGGTGTTACTATGTACATTAAATTTGACATCTATTTGACTGTCACTTAAAAGTTTTTGGTAAAAACTTTGAGCAGTCAATTAAAAATTGGCAATATCTCGACCATACGGTAGACTTTGGGGCCCTTTTTCTGGAAAGATATCTTTGAAACCAGCCAGTGGGAAATAATAAAATCTGAAGAGAATGTAATGATAATTAACGTGGTATGTGTAAAATCCAAGATAAGAGCCTAGAGATTGAGATGTATTGACATTTTTCAAATAGATGTATCTAAGCTCAGAAGCACCGAAACGTCCCTGAGGGTCCCGTATCCATGGGGAAACGTGCCCGAAACGTGCCAAACGTTTCTGGAAACGTTTCCACTGATTTTTCTAAGTTTTAAGCATCAAAATTCTTTTTTAAAATAAAAATAACAGCATTTAATACACCTAACCCTAATCTACCTACCTAGACTTGCTAAAGACACTTCCTAAAAGCTATATAATGACCTCTTGGGTCCATTCTAAATCACACTCTCATTTTCTCTCTTGCTAAATTCAGTTTTCACTAAACTAACATTTAGCATTGTGAAGAGCAAAGAGACATCAAGGAGCAGCTTGAAGGAAGAGACAAAATATTTTGAGTGCTTTATCAATTATCTCTTATGGTCTACAAATTTACAATTATAAAATGAGTATTATGCATATATATATATATATATTTAATAATATATTGTACAGACGTTTCCGGTAACGTTTCGTATCCAAGGTTTTTTGAAAATTGCCGTTTCTGCGTTTCGTATTCGTTTCCGTTTCCGTTTCCGTGCAACATAGTATCTAAGATATTTACTAGTAATCTGGTAATGTAATATCTCTGATTATCAAATCTCTATCCAAGTTCAATGTTTTGTTATCTTGATGTCACATGCATTAGTTCCGTTACCTTGATGTAACATGCACTGAGTGAATTCTGTATATCTTTTCTACCAATCTGTGAAATGCCCGTCTTTTCAGTTTTGTCCAGTTCTTTATTTCGATTGCAGTGGACATGGTGCAAGTTCTTGCCACAGTCAAACCAGAACAGAGGACTGGGAATCATGAGAATGATGTTTGTTGACAGCTGCTTCGCCCTCCTCTTGTGGAAAAAAGGAAAAGAATTAGGGAATGTCACAAAATACACTGGTATAAAAATACCAAAAATAACATGAAAAGATTCAAAAACTAAAAACTGAAGAATATAAATTTGTGATGCAAAAATACATTTAGCCATGATTTACCATCCAACACCATTATAGATGTTCCAAATAAACATGAATCTCGTTGTTATGTCCTCCTTTATTTTTCCTATTATTGGGTATGCAAAATTGTTGTGGTTCTGAGTTTCTTTTATTTTCATAGTGTATAGGTTGTTGTAGATGTTTTAAATTGTCAAGCAAACTCTCATTGGCCTCTAATTTAAGTATAAAACTCTTTTAATTTATCATGATCTTTGAGTTTCTGTCATTTGGTATGGTCTATCATCTCTCATGGGTCAAGTGATGACCTGACATCTTGTTTGCAAAATATGGGGTGGCTTGGACCGGGTTGTTTCTTAACATTCCATCATTGCAATTTTTGGTGGAAATAGGAAAATGTGCCCCCACATCGTTGTGAAACATTGGTTCTTATATGTGTTACAAATCTATTAGAACTCTTAAATCTAGGTCTAAATGATTCCATCTTTTCTCTTGAGATCTCTGCTCCTTGCTAGAGTGTCTAAACATTTACATGTGGCTGTGAAAGGTAAACATAAAGCGGTTTAACAAGAGGTTTAAGCATAAATCCGTTTAACCTCAAAACATAAGGAGCAAGTACAAGTACAAGCAGCATAATGAGTGGAGGAATCACTGAGCTGATGAGGATGAAAATTGATTGTGGTAGGACATTGGTGATGTCACATGTCAGTAGGAAGGCTCAGGCCAAGAGAACCAATATCTGCATCGTCTATCACTGCAAAAAGGGCCAATGCAAGGTCTAACAATGCTCGTAGGGGAATGAATGGTATTGATCGGGCCAAGATAGACAATCCTAGAAGGAAGTTGGGTAGCTCTACAACTTTTCTTAACATTTACGATTGATGAACCTCTTGCAGTAGATAAAAACTACTCATGGTGCCTTTCTTTGTGATTCTGAATGTGGACATGGGGAAGGACTTTGACACCAAAATAAATTAGATCCATTCTGTCTAGAATGAGACTTGGGGGTCCGAGTCACTAGTAATAATACACAGATGAATGTCATTTCAATGTCCTGTTTCTATCTATGTGAATTGGTTGTGAATTTACTTATTGTCTCCAATCCTCATAGTGGACTGAACGAAGAAAGTAATGAATACACTAACTCTAGGGTCACTTGTAAGGATCCATGTCTTAATAATGACAACCTCTTGAAGGATAAGGGTCAAGCACTTTGAATCAGGATACTTGAAGAATGTGGATAAAGAACTGCCTGGTTTGTGTACAAACAATGGTAATCTCCCCTAGATTTCTTGGTAGCAGTGCATCTCAAAATAAAATTCTCCTCTATCTTTCCTCTCAGATGGGACAGATTGTTTCACTAGGTGAAACATGGTCATCGGTCTCAACTTGTATTTGATGGGAATGGACCCTCTTTTGGTCAAGGAGAATCTTTAAGCAATGTGACCAATGATATAGGAGATAGATAATAAATGCTTAGTAAAGAAGGCAAATTGTGGGTGCCCTAATCTACAAAAGTTACGTGCTCTTTTAAACTTTAGTTTAATTGTTCATCACGCTTGTGCTGCAAAAATGACTTTTATATTTCAACTTTTGTCCTAACCAATGACTCTTAAGTATCTTTTGCATTGATAAAATATTCTTACTTTAGAAGTGGGACTGAAGCTTGTGACTTGAAGTCTTTTTCCATGCCCCCATGCCACACCCAACAGTCCGTACGGATGCTAACTCAACAATTTTTTGGGACCTCAAATAGCTCTGAGTTGTTTACCTCAGACTACTGAAGACTACACAAAAATGCTTACTACCATTTGCTGTACTGATTTCTTGAAATATGTTTATTCTCTGGACTGTTATTGGACTGTTTAATCCTTTCAGGCAATTTCACAATAGTGGACTAGAGTCTCTCTCTATATTGAACTGCCTTTGTCACCCACATCATCTTGTTACAGGCATAGATGTTCCACCTTTTTAAAATTTTTATTAGACGACCATAAGTCCTTCAAGAGGTGCTTCTTGGTCTTTTGTCCGTCACATTGTTTTTGGACTTCGACATGGCCAACACATCCCTAAGTATATTTAAATTTTAAGATTTTGAAAAAGTAAAACTATATATATGGCCTCCTGAGGTGTGATACTTTGCAACGCTATGGATGGGCTTCTATTAAGAATTTAGACAGCTCTGTTTACTGATTCTACCCAAACTCCACATGCATACTCTTAACTTTTAGTGTACATTGATTCATTTCCATCACCATTCGGTTCCTCCTAGCAACAACTCCATTTTGCTGCAGCATATAATGGGCAGAAAATTGTCTTTGCACTCCTTTTGCACAAAAATGATGAAATGCTGTGCTCCAGAATCCACCACTGTTATCAGTACATGGAAACTTTATTTTGAAACTGAATTCAAGCTCTACAATGACATTCAACTGCTTGAATTTCTCAAACACTTTGGTCTTTTGTTTGAGGAAATACTTCCACATCCTCCTACTGTTGTCATCAACAAAAACAGGATTTATAAAGCGCTAGATGGATTTCACCTACATTGATTTTCCAGATGTTTTGACCTTCATTGGACTGCAAACATTTGCATGCACCATTTTGAGACAATAGATGGCCCTCCATGTCATTTCCTTTGTGAATGCTTTCTTGCTCTGTTTTCCCTCCAAACATGCTGAACATACTTGTTTCTCAATGTGGAATGAAGGAAAAATCAGAAGTGATATTGTTTTTCTTACCAAAGAGAAGATAGATTCCATTGAGGTGTCCATACCTTTCTTACCAAACTCCAAACCCCAAACTCTGAATTGGACATAGTGAAAGCATTAACTGTTGATGTGTTAGAAACCTTAAATCTATGAAGACTATATTCTCCAATTCCCTTGGCAAGGACTTCACTATTAGTTTTCTTCTTAACTAGACACTTATAATTTAAAATGCAACCTTCTAGTGCTTTCAAATAGGGATTTAACTAATAAATATTGAATTCCTAGTCAAACTAGGGACATAAAGGACATTTTGGAATGTGAATTTGTTACTTTCATTCATGTTGATCTTGGTGTCTCCGCGATGTTGCATAGTATATGACCTGCCATCTCCAAGTGCCACTGAGTTTGTTTTGCTCGCGTTTTCAACAAAATTCACAAACCAATTGTGTAATTTAACCATATGACTACTTGCATCTAAATCAAAGAAGAACTAAATATCTCTTCTTGACTACATTGGGACACCTTTAAGGCACAATGTTCATCAACCAAATTAGCATGTCACACTTTTTTTGCTAAACATGCCAACCTCTTCCTACAATCTCACTCTATGAGGTTGAATCCAACTGAATGTTCCCACCATCCTAATGAAATAGTTTGTTGTACAGTTTACCAGATTCATATCAATTTCTGTATTAGTTTGATTTAAGATTTAACAAATGTACTAAATGAAAGAGAAGGCTACTTTGTAACACTCACACATCTAAGACCAAAACACATGCCACAATTAACTAGGATTCCTTAGTGGAGCGATAAGTGGTAGTTGCAATGATGATCTCTCCCCCATTGCAAGCGTGGTAGATAGGCTTGATAGTTTGAGTTGTCTCTATTTATGGTGTAAATCACTTACTCATCCTATCAGTATGGGTGGGTCTATGGGACGCTTGAGGAAACACACCACATCAACTTTGACATGCCCATTATCCCTCCATTTTAACATGCGCTTATCCCTCCACTAAGATTAGCCATGAATTCCTTTTGGAGCGATAAGTGGTAGTGACAATGATGATCTCTCCCACATAAACTTCGACAAGCCCTTATCCCTCCATTTTAACACGCGCTTATCCCGCCACTAAAACTAGCCACAATTCCTTTGTGGAGCGATAAATGATAGTTACAATGATGATCTCTTGCCCATTGCAAGCCGCGTAGATGGGCTTGGTGGTGCGAGTCGTCTCTATTTGTGGTGTAAATCACTTTCTCATCCTTTTGTATGCGTGGGTCCATGGTTATGCAGGTGTCTCATGTGATGCTGAGTTATTGTAAGTGAGCCCAAGTTTTGTTGTAAAACAAGAAAAAAAATCCTGGTTTATTTTGACTTGTGTTTTTCTCCTACATGTGTGGGCGTCACATTTGGTATCGTGAGCAAAGGTTCATGCTCTCAACCTCTAAGACAATTTGGTATTGATATAGCTATTCACGATGGTGGAGTTGGAAGAGTAATGTTATATTATGTTGTGATGTGATAAACATGTACTTGTAATGATATGAGTGCACTTGTGTGCTTACCACCTAGTGTGGATTGATTCGATGTTGATGTGTTTCGTGATGAGAATACTCTCTCTCTCTCTCATAAAGTCAACTTGTATTACACGTGTTACCACCTTGTGTGAAAACAATGTTATTGTGAACTATGAAAGTGTTGTAGCGTTGCATTATCTTGTGATGTTGTACTTGTGAACCAATGTGTTGTGTGATAAATTGTGCTTCTTAGTGAATTATGTCATATCGTGTTGTTGCCACCATGTTGTGTCGTATTTGTATACATGTCATAATGTTATTTAATTTGCGATATTTTTTGTTGCTTGAACGCGGCTGCTTAGCCTTTTTTTCTTGATTTATTGAGATTTCCTTGCTTTAGTTCTCAAAACTCGAAGCTTTATTGATTTTGATGCCACTTGGCTATTTGTTGTCTAGTGTGGACCTTCTTAAATGATTGAATGAGCTGGTTCTACCATGTTGTATGTGCTTATATGTTTTCCATCGACTTGATACGGTCCATATGCGGAGTATGACATACATCCAAGGGTCGTTGGATTGTATTGCCCGGGGCTGCATGTCACTAGGCCTTTGGTTTTTCAGGTGACGGGGCTCTATGTGTTCAGGTCCATAGAGTGACCCGGCCTGGTTTTGGTACTATGATTTTTTCTTTGTTTGGGAGGCATATGGAGTTATTTTGAGAGGCTTATGGAGTTTTGGGAGGCATATGGAGTTTGTATTTATGATATATCAGTTGATTCATGAGTTACTCATGTGAGTCCTTGTTATGTATTGTGATGCTTGAGGCTTGATGCTCCTCATTGATGATATGTAATATTTGATCTTATCTTGACACTGTGTGGATACAGTTGTGGTTTTGAGTTATGTAAAACCTATTGCATATGTATTTCTGTGATGTCTTATGATTATGTTTGGCACGTGTTGTGTATATTATCTATGACAGGGGCATGTGTTTTGGATATTATGTTGCGTGGATTGTTTAAAAAAGGGGGTGTCAAAGAAATGTGATCTCATGGAATGCCATGGTTACAAGATATGCACATAATGAATTTGTTGAAAAGATCATTGTGGCATTTAATTAAATGCCATTAGCTGGTTTACAGCTGAGCTCCACAATCACTTTCTCATCCTATTGTATAAGTGGGTCCATGGTTATGTAAGTGTCCCATGTGATGCTGAGTTATTCTAAGTGAGCCCAAGCGGTGTTGTAAAACAATAAAATAAAGATTTTTTTTTATCTTGGTTTATTGTGGCTTGTAATTTTGTCCTACATGTGTGGGCACTACATTACATTATGTTGGGGTGAGACTGCATCATTGTTATTGGAAGTATAAGGTGTTGTTAGTAAAGGAATCCAATGGTAAATAAGATGTAAACTAAGAAAATGACGTGCATTGTGAAATAGGTCTATCTTTAAGTTCTCATTTGTGGTTGGTTCATTGTATTGTGTTCATTCATTTGAGCAAGTGTGACATTAGTGTACATCTTGTGTTATCATGTTGTAAAGTAAAGTGAAACATAGAACCTATTCCCTTTAAATCAATGTTAATTCTTTTATGTTACATTCTTGACGACGAGGTCAAGTGATTTGGGTAACGTGTACGTAGCTCTTGTTCTCATTAATATTTTCAAAAAAATCTATAATTTTACTATTATACGAGTGAAGTTGAGCGTATCTTTTGGGCACTACAGCTGCAAAGAATGATTGATACCAATTCTACATCATTTGCTTTTCGGTTGATACCTGCTTATTGATCCTTTGTGTTTTTAAACTTCAACACTTTATGCTGAAGAGATTCTTCTTCCTACATGTTGAGACATCAAATTCATCAAGTCAGAAATCTCATACTTTCCAGTTTCTTCCACATCTTGGAACATATTAAAAATGTGATATTTCAACTAGCTTTTCATCAATAACAGATAACTTCTTCAAAGCCTCCCCTATCTCGATTTTATGCAGCCTCTTCTGCTTGATTCTTAGGAAATTACTTATTGATAATCCCATCCAACTCTCTATACACAAAGGCGCCAATCATCCTATTCTTCTAAATGGTGAAATATTTACCATTAAACATTTGGGAGCCTGACACCATAAAGTAATTCTATAGTGCCCCTGCTACTTCACCTGGATAGTTTTCGGTGTGGACCTGCGTTGTGATTAATTGATCCGAGTTTGCATCCCTGTTGATGACGGCATGTTGATGCTAGCAGGTTTAGACCTCTGGTTGAGTGGGTTTTTCTGATAAATCGAAAATTTGTAAGTGCCCTACTGAGTACATCGATATCTCCTTGTAAACATTGGAAACAATTTAATTATATGTGCATACACACATTCACACATTGTAGTAATAATAATAATAATAATAATAACAAATGAAATGAATAAATAATATGGGAATAGGATCATAGCTAAAATAAATAAATTTAAAAGAGAAACTTAATAATTTTGAAAAGAGAAGAGGTGGTGGCAAAATTGCAAGCGATGGGCGAGAAAAGATGGTGGATAGATGGGACATGGCAGGCGGTGGATTGTGCAAGGAGATTTGCAGGGCAAGGAGCTTGGATTTGAAACCTGCTAGCATGTTTCAAAATTTTGTCGTCTCCTCAAGCTCATTCCTAAGTTTATACATTGTGTGGAACAAAAGATTGACATCCGACTTGGGTTTCGTTTTGAGGGTTGGGTGAGCAGCCATGAGAGGAGCTCACTTGTTTGAAATAAATGCGATTCCTGCCCTTGCAGACCTGCCTGCATTCTTTCCAGCCTTTGCCAACATGGAGGTTTTGAAATAGAGTATGGACATTCATCAAAGCATAATGGGAAGCGGATTTTATCTAATGTAGACGCAAGTGGCCCTGTAGAAATGTATAAAAATGTGGTGTCATGCATAAGGCATGCAAATGGTTTGACAAACTGTCTGAAAGAAATGTGAATTTGATACTTGACACTTGTTGCTCTTTATAGGTGAGTGATACTTGGAGGGGCAGAGAGAGAGAGAGAGAGAGAGAGAGAGAGAGAGAGAGAGAGAGAGAGAGAGATCATGCATTCTTTTTGAACATATTTTTCGAATGGCACGATCAACTCGAGAGAGAGAGCTGCTCCGGTGACTTGATCTCACTTCCTGACCGGTCTCCATCTCGCGTTGTTGAGAAGATCTCCATTTCTCCAAATTCCTTGCTGAAATGAATAATGCATTGCCCACTTCTTTTTGAACATATTCTTCGAATGGCCCGATCAACTCATCGGCTGTTGTGTCTTCTCCCATTGTAGGCACTCCAAGTTTTTGAATTTGGTGATTAATACTATCCTGCAACTTGTATGCTTGTTCCTCTTTATCATCCAACTTGGCAATGGCTTGGTTGATTGCTTCAAACCTGATTTCTAAGGCCCTTGCCCATACGCACGACAAGTCTTCAGAAGGGGTGCCAAAAACCTTCTTGCTAATCAACTCTTGAGAGCGAGTGTTGCTCATTTCATTCACTAGTGGACATAGAGGACCCCAGTGATCCCTTTCTTTCTCCAAATCTTCTTTGAGCGCCCGCATCCTATTTGCAGTTGCACACATGTAGGCGAAGAGTTTGACTGCCTCTTGGAGCATCGACTTTCCCTTTTCGGAAATCATGCCATCCATTTGTTATTAGCTCGTCCTTTCACCGTGAGCTCTTATGCCCTCTTGATAGATTTTGGGTTAAAGCTGCTGATGGGTGCAACTTCCTCGATAGGAATTGTTGAGGCACTCGGATCCACCAAAGCAAACATAGGAGTAAAGAGTTTGCACCTTCTCTTCCAGCTCGTCGATCTTTTTCTTGTATTCTTTGTTCCTCGCCACCAAGCGAGTGGAAGACTGTTGATACATATGCAAATCCCCTTCATGAGTAGCCGACCCTAGTTGGATTGTGCTCATTTCATAATCAGTGGGTGTCATTTCATCCACTGGCTTGATCACCTTAGGCCGGGCTACCTTAATATACTGGTTACCTGTATCTCCACTGTAGAACCGTGAGGCCGTGTGTGCGAGCTTTCTTTTCCTTCACTTGGCCAATGATGCAATTGCCGATAAATCGGGGACCGTCACTTGTTGAATAGTGCGAGTATCAGGTGTTATTATCTCTTGCATCCATGGGAACATTTCATCGACTCAGGCTCCACGTGAGATATATCAACTGTTCCCTGCTCGGGTGGAGGAGGCACATCTTGGATGGGGGAGGGGAGGTAGTATCGACAAGAGGTGAGATCTCTTGTGATGGTTCAAATATTGGGTCTTGAGCTCGCGTGCTCTTCTTCGTTTGTGTCTCGCCCTGGGTCTTCCTCTCAGACAGTTCTCTTTGGTGACTTTTCGTGAGAAGAAGTCTCCAATTCTACGGCCTTTTGTTTTGAACTTGCTCTAGAGTGTCTTGAACTTGAAGTAACTTCCACAACTTTCGATGATGACTGCCATGAAGCTTGTTTCGGCTTGTGGGGGTACCTTGTGATTGAATAGCCATGGCTCTCTTTCTCTGGAACCAATCCCTCGTTCTCTTGACCACTTTCTCAGTTTGTTCCTTTATGTCTCCTGACTCGCAAACGTGCCAATTGACTTGAGGCAATGGGGAAACCTTGATCGCCGCATATTTAGGATCATACATTTCTGTTCCGTCATCTTGCAAAATATCCTCATACCAAGAGAATTGGAATTTCCTCATCTCATCAATTGTCATCCTCATGTGATCCTTCTCTTGTACTTCAATTCGTCGACATAGTTGGCCCAATAGTCCTCAATTTGCAGATCATGGCGCAAGTCTGGGATATGAAAAGAATCGGGATCATCTCGTATGTTGAAGTTGGGTCTGGCAAAGTGTAGGAATGCAAAGTCAAATGTGCGAAGGCAACCTCCAGATGAGATGCATCATTTGCATTCTTACATGTGAACACCCCGAGAGAGATGGGAAATGAGATCAACTTCTTTTTTTTGCTTTTGAGCTTGTTATTTACCTGTATGAACTATCTGCAGAGTTCAAATAGCACAATTTGGTCACTAAGGTACTTGGGCAACCTTAGGGGAGCTTGGTTGAAGCCGAAAACTCGCAAGTAGGAGAAAGTTGAGAATTGTATGAAATAGGAACCATATTTTTTTATTAAGGATGCCGCTTGTGGTGACATCCTTGCCTCCAAATCACCCTCCAAAGTTCAGACCACGTACATCATGAATGCATCATTCACGCGGGTGAAGTGTCTGTGACTTTCTTCCATTACCAATTATGGGAGTTTCTTGAATGCGGGAACCTTGGCAACAATGTTTTGTGCGAGAGCCAATCCTTGAATGACCTCGAGCTGGGTGAGCAAATAGACCAAGTAAGAAGTCATGTAGAACTTCTTTGTCATGGGCACTTGGAGCAACTGTAGATGCAAATTGTCACTGATTATCTGTCCCCATTCAATCTGTTGTTTTCCTTCAGTCATTGTTAGGATGAAAAGAGCCATCCAATCTTGAAAGTCCCTCGTACTTGCTTCTCCCATCACCCGATTGAGGAGAGTGATTGTATCTGAATATCCTTCACGAAATTCGCATCTCAAAAGTGTCTTTGGCATCCTTAAAGGCTTTCTCCTTGTCTTCATCCATGATCCCAAAGTCATGAATCCTTGCACATATGCATCCATTTTTCCCACTCGTGCACGACCTTCTCCTTTGTGATGATGACCATGTTGGGTGATATGGTTATGGGGTTAATGACTGCCATTGCCGCACCATTGTTAGCTTGAATTGTTCGTGTTTCATGCTCATAGTGGTGTGAGTAGGCCAAGACCAACTTAGTGCTTTGTACGGACACGGGGTGTCTCGTAGTTACATACAACCCACTTGTGAACACTTTATCTTCGATCTTCCCTCTTCCCTTTGCCGTCATGTGAGCCTTTAGATCATTGAAATCCATATAGGAGACATCATTATCCTCTATCTCGTACTCAAAAGAGAAAGGTTGTGTTGGTTTCATCCCGAAAACTTGAACTTCATGATTACTCAACACTTATTGTTTAAGAGGGCTAACTTACTATTTCTAGTAAGTGTAAAAATTAGCGTTTTTGGACCTGGACCGACTGTGGCAGCTTGAGCTCCTTCTTTGTATTGTGCTTTTTTCGCCTTCGAACCGGTTTGCTATTTTTAGCGGGTGCTTATGGAACCAATTACTATTTTTAGCAAGTGTTAATTGTGGGCCGAGATGGCCTTTTTGATGAATTTCGTTTGCAATCCTTCCTTTTTGTAAGTTCAAGAATTGTCCAAGTGCGAGAGCTTACCTTGAGTTCAACTTGCAACGATGATATCTTGAGCTCCCCGGATGAGTTTCAAGGTGAAATTTTATATGAATTTGACTGCAAATGGCCTTTTGAATCCAATGGTGGGGGTCTCAACTCTTGATTCCTCCATTTGAGCCCTGAAAAATTGGATTTTTGTTCTGCTCCATGACTGAGCATGAGAAAACTGGATATAAACATATTGCACCTAGGTGTTGTGAAAAATCTGATTCCACCATCTTGTAGAGCTCTAAATTACCTTTCCGACGATGTCTTGTTTAGCTCCTAACTCCTTATAGAACTCCTGGAATTGCTTCTCGAAGCTCGGTGCTTTTTTAACATGCGCTGCCTAGGCTTGAGAACCCATTTTTGATGAATCTGCCCAAAACTTCCAAATCTTCCCTGAATCTTCCAAAATCTTTTCCTTGATATTCTTAGACCTTGATTGCATCTCCATGTTGAATTTTTCTCCTCCGTTCCGCTTCGGGGGGTGCATTAGTCTCGGGAAGGCCAGTGGTAGCCCTTCCCAAAATTGCCCAAAATTGACATTCTTCAAGAACTCCTAAAATCACCTAGGGGACTGACTTTGCTTTCCTAAATCACCTAGGGGATTGGATGGACATCCAATTGAGGACCATTAGACGAACTGAATAAGGCTTGGTGGAGGACGAGTAGACCTGGGGTGTCTTGAAAGGTAAAATTTCAAAATTTTGACATAGGGGTATCGTTGTCATGCTTGAAAATTGGGAATTTTCTTGGTGCACATTTGCAACAACAGACTATCAAGAGAAATTAGGAAACAACCCCCTCTATATATGGCCCTCTTCCCCTTCGATATAGATGGAGATGGGGCCGGTAGTTTCTATGAAGGGCCCCTATCTACTCGATAGGCCTCCCGACGCCCAGCCCATGTCCTCCCCTTCTATATTGATGTTTGGGCGATAGTTATATTGAGGGCCCCCTTCATCTATTCCAGAGTGTGCGCCTAATAGATATAGTGTCCATACCGTTTATAACCCCATCCCTATTTCTCCACTCCATGTATGGATAGGGGATCAATTATTCTATCCAGCTTATCTAGATAGGGTTGTCTAAGAAGAGGGATGATATGGCCCTTCCCCCTATATAGATGTGGGATAGGGCTCCGGGCGGTTCCAGAGAGGGAGGTGCCCTATCTCGCCTAACTATATATGGGGTGCGACCCTATGGAAATCCGCTCCTATCTATATATTCTATAGGACAAGGCCCCTCCATCCCTATCTATAGATTCTATGGGGCCCCTATCCCTATCTATATAGAGGCTCGGGGATAGGGAGGATCTATATAGAACTGGGGCCCAATTATGAACTCTATTTGATATCCGGTATGGTATCCGCTGCAGCCTAGATTTGAGCATAGAATCCCCAACTTGATGTTTTCTATGAGAGTGATTAGTACGGGAATATTCCATCCGTTTGATCCCAACTGGACGGGACGTTGAATGCAGGGGCAGGGTGGAGGAACTGATGACTATGGAATGCCGGGCCGGGGTAGCCGATAGCCGTTCACATCCGAGTTCATATCCGGCCGAGAGAACTACCTGTTGGCCCGATAGGGCCATGTCCGATCCATATGACCGATTCGCGATAGACTGGATCCATGACATGAGAGTGGGTTCAATGCCATACATCCATACGGAATGTGATCGACATGTCATGTCCCCTGTATATATAGATAGGGCCCACCGGCCCCCATAGATTCTAGGGCCCGGCCTCCGCCCATGTATAGATATAGGCGGCATGTTGTTGGGGTGGGTACTTACTCTATATGGGCCCGGCGACCCATCCCATTCAGACCTTCAGACCGGTGCGGCGAGAGAGCCCCCCTCCCTCTATAGATCGTAGATATGGTGTAGATATGGCGGCTCGGCTCCTATATAGATTTAGATTCGATTCTCTATGGGGCCCTATCTATATATGGGGTAGGTGGTCATTCGCATCCACTCGACATCTCCCAGGATCTCACCATCCGCATCCCCCATCTATTCGGGCCATAATGACGAGAGGCCGCCGATGAAGAAGAGAAGGGAGATGCGGCTGTTTTGATCAAGCTATGATGATGAGGTAGACAACAGAGCCGGATCCGACCTCTTGTCTCTCGTTAGTACGTATGTGATGGGGCGGGAGCGTGTGACATGGCCGCCGGAAGCATCTCTCTTTTCCCGGATCTCCACTTTGTCCATCACAATTGCTTCGATATCAATTCATTCGCTCTGGAAGAAATGGAGGGTTGAGTTTGCGTCTCGCATTAGAGATAAGCCCTATCTATACTCCCCTATTCCTAGATGCCCATATAGAGAGGGGGGAGGTGGGCCATATCTCTATCTGCCTAGGGGCGCATATCTCAGATCTCCTCCCCCCCCCCGATCATGTATGTCGATAATGAACCCTCTAGAATTCAAGGCCCAGGCCCTGTTCTCTATTCTCATTTGTCATGTCATCATCGCGATCATATCGACAATGGTCGGTTGGGGCATCGGTTCAAACTTCAACCCTATCACTATCATATCAATCATATCAATAAAGATTGATATGGCTGGGCATGGATCGATGGATGAACCTGAAGTCGGTCTCGGCCCTATCTATCTATCTATGGGAGAAGTCAAACCGCTAACAACTGATTCGAGCAACCGATTGCCGGCCCTTTTATAATATACATATATAAATACATGCATGCACACACACACACATAAAACATACATTCGCATATTTTAATAATAATGATAATGAATTAAATGAAATAGCAAATGAAGTGAATAAATAATATGGGAATAAGATATCAGGAATAGTGGTTGTGTGTGTGGGGGTTAGAGTTATCATTTTAATTAGAGGGAAAAGGGTTGGTTACTTAATGGAGGGATATGTACTTGTATGTACTGTTTTCTTACCCGAGGAACCAAGCGAGTGCACGATTCGTCTTCGTTGGAGAGAATAGGGAATACTTTCTAGCTGGAGAGAAAAGCATATATTGAAGTGTTATGTGTTAATCCACTAGAAGGAACCAAGGGCCTATTGTGCCTCCTTCATTGGAGTGATAAGGAGGATTAATGATAATCTCCCCACTTTGCAAGTCTTATTGGTAGACTTGGTTGTGCGTGTTAATTATAGAGTAATGTCTTTATTCCTCACTTGTTCCAATCAAAAGTTGTTTTGTTGCATGAGTGTGTTGTGAATGCGAGATAGAGCAGTTGTTGCATACTAGGTGTCGGGATGTATGTATTGTACCCTAGTTTTGGCTGTGATTTTTGTTTGTAAGTGGTGGGCATAACATATTAAAATTTGCCATTGCTATAACCACAAATGACCACCAAACACTGAGACGAATCAAGACTTACTAAATCTCAAACTTATATCTTCATATTTCCGAAAATTAACAAATATATATTTTTTAATGTTTGATGAAACTCACCGTTAATGTAGAAATTTAATGCTGATTTCTAGAGACAGAACTGCTCAATAGTGTTTCAAAATGTGTGCCAAAGACCAAAAAAAAAAATCAACACCTATAAAAGTGTAAAAAACTAAAATTTTGAAAAATATAAAAAAATGCCATCATTATAGTCCATATGATCACATGAAAATCTGTGCTCAAGTACCATGCCAGCACTAATGCATACAATACTTGAAATTCTGCCTCCAAGATAGTTACCAAACCCTTTCGGATCTGGCTTACATCCCATAGGATCCTTCCAGATATTTTACTTTTCACAAATTTTGTTTGAATTGGATGTTCCGTTTTTCCCTTCATTTCTGGAATTTTGGTTTCCTGCCAGCTCCCTTACGAATATGGATTTGCAAACTTTGTAACTATTCACAAAACCCCATAAATTGCCTTAGAAATCATGCTGGGTTTTACTTTATCATAATTCTAGGGTTTTGATATTATTTGTTTGTTTCTTTCTACAATTCTTCTTCTATGTCTCTCTTATTGTTCTTGAAATCTGCATGGGCTTATAGCTCTGATACTATGAGAGAAATACAAACAGAGATGGGATTTTTTCAGAAATAGAGAGAATTTTTGCCGTGTTGTTGTTTATTCAATTGAAACATGAATACATAAAGTGAGACATGATCAACTGAATGCAAGGTTACATGGTTAATTTATGCACCCCTCCTTATCACTAACTTGTGTAAAACACAATGTCATATTTTCTTATTGTGCATTTATTTCCTATGTCAGTGTACTTTTATAGTAATAAGTTATTAAAGTTTATTATGCCAATAGGCATTCTACAATGGCAGCAAGGGGTGGGATCTAATGGTGTGACTGTGTAATTTTTATTCTCTATATTAAATTTGATGTCCATTTTTATCCCGACAGGCATTCTAGAATGGCATCAAGGGGTGGGATCTAATGGTGTGACTAATTTTTATGTTCTATATTAAATTTGACATCCATTTGACTATCACTTAAAAGCTTTTTTCCCAACTTTGAGAAGTCAATCAAAAAATAGTAATATCTTGACCATATGGTAGAGTATGGGGCCCTTTTTTTAGGGAATGATATTTTGTCCCTAACAAATAGGAATTATGAAGAGATTGTAATAAATATAATATGCGTAAAACCCAAGATAAGAGATTGATATCTATCAGCATTTTTCAAATAGATGTATTTAAGATATTTGTACTAGTAATAACTCATCGATATTTATGACTTTTATACTAAATATTCTAACTGTTTACTTTTTCATTTTTTGGGAGATCAAACTATATTGACATGATATGATATTGCATGCATATTGAGTTAGGTTGGAGCAAAATTGCAGTTTCGTGTCTTGGGATGTAAGTCAAAGAGAACTACTGTCACTCATAAGAAGACTATGGTGAGTTGTCCTTTTACCAAAGTTTGTAAACTGCATTTATTGTTTCCTATTCAGAAATAAAACAATTTACTTTGTTTAAGCATTATTCTTCAGAAATGAACATTTGAGTAAATAATGTAAAATTTTTGGCATATGAATTTTAGGTTAATCTTAACAGGTAACAATAAGCTGTTTTGTACAATTTTGTTTAAAATATGCCTGTTTATGGATGTGATCATGCTTGCATATCATCTTCGTAAGTTTCAATAAGTTTTTCTGTACAATTTAGTTTAGATTGTAGTCAACTGTTTAGTTATTTGTTGAATTTTAATAGTCATATACACATTTCTTGATAAAGGCTAGTAAAATATGACTGTTTAGGCATGCGATCATGCTTGCATATTATCGGAGCAAGTTTTAATTGCATGCTTCCATAGATTAGAAAGTAATAAACAGAAAATTAATGTCTATATCCAATGCAGCGTAACTTGCATTGTTTGACTGTTTTTGCAGCTTACCTAAATTATGTAATGACAATTTAGCTATTAGCTTCTTGACAGATACCTGATAACTGATAAGAGGAGACTGAAGATATGCCTTTTAAAAGTAGAAACTGGCTTTGATGTTTTGGATTTATTTTGCATTATTTGATACACTGTGGATGGTTTAAACTTTTCTGTGAGGACACTTAAAGTTAACTATATTCTATAGTTTATGTTTTATATATTGTTTGATCTCTGGGACTGCAGCCTATAATTTTATAGATACATGTTTTCTAATTGCTTCTTGAATTATATTGTTCAAAATAGTATTTTTGTATGGGCTCCACTTACATGTGAAGAAGCAATTATTTGTGAACTTCAGGTTACATCAAAGCTCAAGGTGATTGCTAGTTATGAAGATGCAGTTGAGGGACTTGTATCTCATGGATGGATAACTGGAATTGGACACCATGGATGCTTTGTGAAATTCTATAATGGTGTTTCAGGTCTTGCACACAGGCAAGATCTTATTTTATACATTTTAAGTTTTGTTTGTCTTAGAATGGGTTGCTTTACGGCTATGTATTGGTCTATTTTTGCTCAAATTCTGAGATTTTCTTCTTAAGTTTGACTAATATCTTTGGAGTTGATTTCAGAATTAATTTACAACAAACATTGTTTCTTTTAAGAGTTACCAACGTGCAGAATTCTATGCTTTTTATGGATGATATGCAGCTTGGTCCATAAATTGAAATGCTCCAAAATACTAGAAACATGATAAAATCTGCAATAGTTTATGATGGTGTCAGTCGTTTTTTTCCTTTTTGTTGTTATTTTTCTTGATTGAGCTTTGTTGAAAATCTGGTTAGGATGTTACTAGGTTATAAGGGGTTTACGTGCTTTGGCTTCAGTCAATGGGACCTCTAAATTGACTTGTGCTAGAATCCTATAGTTTAAAACATACCTACTGCTACCAGAACATATATTTTAAATCAAGCCTTTGATACTACTACCAAGGAGCAGAACTCAATTTTTTTCTAGTGTCAAAATTAATTCGTTTATTTGCTTAAAATTGAGCAACTGAGTTAGGCACTTTGTAGACGTGTTTTGATACCGTGTGTGTGTCTATATATTATATATGAAGCCTTTGATACTACTACCAAGGAGCAGAACTCAATTTTTTCTTAATGTCAAAATTTATTCGTTTATTTGCTTAAAATTGAGCGAGTTAGGTACTTTGTAGATGTGTCTTGAAAGCTCCTTGATATTTTGACTCAAAACTGTTTGAACTTGTTGTGAACAAATGTTGAGTATTGAGTTTCATTCTAGATACAGTCCGTTTTGAATTGTAATTTGTATTTAATATGCATGGAAACTATTGGAGTATTGCATACTCTTTGAATCAGGACCACATCGACAAACCATTACCACAACAGAAACCCAGCATTGACATACCACACCAAAAATTGGATCCAAGTCTCTCTCATTGCATTTACTATCTAGAATATTATTACAAAGGGAATCTATGAAAGTTTGTTTTACAACAAATGGTAAGGGAGTCTATGAAAGTTTGTTTCACAACAAATGATTTTTTGTGAAAACAAGCTACAAACAAGCTATTAGTTAGGGATACCAAATTTTACAAATTTGCACTCTTTAAATAGTACATGCATATATTCCTCACAAAACAACCACCTAACAAATCTCCCTAATTTCAAGCTTACCTATTTCCTCATGTGAACACAAACATAACCTATTTAGATAGTTAAAAACCAAAAACTCACCTAGTGTGAACACTAACACCAAAATCCTCTCTTAAGCACAAAATTGGGGAGTAAGAAAAGAGAAAAGATAGGAGACAAATGCTTAACTATGGGTTTGGATAAGTAGGTCAAATCAAGTACCCATTTACAAATAATTGGGGAAAAGGGGAAAAGAGTTAACCATGGATGAAATGTATCACCGTAGGGTTACCCAAAACATCATTAACAACTACTAAAGTGGAGAGAGCTATCTCATGCTGCTAGGCGTCCCAAGAAGCACGACTTGAGACTCAAACACAATGCTGAAGTAGATGTTTGGTAAACAGAAAGTCACTTAAATTCAATTCTACACTAGTGGTCTAGGTCTATTGCTCGATCACCGAAAAACAACCTAGTTATGTCGGTAGTGCAAGAGTTCACCAAACTTAATCTGATCAACTTCCTGAAGTAGATGTATCCCAAGGGTTAGCAAAGAACACAACACCTGAAGAAGCAAGATAAACACCACACTCCCCCATATTGCTGATTGGGTGGAGTGATGCTACACAATCTGTATGAGTGGACGAAGAAAATACTCAAACACATACAAATTGATATCAGTAGGCAACAAAATTGCTCCTTATGAAAAGAAGATTTTCAACTTTCAAAGATACATATACAATATCTCTCAAGAAGATAGCCCTGGTTGTGATGGAAAGTCATGCAATCAAGTGGAGAAAAAATGCTCAAAATGGAGCACATGTGCATGAGGGTGAACTACGGTTAAATAGTGAAGCCCTTCATGGCTCAGAGTATAGTCGGGTGACTGCAAAATAATCCCAACAAACAAACTCAGCAAGTGACACATAGAAACTCCATAATGCGGTCAATCTCTAGAGAACACCATGAGTAAGAAGAGAGTTGCTCCAATAAAAAAGAGCAATTCTTCAAAGCTAAAAATTGAATGAGAGCTCAACCAACATAAGGATCTTCAAAAGGGAGGAATATCCCATGTGAATATAGTAAGAAGGTGCCCAGCATAGGTGTGAAGTGCATAAGAAATTGAATAGTGGAGGTGCCACCCTCAGTGTAGGTGCAGTGCCCTTTCGTGAAGGATGGAGCTAACAAAAAATGGACACCTATCTCAATGCATACCTGGTTCGAAACCAATGCCGTGGCGAGAATTCAGTTAACACACTAGTGATCGTTAGAATCCATCCCATGTGAATATAGATGGTTGAAGAAGGTTCGAAGTTGTAGTGGGATGCGCATATAATTGGGTGTGAAGTGCACGACTTGTGCATGCAAAGAAAAATTTAAATGTTTGCAGTTGATCAAGTCGACAAACTTTTTTTTCCAAAAATGAGTGATCTCGTTCTTAGCCCTCGGAAGTAGCTATCTCGTGTAGCACATTAACTCATGTGGTGCTCAATATCCTCATTTAAGGATGGAGCTAACAAAAATGGATCTCTATCATCAAGTTATCTCAATGCAATACCTGGTTTAAAACCAATGCCGGGGCGTAGCGCCGCGAATTCTAGTTAACACACTAGATAGGAGAAAAAATGACGCAATACGCTTTAGATGTACACCAACTCGTGCTAAGATAACCCATGGAACGGTATTTATTCTATTTCGAGGAATTAAAATAAATATATCCAAAGGCAATTAGGTATGCTTTACCAAAAGAGCCAATTTTAATGCAAATAAGATCGACACTTTGGTAGAATTTCGTGGTTTTGTAGTGGGATGCGCATAATGTGCAACAATGGGAGTAGGCTCAAATACTACCAAATCAAGGTTGGTAAGTGAAGGAGCATTGATTGTATGTTCTCCGAGATCTAGGAGTAGGGGGCTTCAGTAGATCAACAATATTAATTTGATTTGCATGCTTTGTTTCTTTCGTAGAAGTAGAAGTGAATAAGCACATATTTTCCAAAAATGAGGGAGAAGAGAAGGAAAGTGGAATGCTTTTTGATTTTCTTGGTCATGTTTCTTACGAGTCAATTTTGATCATATCCTCACGAAGTGCACAAACTTTTCAAAATTCATCTCATTTTCAGCCCTGTAAATCACATCATGGAATTGGGGATGTTCGTATCAGTTAAATAATAACACTAAATTGCTTGTGAAGAGTGTTAGATATGTGCCTAACATGAATAAGAACATGCTATCCATCAAAAGAGTCCTCATATCTCTTGTAGAACTTTTAAAACAATGTTTACATAATAAGGTGGTTGCCCTGAATTGGGCACGGAGGTTTAGCGGACACTCGTTGATCTCGCCACTGAGTCGAGGGTGGTAGAAAATACCAGTGTTTTGTGGCATGAAAGATATGGGCATCTCAATCTTCCGTATTTGGCCCGTCTTCATAAAGAAAATATGGTTGTTGGTTTGCCTCCTATCCATTCAAACCTCATGAAGGTGGCCTACCTTCCACACTCTAATCTTCTATCTCTTGAAAAAGAAGTCGCTTCTTTTCAAGTTCAAGGCATGCGATAATGGGGGTGAATTCAATGGAGAAGAGTGTGGTTGAGAGGCGGAATAGAACTATCATGGAGATGGCCCGGTGTATGATGCACGGTCGTGGAGTGCCATACATATCTGCATGGGAGAAGAGCTGTAGGTCTGGCTGTCTATATACTCATCGGCAGAAAGATAATGGGCTTGCCGAGCTCATATACAAAGAAAATACACCCTATCCAGTACAAGGAAGTGCGTCAAATTTTCGTATTTTTGGTTCAGCTGCTTATACTTTGGTTCACGATCATAAGAGGAGTAAACTAGATTCCTTCTAGATATTTCTTTGCTGGTTATAGTGATCATTCTAAAGCATATAGATTGATTGATACTTCCACTAATAGAGTCTGATGTTGATGTAAAAGAAACAGAGTCTTTCTTTGCAACTAGACCAAGCCCAGCGAGGGTGGTAGGGCCGATGATGGTCCGGTCAGTGCCCTCCCAAGTTCTAGGGGCATTGGTTTCACCTCCGGAAGTTCAGCCAGAATCCTCGGCCTTCAAATGACGGCCCAAGTGGTATTATTCCACTATTCGGGATCGACACGAGACGATTTGTCTCCACTATTAGATGGCGCATTAGAGGATTGTTGGTTTTGCTCTTGGTTCAGATGATACTCAATGCACGAGGCGGGTTTGAGGGGAGTATGATGCAAAGTTGGTGTATTACCTCACACCTTGATGCCAAATGCAATGTACAACTTGTGTAAAATAGGCCCTTTACAGAAATTGGCAAAAATGATTATGAGTTCTCATGAAAATGGTCATTGCCTTTTGCCGCTTTTTTGGAATACATTGGAGGAAGAAGTGTATATGACTCAACCTCCGAGGGTTTTCCATATGTGGTCGTTCATTTAAAAAAATGCCTTCGAGCCTAAGAAAAATACCATGGCTCTCCAACAATTTGTGCCCCACTTTGAAAAATAATTGCACTCTCAAATAAGAATGTGCCCTCCATGGCGATTTACAAATAATTGTCAACAAAAAGTAGATGCCCCAATGAAATTTTTTTATTTTACCAAAGCTGGCATAAGACCAATAGAAGCCAAAGTAATGAAATCAGCAAGTATGATTCACCAGATGTTGTGAGGTCTTACACGATTGTGCTGGAAAAGATAAAAAATTTCAGAAATTTTTCACGCTGATTGGTAAAGGCTGCCGGGGAGGTTCGGTTGGCTCCACCGATACCATATTGGTTCAGTATTTCTTGCGAGTAAGCTTTTCATTTCATACTCTTTCACATCTACGTTGCGAGGATACGGGTTTTCACCAGTATCTTTCACTTTTTTTGTGATAATCAAGGTGTGTTGATGCATGCCCGATACGTGGATATGTCAATTTTAAAAATCTCTCTTCATTTCCCTTGGATACATGTAATACGCTTGGATACGTCCGTACATATATATTAAAACTTTATATATATATATATATATATATATATATAGTCCATAAAAACTGAAATAGTAACACAAAACTTGAATCAATGTTCAAAACATTCAATATACTTAAGACTTTGCATTTTTATTGATCATGTGGCTGCCATACATATGGTATACGAATATCGTGTCAACATGAAACTACAACAAATACACCTGTCTTCATTTAAAAAAAAATGTAGCCTACATAAGAAAAAAATACCATGGCTCTCAAAACTTGAAATTTGAAAAATATACTAAGATCTATGTTCAAATTTTCTTTAACTTTTGAAATGTGGGAGTGAGGGTGTATTATTTTATTCATTTAGTTTTTAGGGTTCACATTTTAGGGAATAGAAAAGTCATAAAAGTAAAAAATGTCTTGGATACGTCCGTACATATATATTAATTAAAACTTTAAAAGACTTTGCATTTTTGGTGAGGGATATGCCATACGGGACACGAATGGAAACCTCCCTTGAAATTTGATACGATCTATGTTCACGGATATGTGCCCACGTATCCGGGAGGTTTCCGTGAATTAAAACTTTAAAAGAGCGTTTTGGTGAGGGATATGTACGGGACACGTATCCCGTACGTATCCATATCTGATATCCCGTATCATAGGGGGAATTCGTTGAGGGGCTGGGCATATCCTAGCAACGTAGCTTCACATCGTGATCACATCCATAAACCATTACCACAAAAGAAACACAACATTGACACAAGCACACCAGAAATTGGATCCAAGTCCCTCTCATTGTATTTTTAATCTTTAATATTTTTCATAAAGGCAGTCGATGTATATTTGGGTTTAACAACAAATGTTTTGTTGTGAAAGCAAGCTGTTAGTTAGGGATAACGAATTCACACTCTCCAAATAGTACGTGTAGATACTCTTCACAAAACAACCAATTAACAAATCGCCTTAATTTTAAGCTTACCTCTTTACTAGTGTGAACACAAAAATAACCAAGCTAGTTAGGTAAAAACCAAAAACTCGCCTAGTGTGAACACATCAGTACCAATAGAAACTATCTCGTGTTTATATGGCTTTAATGCATTGTTAGTTAAATCCATGTAGTTGTACTTGTGCAGATAATCTAATATTTTGAAAATGTATGTTCAAGTATGGCTATTGGATTGTTATATGGTTCCTGCATATATCTTGCACCGGTTTTCAGTTTTTGGAAGTTTGAATCCGTGTTACTAAAATGGCTGATTAATTAGCTATTTCACTACTTATAGGAGATTATGGGATCAAATGATATTTTCTTGAAATATTGCAAAACAATAAATAAGGAAATTTTTGAAAGCCTTGAGATCCTTTTTTTTTGAAAACTACTTTTATTACCTTACCTCAGTTTCCAAGACAAACCTCACCAGTTCACAACAATTACAAAAACTTATTTTAAAGTAACTCATCAAAATGTTAAAAACTATGTTCCATGAAGTTTCCGGGCAGGGGACGGGGGGACGTGTTTCCAGGACGGATTTTTTTAGGCCTTTTTTTAGGGGACGACAAGGGACGGCTATTAAAAAATAAGGGAAAATTTAAAAATATAGGAAATTTCAAATATTCATATGATAACATTGCTAAAACAAACCTTAATACATAAAATTAGAGTTGAATTGAGATTTCACATAAGATTTATCATTTAACCTTAAAAATATAGGAGATTTCAAATATTCATATGATAAGTATAACACATTGATAAACTTAAACTTAAAGCATTCCTCACTGTCTTCTTGCATGAAAACACCCCCATTCGTGTAGGAAAAAAATGGTTTGTAACAAGAATATGATATACCAAGATCAAAGACCAAAATGTCTAGCATTTTGTGGCGTATTTCTATGGAAGGAAAAGCGCTACAATATACTTTCTTGTAGACATCCATAAAGTAAATGTTGATAGAACTGTTTGAATTGTGTGGTGGCATATAAATTTATTAAGGATGGATGATAAACAACAGGCAGGCTTCAAAATTCAAACTTGAAATCACACAATAAGAATCCTATCAATGTCATGTAATCTAAAGAGACCAAGAGTATAAGCTCCATACTTTATAATAGAACTATTTTATTCATTTCTCTCACAACTTATAGCTTATACCAATGGATGATAACTAATAACCACACATGACTTCTTAAAGGTCTGTTGTTGACCATTTGAACAAAGGGGTGCCATTTAATAGAATATAAAGTATTACTCTCAATATATACCATCCTATTTCATCTTCAATCTCCTCAATTATCTAATCAATGCAGACCATTGATTTAAATATAAACGTTGTTTTGGTAACCAACTATTTTATGTTATTGACATATTGTTAATCTCTTGTTGGCTTTTAGTAGTGTCTTATCGACTCTTTTGTTATGTTTAGTTGTAGTTGACAGTTGTGTTTTAATCGAAAATCATTGGTTCTTTGATTCTTTTGTCATATAAACAAAATAATTCATTTTATGGGAAGGGCACTGATGTGACAGTTCCTCCCTGTACCAAGTGATTGTATTGAAGTTTGAACACTACCTTATGCAATAAATTTGTTATTCAGAAATGAGCTTCTTTTTTGTTTTGATGTTTGTTTTAGGTTTAGGGCACTTAGAAATGAAAGTGGGGGTCCTTGTGGGCCCCCGCATTGCTTTACTTTTAATTAAAAGTGTGTTTTTTTTTAAATGTGTTTTTTAAGGTTGTTTGCCTAGGGCACGGCATGGGACTGCAGGGGACGGCCGACGTCCCCTAAATGTACCGGGACGTCCAACCGTCCCCTGTTTTTTTTTTTCGACGTCCCCGGGACATTTCCTAAAATTTGCAAAGTTTGGGGACGGGAAGGGGATGTTTCCTACCCGTCCCCAAGGTTCCGAAATGTCCCCGGTACGGGACGAGCTAAAAAATATAGGGGACATGTCCCCGTGGAATATAGGTTAAAAACAATCCACGACCACAAACCCAACAAACATATCAAACCAATCCAGATCCTTGACCACTATTGCCAATGTTAGTAACTTGGTAACAATCCACATCCCGCATATTATTGATTCTTATATGACACCCTTCCAAATATTTCTGCATTATTAGATGAGCAAAATGACGGTTTTGAAATTATAGATTGTTTTGGGAGAAGCCATACCCTAGTCAATATTTCAGCTCAAAACTTGTTCAGTCCCCCTCCTTTTCTCCACCGGCAACCGGTTTATGATTTTTGTATGATTGGAGTGAGTAGCTTCATTGTTGCCACTCAGACTTCTCCCACCAACATCAGTTTCTTTAAACAATGATTGTTTTTGTCAACACGGGCAAAGTATTTTCCAGGCTAGAGGATATAGATGTCACATAATCCTCCACATTCTTCTCAATACTAATACCGGCCTTTTTAAGTCCCCTCATCACCGACACTTTTGCTGCAGTACCTATGCCCAGGGCATTCTCCATATAATTTTACAGCCACTAGTATGTTTAGGATAAACAAATGATCTTCAAATAACATCAGACATCACAATTTCCATGGCCTTCTTTTTTCTTGCTTTAGAGCCCTACGTTTCAGTCATCCAGAAAATTTCTCTGCTGTTTGTTAAGGCCAGGAAAAGAGTTTTCAGGCCATTTGTACCATGTGACGCAACATTATGAGGGGTGTGATTATTAGGGGCTATATTAGTAGTTTCAATATCAACAGTTTGTGTGCTTGCATTGAGGGATTTTACCTATTAAAGATGCAATGAAAGGATCGGGGCTTAAGACCCAGAATTCTGCCTTATACTGTTAGACCACTACCAACTAGAGGAAACAGGTTGATGTCTGCCCAAATGCTGGACAGTACTAAAGAGTAAGTTCAACACTGGTCTCTGCAAGCCCGTCACTATATTGTCTGCTGCCATTACCCTTGCTTTACTTCATAGACACAATGATACAAGAAGCTTCAAGCCTTTCCACATAACAATTACAAGAAGCATGTGGACTTGACAATTGTGAGAAGGATGTGGGCAGAATTGGCCTAATTTGGCCAGGGAGAGTTTAAATGTAGGGAACACTTGTCACTCTTGACCTCTGCGTGTACCTTTGGGTGGGTAAATGCATGACTGGTACATACAAGGATGAAAATCAGAGAATTGACTGTCTGAAACCATCTGTAAATGCATACACATTCCACAAATTCATACAATGAATGAAATCCTCAAATGCACACTCCTCCATTTTCACCACAAGGGGCCTTGTACCAGCAGCAAAATGTCATCTCTCTTCAGGTGTGTTATTTATGGAGGGAGATTCAAAAATGCGGTGAGATTAACTTTTAAGACTGATATATTAATGACGGGAGAGGGGGTGTGGGGGTTCCCCTATTCCTGATATGTTTGTGAAATCTATAAACCTATAGACATTACAATTAGGTACAAGGGAACAATCAGGTTATAACTTATATCAATCCCCATTTTCCTTGGTTATGAAATCCATAAACCTATAGACTTTCCAATTATGTACATGGGAATGACTAGGTTATTTCAACCACCCAATGCCCCTTCTCATCTTATCACACCTTATCATTCACAATGTTTCCTTGGGCTGCTGACCCCATTGTCCATTATATGCTAGGAATCTTGGTCAACCATTCATACAAAGGAAGTGTCAAAGCCAACTTGGCCAAAGCACCAGATGCCTTATAATAGTTTTTTAGATTTTCACTGGAATTGAATGTTGGTAAACGTAGCCCCAAGCCTACATATACCTCCCACAATAATTTGCAGTTTTCAGGTTATCCAGTGGATTAAATATGTTCATATTGATCATGCTTGTGAAAATTATGAGTTTGTCTCTACGAGGAGGCATTCCATGATACAGTCCAGTTTTTTGATAAAAACAAATATTTTTATTGAATAGGTGGAAGGACACAAAACAGCCGGAGGTCTTATGATTGGAAAATCCGACCATTCAGGACACGACCTTTCATAATAGCAGACAAAAGGGTGGTCAACATACAAAAAGTAGCTAAAGGGGGCCGAACAACGCGAACATAACCAGAGCAACCTACTAGGAAAGAAGAATGGTAGAGTATATCAGCGAAGAGATATATCTAGTACAATGCATAAAACAACAGAGATTGTAGTTTCCTGTTTCTGGACAAGTTCTTCATTTGAAGTGATTGTTGGAAACTCTAACATGAGAGGAGCTAGCATCCTTCACTGGGTGATCAGATCCTTGAGAGCATGATATCTTGTTTAACATATTACAGGCACCTCAAATTCAGTTGCTTCAGGTTTTGTGGAGCTAGGCGCGGTGCTGTTGTAAGGCCTGCCGCATGTGGTCCTTTTATTATGGATGTATGCCTGAGAGAAGTTGACTCTGGTGCTGCAAACAGGGACACTCGAGGCCCTTTCCTCCAAAGAATGTTGTTTGTTAGTCATTATCTCAGCATTTTTTTGAAGGATATTGATGGCTTCTTTTTTTTTGAGCTGAAAGAGGTTAGTCTCATTATGCAATTTGTGAGTAGAGGTTAGTCTCATTATGCAATTTGTGAGTATAGGAGTGAGCTCATCTTGATCTCCAAATTTGATGCCTAGCAATTCTAACTAACTTTCTAGCCATGGACAGCATGGGCTAAGTCCTGATAGATCTTTGCAATATTGGAGAGGTTTGTTTTTACAATAGATGAACTGGGGTTTGTCGGAGTCTGCGTTTTGATGGGAGGGAAAGCAAGGTGAACAAAGTTGCCATTTGGGATTTTGAGTAGACAAGGATGGGGGCCATCATTATGGAAAAATCAAATTAGGCCCGATGGGATTTGTATCATAGATTCTGGTAGGACTAATTTGAATTAATTGCTGCTTGATTTTGTCTTTGAGCCCAAAACTTATGAGTAAGCTGAGTGTTAAGAGGAGACTGTATTCTGTTTTCATATGCAGCAAAATGAGGCTGGTCAAAAGCTGTATTACTCAACCAAGTCCTGGATCTGAGAGTTGGAGACATTGTCCTTAGCATGCATCCACCACCATCCTCATTTACCATTGTTTCTTCATTTTCTACTATTTTCTTTGTAGGTGCAATTAGGAGGGCTTTTCAGAAGTTGTGCGCCAAAAAGCCGTAAATTGCGAGGGCTTCCATTTGAGTTCCTCAAGTATGGTGTGGATTCCCTTGCCTCAACATTGGGAAATCTCTTTAACGAGGCTGTTTGTTCGGGGTTTTCTTGTTCTTGGTCCCAACACATAATCCATTCCATTTTCAAGTCTAGGGATAGCTCTAACCTTGACAACTGTAGGACCATTATGATTGGGCATACATTTGCCAAAATTTATTCCATAGAGCACTTGGAGAGAGGCCATCTTAGAGCATGTGGGAAGGCTGGCTTCAAGAGAGATACCAAACTATTGACCACACTTTTACCCTCTGGGCTGTTACTGAGAAGGCTTGTCATTGGTTTATCAAAGTCTTTTGTTGTTTTGTATACTTTCGGAAGGCCTTTGACTCATTTTTGAGACATCTGCATTTCAGAAAGCTTTATGAGACAGTTGTTGTGTAGTTTCGTACTTATTGTCTTTCTAGCTTTGTGAAGAGTACCATTGGGTTCAAGCAGGGATGCCCTCTCTCCCAACTCTCGTTAACATCTACATTGATGAGCTACAAGATTTTTTTCAACAACATACCCATGCTGATGATGGTTGCATTTTACATGATGTGGTGATAGCCATACTCAAGGTTGGATTAAGCCCTAGACAAGATAGGCAGTTGTCTAGGGTGCCGATAGTCGATGGGTGCCCAAATCTAAAGATTTCCTTGTTGTTGATTATACTTAGAGGTTAGCATTAAAACAAGTTACTTGGGGATTATAATTAGAGGTTAGCATTAAAACAAATTACTTGGGGATTCAATATTAATTGACCTCTTTATTAATATTATTTTAGAGTAACATAATTGCACTCATACAAATGAAAAGGTATTATTATATTTTTGCAAGTGAAAACAAATATGGCAGTTTTTTGAGCTCATATGATTTTGTTGGCATTGTTACCCATTTTCTGGTGTAGCTTCACATTATGTAGTTAAGTAATATGTCCTAAAAAAATGTTAAAGTATTTCTCATAATGTATTTATTTATCTATTCCTAATTTTTTTTTTTTTGGGAATTGTCTATTATTTAAATGGAGGAATTGATAGCCCTGCTCTAAATACCACAATTCACAAAACCATTTAACCATCTCTAACTCTCACATTAATGAGATGTCATGCATCAAAGGATCAATCAAGTACTCCATGGACAGGCTATCCAACCAAAACTGTTTCTATGAGAAGGATGTGTATTGTTAGTGTTTGTATAGATGGCTTTCTTAGATTTTTTTAAATGATAGCATAAATCTCAAGTGTTCTAATTTCTCCTAGAAACAAAATACTGTCATACTTTCTTAGTTGTCCCATTTCTTCTTAACAAATAACCCAGTTTCATCAGCATAATGATCAATAATTCCCTTCAAAATTGTTCCCTAGAAAAATGTTCTTTCACCAATAATTAAGGTTTTGCATATAAAGATCATTTGTTGGTAGTCCAGAGCTGCCTTGACAAAACAGCCCGGTGTTCTAATATTACTTCTTACACTTTTTGAAAATCATTTTTTGTAATCAAAATTCAAATATTAATTTTTCAACTTTTTTTGTTCAGTTCATAATATAGTTGACTGTCAACCCATGCCCAATCCCTGGTTGGGCTAAATGTAATAAAATGTTGGTGTGATCTACTTGGAAAGAAAAGCTCAACATCAACCCTTAATAAAGAGGTATAAGGAGTGGCCTTGTTAAACCTAATAAAAAATTCACTAGAAACTGTTATTAAATTGAGAAGAGGAGCATTTGCTCAGATTACTGCCCTGGGTGCTCAATACCCTCGGCCATACTCCTTTTTGTTGATGATAGTGTTCTCCTTTCTCACTTTGCAGACAGTTTGTTCCTCAGAGCATCGTCCAAGCTATAAGTTTTTCCATCCATACCCCGCATCTTGAGACTATCTTTAGGCTTACTTTCTACATTCACACAATTAGAACATGGGAAATTCAACTTCAGGTTGTGAGTGGTATCCTTACTTAGCCCTATGTTCTTCAAATATGATAACATCATTGGGCCCCAATAGACATGGGCATTGTTGGTATTCTGAGACTAGTTTGGTCCTTCAGTCTATCAACATCTCTATTAATAGGTTACCTCATTGGCTTCTTCTTGTGAAGGAGGTCATCATTAGAGTTGTTAGACGGGATATCTATGGGAAGTACATCCAACTCATTTGGAGCTCTCCACCTCAGTCGCTCAGTCCCAAGCTTGCCTTCTACATTGAGCATTTATTGCTGGTGGTGGATAGTGTCATTAGTTGTCCTAACTGTCTCCAGTGTCATTGCTCTCATGGCTTGGGCCGAAAATGTTAAATTGTTGATCCTAGATGACAAATCATAGGCTCATGTGAATTATTTGCTTAGTTTTTGATGCAGGAGTAAAGCAATCTTGCATCACCCAAAAA
The DNA here is from genome assembly GCA_018340775.1 of Taxus wallichiana var. yunnanensis. Taxonomy (NCBI): domain Eukaryota; kingdom Viridiplantae; phylum Streptophyta; class Pinopsida; order Cupressales; family Taxaceae; genus Taxus; species Taxus wallichiana. The sequence goes on from CM031242.1 coordinate 793,618,585, forward strand.
CAAACAGGTTTGTGTTTGTATAGATTAAGCAGTGTGTTAGCTGTTTCGACATGGTTTTGGGGAGGAGGAGAGAACATCATTGGGCAAACATCAAAAAATATAAGATTACTGCATATTTGGATTCCTCTTGAAAAAATGAAAACATAAAAAAAAAGCACTTGATTTTGAGTTTGTATGCAAAAGTTATGGCTTTTAGAAGATACTAGTTTTGCAAGTTTATGCTTCGATTCTTGGATGAGTCATTTAATTCTTGGGCGAGTCATTTAATTCTTGCGTGAGTCCATCTATTCTTGCATGGGTTCTATTCTTACACGAGTTCAACTATTGTGTGAGTCTATCTTTTCTTGCATGAGTTGAATTCTTGCACGAGTTCTATTCTTACATGACTTTAAATTGTGTTAATCTATTTATTGTTTCATGAGTTCTATTCTTATATGACTTCAAATTTTGCGTGAGTTCAACTTTTGCATGAATAATTGTAGTCTTGCATGGGTTCAATTTTTGCCTGGGTAATTCTAGTCTTGCGTGGGTTCAACTTTTGCTTGAGTAATTCTATTCTTGCGTGGGTTCAACTTTTATGAGAGCTTTCACTTCTGCCCAAGTCTTCAACTTTTGCGTGAACTTTTACATCTTCACGAATCTTTCAGTTTGTACATGAGCTTTCACTTCTGCACAAGTCTTAAAATTTTGTGTGACCTTCCACTTCTGTGTGAGTGTTCAAATTTTGCGTGTCCTTTTGACTTCTATGCAACCCTTCAACTTTTGTGTGAGGGTTTACTTCTGTGCAACTCTTCGACTTCCACACAACTCTTTGAATAAAACAATTTTTATAAGAAAATTGATTTTTTCCTGGAAAGGCGGTTTGATCCAGAGGGGGATGTTGGATCAAGGAGTGCAACCATTAGAGTGTTTTCGGTAGAGACTTGTTATAGAATGCAAATTTAAGGTGTGAACTGTAGGATTGAAGCATGTCCATAAATGGACTACTATTGTAACTCTCCATGTGGTGAAATCTGAGATAAAGTTGAAAAGCATTTTGTTGGTGTGTGTTTTGAAATTTCTCATTGAAAACAATAAAGATGGTTGTATTTGCTTCCCATTTTGTGCATGGGCTGTGGGCGTGCGCCCGCGTGGGTGTGTCATTTATAAGTGTTAAGTTCCCAGGCTACATGGTCTACAGTTGTCTTTTATCGGACCCCCACCACCATAACTGCATCATTTTTACTGATTCCAGCATTAGTATGATCAAAGTTTTTGGTATGTATGAGCCATATGATGGCATCTATCTGATCAGCCATGTTTTGGTGAGATCCATCATGGCATCTACTCAAAGATTGAAAAAATGAGGAGCATTGTAGCAATAAAAAAACTAATATCCTTTTTCAAGCAAGTTGAAATTTTTTCTATTGAACGTTGGAATAAAATGACCACACCTCGCTGTATCTCCTTGTCTTTGCATTGTCCCCAAAATGCTACAGCAGTAAGCTCTTTGTTTTGTCCAGGAAGGTGCCACTTTACATGGATGTTGAAGTTGGTGATTGGTATAAGGCGACATTCACTAGAATCTTCCTGATCTTGATATAGAAGACACAGTTGTGGGAAAGTTTGGTAATTTAATAGCCTCCACATGTCAATCTTAGTGGTCTTTGGGACTAGTATAATAAGGGAAGCTCTTACCATCAAAATTTTATCATAGGTATGATGCATTTTTTTGTTGCTTAAGAAAACTAGGGAAAGGGACCTAGACCTGCAAAAAAGAGTTAAAATTCTAAACCTAGAAAGCCAGTGGCACATCAACTCCTCAAATTAGATGTGCATATCAACATGCACATACCATATGGAATAATTGCACACCAAGTCCTCAAATTGGATATGCATATGGACATGCACATACCATATGAAATACCAATAATCAATATTAGCTGCCACTCATCTCACAATGGGAAATAATAAGGTATTTTCCTCCTCTGGCAATGAGAGTGCCGCCTAGCACGACTCCCTAGTCCTTGCAGTGACAGACTCCCTTGATTGAGGAACCAAAAGACTGTTATGTCCCTGCCTCTACTATCTCAACAATTTTAGTATTTTCTGTTTTAATTCTTCATTTTTTAAGCATGTTATCTTTTCTGATTATACCACTAATCTCTCACAACAACTGCATTACGATAAGTGTGATTCCAGAATAATGGCCTTGTTTCAAGATCCAAAAAGAAAGGTAGAGCAATATGCCAATATTCCTTTTCTATTTCACATCACATTTGCATATCTGGAAAGATCACGAGTGAATACATGAACCTTCCATAGAATGTTCAGACCTTTTGCAAGCATGAGAAATTTGGCTAAAACTGCCCTTTTCCACAAAAAGTGTATAGAGTATATTCACAAGAAAAATACATTGGGTGCATATGACACCAATTTGATAACAATCAAGCAATTTAGCTGCTAGATCATAGTACACTTCATTAACTTGATTCTTCCGTGGTATCCACATATCTGTCACAATATATATATATATATATATATATATATATATACACATACAATACTGCAGTCAACTTTTACTCTTATTGCATGAGGATCAAACAGAAGTCAGTCAAAGAGTTCTAAAAATGAACCCCTGTCATTGGCTGGGGGAACATTACACAGGTGATCCAATAATGTCCAAAAGCTATCATACACGTAATATAGTCATATTGCCTTATTCAGTCTACCATCACTATATCTTCGTCAATGTTATCCATGGCACTTCATCATCTACCTCAGGAGGACAAAAACTAGGAATAAAGAAGGATGCCTGAAGAGGAAGCTCCACCTTCATCCTTTGTGCTAACACAGCCTGCTCAATGCTAAGGGCCTTTATACCATTTAATACAGGTGTTGATGATGTATTATCTCCTCTCTCATACCTTGGACAGAGCACTCAATATCCTTGCGATCTTCATGAAAAGAAAATGTGTGAACAACATATTACATCATGTTTGCACAAATGAGGAGCTGGGTGACATCAAACACATCCTTTATTGTTAAATATAGAACATTATATAGAATGTAATATGGTTATGTATTTGTTATTCGGTTGGTAACTGTTCAACCGAACTGTAATCACCTCCTATAGTAAATTGGATCTGCCTGTGTCATTTGAGCAGTGTAGTTTTGTGCAACTCTGCCTTCTCTGATTTTTTTCTTCTCTTTGCATATGCTAACATTGCTATCAGAGCGATTTGCCCAAGGAAGCACTTGGAGGGTACTAGAGATTGACACAGAATTCGAGGAAGCCCTAACATGGCACGAATTGGAGGGAGGTTAGGATATTTGAGGGCAGAGAAGGAAGGCAGTCCTCCATTCACGGCAGGACAAAAGCAATCGTTTGAAGGAGAAACGAATAACCATTTGTGAGGCCCAAAAGAAGTGGTTCGTGGGCTATCGAACCGATCTTGGCTGTGGGCAGATAAATTGTGCAAGTCTTTTAACAGTCGCAAGGGGCAGAACAAAGGAAAAACATGAGGGCAAATACGTTGGACAAAGTCGTGGTTGCTCAGAAAAATGTGACGCAGAAACGAAGAAAAATGTGGCACTAGAAGGCACAACAAATCCACCGTTCGACGAGGGCAAACACAATCACCATTTAAGGTCGTGAAAAGCTCCATTTCGAGAAATCGTGGAAAGCCAAGGCATGACAGAGGCAAAGTCGTGAAGGGTGAAGAAAGGAGTTGAATATTCTCGAAGGGTTCGAGGGCATTATTTGTTTTCTTTCATCAACAAAGGTATTCACATTGCTTTTGAATAATCAAATTCGGAGGAATAAGTAATAATATTTTTAATATAAGCAAATATAGTTGGAGGGGTGATTTGCATAATTAAATAATATTTGTTGGAAAAAGTAATATTGTTTTATTAAGTGTGGGCAAAATTTTATTTTATTATTTCCGTTACTTTGGAATAATAAAATGGCAAATATTTCACACTTGACTTTGTCAGAGACACAAAAATTAACATGTACTAATTTTAATGTTTGGAGTCATAAGATTTTAACATTTGGGGGTTTCGTGATTGTGATAAAATAATCACGAGTAGTGAAAGTCGATCAACGACGAACTTAGCGGATTATGACAAATGTCATAAGGAAGCGTTATTGCTTCTCAAGTTGTCGGTGTTAGATGATATGATACCAGAAGTGCGGAATGCTATTGTAGCAAGCACGTTGTGGGCTAAGTCTGAGGGATAAATATCAGACGTTAGAAAAGAGTCGGTGTTATACCTAAAGAATATGCTCTTTTCCGTAAAGTTACAAGAAGGTGGATCGTTGTCTGAGCACCTACTTCGGATGAAAGACCTCCGAGACCAGTTATCTTCCATCAACAAAAAGGTGGACGATGATGATATGGTGGCTCTGGTTCTAAACAACTTACCTTCTTCGTATGAGTCATTTGTGGAGGCACTCCATTTAATGGTTGAAAGTCAAACACTCACGTTTGACAAGGTGAGTTCCTACCTATTGCAAAAGGAGTGGAGACAAATTCAAGCAAAATCTAATTCTGGACAATCAGAGAGTGCTCTTGTCACTCAGTCAAAGGGAAAGTGGAAACGTCATTCTGGTGAATCATCCACTTGGTATCAAGTCACATGCTATTATTGTCACAAGGTTGGGCACCTTAAGAAGGATTGTCGAAGCGGAAGTATGATCTTTCACAACAAAACAAGAAGCCATGTGATGAGGAACATGTGGCAACAGTTGCAGAAGAACGAGATTCGGATGATGGGCATGCTCTTTATTGTCTTACGACATCATGCTCGCATGACAGTGGTACCAGTTCTTTGGATCATTGACTCTGGTGCGTCCGCACACTTTTCATGTCGTAGGGACTGGTATGTTTCATTTACTGCAAATATCTATTTTGAATCAGTAGTACTAGCTGATGGAGAATCACTTGCAGTAGAAGGGATAAGAGATATATGCATTGTATTGAATAATGCTCATAAACTGTTGGTACGGAATGTTAGATATGTACCTTCTTTACAAAAGAATCTTCTATCTATTCGTCAATTAACTGAAAATCCCAATATTTTGTGGATTTATGTGGGAAGAAGTGTATTGTTTCTGATATGAAATAGAGACGAATAATTGCCCTTGGTCTTGGGGAAGGTGGTCAATATCGGCTTGTTGATCCGGCTATGATCAACATGAATGCATGTGTGGAGGACAACTCCACCATACAGGATGTGCAGGAGGCTGCAATGCCTTGGGAGGAAGCCATTCCTCACAGATCTGTTGACTTGGATATAGTCAACCTACATGCACCTATTGTGGAGGGAGTATCCACTATATCAGATGTACGGGATTATCATTGATTTGGTTGACTTACTATTTGGGTGCTTTCTTGTTGCTCCTCATGGGTCCTTTATTCTTCAGTCAATTTGGAAGGCATGGGAACAAGTGAAGCACTTGGTGGTTGGGCAGCCTATCTTCTCTTCCTTTGACACTAGGTGCCAAGCCTACAAATCGATTTTGTTGAATCTGAAATATAATGACAAGATCCTTGCCTTGACAAGAGGCTGCTCTGCCCTCCTTTGGTTTGAGAAAGGAATTAAAATATTTCATGACTTGTACAGATTTGGGAAGTGGATGGAATGGACAGACCTTAAAGCTTTCTATAAGCTTCCTCAATCTCAGTTCAGAATGTATACAATGCTCAGAAATGCTTTCACAGCTCCCTCTACTGGACTAATTATGGAGGATGAGAATGGCTTTTGGGATACTATGAGGAGACTCAAAGGGACCCTTCTCTAAGAGGCTACCTCCAAACAACTCTACGAATAGATTTCCTTCTCCCCAAACCTTTCCCTGGGCCTTAACAATAAGTGGAATGTTTGTGAGCCCATTAGTAGATGGACTCATAGATTTAATGTTTTGTGGTTTTCTTGTATTCAGTCAAAGAAATCTTGCTTTAGGTTGCTGAGACTATAAGCTTGTTGCTTTCTTTAAATTTTTATATATATTTAATTTTTTTACTTTTTAAAAATATATTGTTCGAACGTACCCACAGCGTTCTGTACCTGAGTTTTTTTAAATTTGCCATTTCAGCGTAGCGTACCTGTTCCCGTACCCATACTGAAACGGTCTAGATGAGCAATATGATGATTTATTTTGAATTTGCATGTGCACTATGTAGTTGGACCATTGACTATTAGTGTATTTTGAATAGATATTACAAATCATTTTGATTTATCACGTCTTTTGGCATTGAATTATCAATTATTAGTAGTGTTTTGTGGATATTTTTGTTTATTCTATCATGCAAATAATGTTTTTATATATTTAATATATAATTTTTTTTTGTGACTTTTCCCAAGCTTTTACTGAAACCATACCAGAACTGACAGTTTTACATTATATGCATGCATGTCTCCTAAATGAAGCGGGACTCTAGATTGTTGAACATAAATGCATATCTTTAAATGTTACATTATGCACCACAGGCATGCATGCTACTAGCCATTAAACTCTTCAACAAATTTTTTTAAACTAAACAAATTTCTTATTTGAAATGCAATCTAAGCCATGTATCAATTTGACCTTGAACACAAATTACACTTACCAAGCAATACAGGCTTTCTTTTCTTCCTGGTTGCAGGAGTGCTTGTTGGCAAAAGTGCTATTCTGTGATTTTTTTGTGTTTCACAACCATATTATTGCATTTCATTTCTTGAAACATTTAGTTTTCAAATAATTAGTGATTCGAACTGTAGGAAATGTTAATTCTGTTCTATTTCTTATGGGATTCCCATTTATTTAAACAGGGAATGGAACATTTAAAAATAGGTCTTATGCCTATTTTCTGGGGTTAAACCATAATACTTTGGGATAGTGTGCTTGCTTCATCTTCATTTTTTGTAGATTTCTAATTTGCAATTTGAATTTATTCTATATACAAATATTATTGATATTGCATTCTGAGAGTCTGAACAGAATTAGTTGCGCTGTTTTGAATTTTAATTTAATCCCTTGATTTAGTTTTCGAAATTCTCTGACATGTCATCATGAGGCTCTATCATTTTTTTAATGTGCAGAATATTTCTTAATTTCATTTGCTAGATTTTTGGTGATTTTTCCAATTATAGATGACGCACAAATCAGTGCTTGTACAGATATCCTATACTTCGGGCCATAGTCAGACATAGATGGATGTGCTCTGTAGATGAAACCATGTTGAGCTCTAGGTCTCCTGTAGCTAAATTTGTGTAGTACACCTTAGAAGCATGTGTTCTTTGTGAAATGGACATACTATGTGTTATTGTTATACCATTCTCTGAATGTGCAGAATATTTTGTAATTTCATCTATTAGATTTTATAGATGACATGTATAATTCATTGTTTCTTTCATGAGCATTATGTTCTTACACAGATACCTTATACTTGGGCCTATAGTTAGACCTAGTTGGATCTGCCCTGTATATAAGATTGTGTTAGCTTTAGGTATCCTGTAGCTAATTTTGTGGAGTACATCTTAGAAGCATGAGATCTTTGTGAAAAGGACATGCTATGTGTTATATTAATTTGTCTTATAATAATAGTGATATGATGGGGCCATTGCAGGACTGAGCTTGGCTTAGATTCAGGCACAGAAGCAGAATCCGCTTTTCATGTTGGACAGGTTGTCAGGTGTAGAATTATAAGGGCAGTTCCTAAATTGCAGCGTCTGGAGCTTAGTTTCATCATCTCATCTGACAGGTTCTTTTAGATTTGAAGCTATAAATCTTGTTTCACAAATTTCATTGTTTATGCTTACGAATTTTCTTTTCCTCCTTTCATGAAGTGTTCTTCAGACAACTTAGATATTGGCTTTCCATCCATGAAGAATGATTGATGGGCCATCCATGAAGATTGATTGTAATCTTGTCAAAGGTCTATGACATATATAAAATGCAATTCAATGGTAGTTCTGAGTTGGGCCTTTTAAGTTCACATATATTTTTGTCAAAGAGTATTGCTTATTGGAACTAATCACTTTTTCTTTCAGTCTTCCTTCTATAATATATATGATGAAAAGTGCCCATCCTATCACATCCATTTATGACAGAGGAAGAAAATCTGTTAAGAAGTCAGTATTTTAAAATAAAAGGATATGGCACACATTAGATCTTCAAAGATATTTTAGTTTATACTAAAAGTAAATATGCTCCTAAAAGTCGTGGCACTTTTGCTTTGAAGTTTTATATGAGTCATGACATTCTATATTGCAAGCATCCTTGAAATGACATTCCCTTCCTCTAGAAAGTAAGAAAGAATGAAAGAAATTATTATATATATGTTTACAAATGACCAAGGTCAGTAAATGGACTCAAAGACACATTCAGTTTAAATAGAAAAGTACTGGGAAAAAAAGAACCCCATGTTTTCCCAATTGACTAATTGCTGAATCGGTGTAAACATAACTACATTGGGTAAACCTACAGTGGTAAAACCTCTAACCATATGATCCAAAGGCAAGTAGCCATGCAAGTGAAAGGCCCTTAGTGAAAGAAGGAGCTGAAAAAGGTCAAATTTAGAGACCAAATTTGGAAACCAGCACTGCCACACATTTTGTTTCAAATATAAGGTAGAAGAATTAGCAACATCATCGTCCATGACTGCAAGAGGGCCTATGTAGGATCAATAATGCACATTGGGTACACACTGGGCAATGCTTGAAGGAAACATGGTAATCTCTGTTGTTGAACCTCTCGTATATATCTAAGGTCAATGAACCTGCAAAGGTAGAGAAAGAAGAAAAAATTATATAAATGTCCATAAGTTTTGAATATAGTTCATCAGGACTCCAAAGCACTTCCAATTGCAATAGAAATGTACGAGGGAAAAAACCGTTGGAGCTAAAAAGTTAAATTAAAATTTAAGCATGTAAGGAAATCTAAAGATAGGTAGAGCAGGTAAACCCTAATCATATTTGATCTGTAAACTTCAAGATTCCCTACTTTAATATGTACAAAATCACAAACTGCTGTTCTAATTCAAATCCTTTGCTTGAATTGACCGAATGTTGTCTTAGTGAGCTAGAACTAATGTATTTTGGTGGTTGGAAGTAAATGCAATATTGCAACATGAATGGAAATGACAGCACATCAATAATGTAGTGTTGCACGATGACTCTTCTCCTACCAAAAAAACTTGTCTTGGCTGGTACTCGTCTTAGAGACTGGTACTTGTTGGTCCTCGTCTTAGAGACTTGCATTTTAGTTTTTTTTTTTTAAATTGTACTTTAGATATGATGAGATATCAAAAGTATCAACATAATTACTTTTATCCTTTGTCAACATCTAGTATTTTAATTTTGAAAAGCCAGTATTGTTTTTCTTAGGTTGTATATTATCGTTTCCTCTAAAATTTACACACACACATATTTGTCTCCGAGTACCTATCTCCACAGTACATGCATGCAATAATGCAAAGAAAAGACAATTGAACACAATATTTGATCCCTGGAAAACCCCAAGGCGAGGAAGAACCATTGGGAATGGCAATTGCTTTATTCCCAATTTCCTTATGGCAAAGCACAAAGTTATAAAGAAGTCCGGAACATGTACAAATGTAGTTGTCCAGCTGCTAAGCTCTTCCTCGTTGTGCTTGATCGTTTTTTAATGTTCTCTAGATCACCAATGCCTTATCTTGAACCCAACCTCTTATTTATAATGTTTGGACATGCTTCGTACTAGAGAATTCCAACATTCAAGTGGTATTCCAACCTTGACAAAGATCTTACTAGGTCACAGGTGGTGGAGCTCAAATGCTCTAGAGAGTTGGTTTTGGCAGCTCATGTTAGGCGGGAATGGGCAATTATTAGAAATCTTAGAGTTGTCATCAGAGATACTTTCCCTACCGGATGGGAGGCCCCACCCGGTCTTCTAAATGACGGGTTTGCAAGGAGAGGAGACGAGGTACATGTATCTCCATTAGTTACTGGAACAATAATGGTTCTTTCTGGTCATCACCTAGTCTTATGTATGATGCTCTAGGATCGTCTGATATCCTTTTCGTCATGGAGACACACGAGGGCCCTGTATGACCTCTCTCGGGAATCATGACATACCATTGATATTCTGCTTGCTACAGACAAGAGACATGGTCTTCGTGTGGTGTCAGGGGTTCATGAGGTGTGGCTTGTTTGTATAGAGACTCCCTCAGGAGTAGGGTTTCGTTGGTGACCACAAATGAGTTCGCCAGGTTTATGTGGATCTGTTTCAGAGGGGTAGATCTTCATTCTAGGGATATTTATATTGCAGTTTGCTACTTTCCTCCGGCTTCCTCCCCGTATGCCATTCACAATGGCCATGATGGTGATCCTTTGGTGACACATGTATGCCAAGTATGCCAATATCACTTAAAGTACCTTCATCCCTCCAAACTCCTCTCCATGACCGGTCAAAGGACGTGTTCTGCACCCAGGCAATTGATCCAGAGGCAGTGGGACTTCACAAGATATCAGAGGATGATTCAGGGCCCTTCACTGCATATGGCCGACACCTTCTTCAGTTAGGGGAATCCCATGAGTTGTTGATCCTGAATGGGCTCACCTGCTTTCTCGATTCTCACTTCTTCACTTGTTGGCCTCACGGTGGGGGTGCAGTGTTGTGGATTATGTCCTTTCTAGCCAGTATCTCTTATCACTTGTTTGTCATCTTCTTGTTTCCCCCATCCCCCTTGCCGATCATGCCCTCCTTTTTTTCTCTCTCCAAGTTGATACCCCGCGCCATTGTTCCCATTTATAGTCTCCCTCGTGTTACGTTCCAGTTTGGTGAAGAAGACACCAATACCTTCTCTTCCCACATCCGTCAGTTACTCCCTTCGAGACCCATTTCTTCTCATTGGATTGTGTTGTTACCAAATACACCCGCCTCTCTTCCATTGTTTGGGAGGCAGCCCTCAAATCTTTCCCCTAGTTCCACCAACTCTTCACCCGCTTCCCATCAACCCAATAACTCTAGATCTTGCCCTATGAACAAGTGGTACGATGATGAGTGCAAATTCCTTCACCGCCAGCTTCATCACGCCTTCATCCACTCCCTTCCCTCCTATCCCTCCCTCAAAGCCTCTTACCGTTGTCTTCTTCGGCGTAAGAAATCTTTATTTCCCTAAGGAGACAGATCTTGTGTTCTTCTCTCCGGCACTCTCCCAGACATTTTTGGCGCACCATCCTCCCTCGCCGCTCTCCCCTTCCTCTCGATCTTAACCCCGAGTCCATGTTCTCTCACACCTCCACTCTATATGATATCCCTGGGCAACCTCGTATCCAGGTTGATCCTCCTCCCTCCTCATGTTACTTATTCACTTACCGGAATATCAAAGAGGCGGTCAGGGTGATGAACAATAGCAGAACCACTGATGAGGAGGGCTTCCAGCTGAATTCTTCAAGTTTGGCTTTAGAGAGTTGGGTAGTTTCTTGGTTGATCTTTTCAACCACGTGGTACGTTCTGGTTTTCCGCCGACTTGGTCCCACCACTCCATTCACCCGATACACAAATTGGGCCCATTTTCGACCCCAATAATTACAGGACTATCATGGTTGGCCATACATTCTCGAAGCTTTATGCTATTGTTCTCCACATGCTTTCCAGAGTTGGAGCAGAGACATCTCAGAGCTAGGGGGTGGCGGGGTTCCACCCGCTTACCAGACCATTGACCATATCTTCACTCTTCGGGCCATCATTGAGGAGGCACGTCATCGTTCATCGAAAGTTTATTGCTTTTTGTAGATTTTCGGAAAGCTTTTGATTTTGTCCCTCGTGAGGCTCTTTTCCAAAGGCTCAGAGACATTGGCATTTCCGAGATCCTTTTGACTGCCATCATGTGTTTATATGAGACTGTTCTTGGTCATCTCTGATTCTTCATGGGATATCAAATTTCATCAGGAGTACCGTTGGGGTTAAATAGGGTTGCCTCCTTGTCCCCCACTTTGTTTGGGATCTACATTGATGAGCTTGAGGCCTTTCTTCGTGAGCATATCCAAGACGGTGATGGGTGCCTCCTCCACCAGGTTCTGATATCTATCCTTTTGTTTGCTGATGACATGGTCCTAGCCTCATCTCTTGAGGGACTACAGAGACAATTGGATGCCTTAGAGTTGTTTTGTGATCTCCGACAGTTGACAGTCAACCTGGGTAAAACCAAGGTTATGGTCTTCAATGGGTTGAAGACCTCACACCTCCATTTCTTCTTCGGGGGAGGAGATTGAGATTACTAGTACCTACACTTACTTGGGTGTGCAGTTCTTTGGTCCGCATTTCAGTCTGAGACAAGCCCTCCAACCACGTGTCAATAAGGGTTACGGTTCCTTAGCTCTCCTCGAGCGACAATGCTTCCAACACCATTTTTAGGACATCTCCTCCAAGATGTCCCTCATGGATTCTCTTATCAAACCCATTGTTCTTTATGGCTTTGTGGTGTGGGGGCCCTCTTTGCTCGAGTCGGATTGGGCTTCAGCCGAGAGAGTCTAGACACTTCTCCTTCGTCGCTTCATCAAATGCAAGCAGTTTGTTCTCATCACATCATTCTTGTGGAGTTTGGGGCCTGTCCTTTTAGGCTGGAGACCATTTTTGACTTGGTTTCCTTTTTGCACCTTGTTCGAGTTTTATTGACTCGATAGAGGGGAGAGACAAGTACCCATATTTAGCATATTGTTCCTCAAGAGCATTGCCCTTTCTGATTCTCTGGGTCACACTCGTTGGTATGCTGAGGCTTCTGCTCTCTTAAGGTCAATGAGTATTAGGATGGATCGTCTTCCTCCTTTTCGATACTTCGTGATGCACCGATTCACTTCCCACCTTCCAGATAAGAGTTGAACAGGATCATCAGAGAGGATATTTACAGATAGTTCATCCACACCACTTGGGTGAACCCTCATGGTGGGTTACGCCCAAAGATGGCTTTCTATGCGGAGCACTTCTTGGAGTTGAGGGATAAGCTTATTATCCGTCCTCAGTATACCCTTCGCCATTGGATGCACACTCTTCGCTCCCTTGGGTCAGTTTAGAGTGGGTTCTCATAGGCTTCGGATTGAGACAAACCATCAGATCGATCGGTCAGACAGGACTTGCCAGCTATGCAATCTTCAGGAGGTCGAGACGGAAGCCCACTTCATCTTTCGTTGTCCCATCTACTACGAGATTAGGGGAGGTTCCATTGTCTTTTCAGAGGGACCCATGCACTTACTGGCTTTTTCATATATGTTGATAAAAAATGCTTGGATTTATACATGCAGAGGCTCTTAGGCTTCGGGATCACATGATTTGCACGCCTAATATAGAAGACTCTCCCCGGAGGATCACTTCCTTCTTTCGGCTTTACCTTCGAGAGAGGCACTAAGCGCTATTCGCTACTGCCCACCATCATAGTCCGATCGGTTCGATTCAGGGGTCCATATTTAACCCCCAATATCTCACAAGCACTATTATACCAATCCCAGTACTAGAGGGCAAACTAGATCCACCAGGCCCTTGAGGCATACTAGTTTCGCAAGACAACAACACAAGGGGAGATCTCGTCATCTCACCTCCTCTTCCTCGTCTTCGATCATCACACTATTCTGAGTTTCTTCCAGTCGGCCTCGGATGTTAGGAGAGATGCGTCCACCATTCCGGATAGGCATTCCATTGCTTCTTCTGGGTCTTCTTCCTTCTCTTCTTCTTCCCTTCTCATGTTTTGTACTTCTTTGGAAACCTTAGGGTTTTTTTCGCTTCACTTCGTTTTGCTCTCGGCCTCTTCTCTTGCTTTATCCTTATTTCAGAAACCTTTTAGTTTCCCTCTTTGTATGGACACATTTGTACTCTGCAGTCCCTTTGACCTACTTTTGTGGTCATTCATTGGACATTAATATAATTATCTTATAGGAAGAGACATCGTTTTGGGTTGTGACGGTCTTTCTGTTTTGCTTGGGCAAAACTATGGGTATCGATGAGACCAATGGTTACGCAACTGCCACTTTGTAGACATTGGCGGTTATGGAACCTGCGTGGCGTTTATGCAACCACGCTCTGTTATAGATTGGGCTATTTGTATTGTTACCCTTACCACATAGGTTGGGATGCTTTCTGCATTGGGTTTAAACCATGATTACTTTCAACTTTTAGTTTACTTTTATTTTGTTGGTCATTGTGCCTAGGGTCCTTTTACCCTAGCTTTTTCTATTGTAATTTGATGCATTCGAATCCCATTGACCACCTTTTGGTCATTCATGGACATTATTATAATTTCCCTCTTTTTCTTTTCTTTCTTTCTTTTGGATCTTGTGGTTATGCAACCAACCTTTGTTTTCTCTTTGGGGTGTTGTTGACTTTTGAAACTTGTTTCTGTGATGTTTGGTTGATAAAGATGACGATTTTTTGGATCTCTATGTATCATACCTCCCATTCTCGAGAGGTTTTTGGTCCCACAAAAGTTTAATGTGGGAGCTGTGGGAATAGTTCTCCCACCTCATCCTTGAGGTACCACTTCGCTTGCCTTGGTGTTTTCCCCGTCTTTGCAACTTGCCAATGCCCCCGTGGGTCCTTCGCGTCTCTTTGACTTTCTGCTATAGCACTATATTCTCCTCCAATTCCCCTTGAGATTCCAAGACGGAGTCTTCTATGGAAGGTAACAACTACTATTTTTCCTCTTCATCTAGTATGGATGGCTCATATGGGTGCAAGTTTTCACAATTTACTAGTGAGTACATCCTCATAGAGTGTGGGAGGTCAAGCTTAAAAGTGTTCTTTCCAATCTGCTCTAGGATGGTGAATGGCCCATACCTTAGAAGTTTGAGCTTTCTTGCTTTTTCTTGAAGCCTTTTCTTGCTCAAGTACAACCATACCTTGTCTTCCACTTTGAGTTTGTGCTCTCCGCAATATTGGTCATGCCTAGCATTGTGCTTGGCTTGATGCTTCTCAAGTTGTTGTTTTACCTTGAGAAGGATTTTCCTAATCTTCTCAATGAATCTTGCTGCTTGTCACTTCTAAATCTTGTTATACTTTTCCTTGTTGACCTGCTGCAACGTCATGAGGATTAGTGTGTAGATAACCCAAACATGCTTCAAATGGTGACTAGCTGGTGGATGTGTGTACCACCCTGCTGTATGAGTACTCAATATATGCCAAGGACTAATCCCAAGTCCTGAGATATGTGTTGTTGTAATCACTTATTAGTTGTACCAAAGTTTTGTTCCCAAGCTGAGTTTGCCCATCGGTTTGTGGATGGGAAGTTGTACTTTGTTGAATATTTGTGTCCATCTTGTACCACAACATAGGTCAAAACTTTCACATTTTTTTGAATTTCTATCTAAAACAACAAACTTAGGTAATCCAAAAGTGCTCCAAGACTCTAGCAAAGAAATGTTCAGCTGCCTCATGCCCTTTTATTGTCTTTTTATGTGCAATGAGAATACACATTTTACTGAATCTATCTACAACAACATATAGATTGTCATGGCCATGTTTAGACACGAGCAGTCCTATGAAATCCATAAAGATGTGTTTCCATGGTATAGTAGGTACCGGTAGAGGTATGCACGATCCTTCCTCATCTTAGGCTTGCTTGTGTAACATAGTTTACATCCTCTTATAAATCTTGACACTTCATCTTGCATATTGGGCCAATACACATACGTTTTCCAGTGTCCCATGGTATTACAAATGCTAAAATGACCGGATACTTTGGAAGTATGCACTTTCCTCATCAATAGAAGTCTTTATCCCTTTGGCACCAATAATGCTTGTTCCACTAGCAGAGTAGTCCATTTAGATAACACCTATTTTTGTCTTTATTTTCAGTCATCTTGCGCTGCAACTACTGGAATGTTTTCCCAAAGATTACATCTTGTGTGAAGCTTCTCCATAAGCTTCCTTTGTGAAAGGCTCAAGTTGTGAGATTGTAGCCAAAGTTGAGATTTGCTTTGTTATTGGTGGCCTGGATAGCATATCTGCCACAACATTTGTGCTTCCTTTCTTGTACTTGATCACCAAATGGAACTGCAAAAGGATTCCCATCCATTATTTGTGTTTTTCCTGTTCTAACTTACATTGTGCTTGCAAATATTGAAGAGGTTTGTGGTCAATATGCACAATAGTTTCTTTACCCAATAAATAATGCTTCCATTTCTTTATTGCCTGAACTAGTGTATACATTTCTTTATCATAAACAAGATATCCTCCTAATACCGAAGTAAATACCTCTAAATGGTAACTAACTCGGCTTACCTCCTTGCAACAAAATTGCCCCCATACATATTTGCTAGCATCTGTATCTTTGAATGGATGTTGTCGGTTAGGAAGAGCAAGCACCAAAGCATAATTGGTCTTATATTTCAACAACTGAAAAGACTTATCATGTTCCTCACCCCAAATGAAACTCTTACCCATAGTTTTGAATCAGTATGTAGAGGTGTTAAAATATTGGAGAAATATGGAACGGACTTCCTCATAAATTGCACTTTGCTCCAACAAAACTCCCAATCTCTGTGGCACTCCTTGGTTTGGGCCAATTTGTGATGGCCTCCAATTTTGTGGGGTCCACTTATAGTCTCCTCCTCCAACCACATGCACAAGATAGACTAGTGATTGCTTTGGAAACTTGAATTTCTTCATACTGCACAACGATCATTTTTCTTTTAACACTTCTAAGACTTATCACAAATGTGCTAGATGTTCTTCCCATGTAGCACTAAATATTAAAATATCATCTAAATACACTATTATACACATAACGATGAATGGCTACAATGCATCATTCATGAATCTCATAAATGTGGTGGGTGTTTTACATAATCCAAATGGAAGTACCAACCATTCATATAAACCCTGTTTAGTCTTGAAGGGTGTCTTCCATACATCCTTATCATTACATAGTTCTGTTTGGTTCTAGTTTTGTTACAATGTTCGCTTTTGCTTTCTCGTAGGGTAAAGCTTTAAGAGGGGTGTTAAAATATAAGGCTTTTTGTTAGTAATCACTAGTTATTAGTTAACTGATGATCAGTTGTAACTGTAACTATCTTTTGCATAATAAAATGATGGACACACAATCTCCAAATTGTGAAATCTACCTTCTTTATTCTTCCTTGTTCACATATTCCAACATAGGTATCAAAGCGAGGCAAGCAAGGAGAAAGAGAAGGGAAGAAGTTCAAGCCAATCACACAGTTTGGATAAAATACATACATGTTTGATAGAATACAGTTGTGGTTGTGTTAAAAAAGTGAATAAATCAGATAAACCCCGATTGTAAGGGCATGCAAGGGGCCGTGAGGAAGGAACCTGATTAGTGAATTCAAAGACTCCAATTCTGCCGCGAATCTCAGAAATTACCAGTTGTAGGGCACACAATTGTATTATAGTTTGCAAGAAGACTCTATTCATGCCATCCGCCATTAATATTCCAGTTGTGAATCAAGAAAATATATACTCGCGAGGATGAAACAAGGATGTTACAATCGCGAAGGGTTTTTTGAGATTTTTTTACATTTTTGAAGGGTTTCAAAGGGCACAAAAATCTTGTCTATTGTTGACAAACTAGGGCACGTTTTCAGTTGTATTCTTCCAATATCTAGGGCATGAAACAATGCACATCACAGTTGCAGCAAAGGGCACACTTGGAATTGGTATTTTATTCCTGTTTACTCATTTCGGTAAATACGCAGTCGTATTTATTTTATTTTATTGAATGGAAATTCTAGTAGAAAAATATTCTAGTCTAAATTTTCATACATGGAAAGTGAAAATACAAATGCAACTTATGAATAAAAATTTGTGGGGCATAGTAAATGGGAAAGAGAAAGCACCCACCGATCCATCTAAATTGTTAGATTGGCATAACAAAGATGATAGAGCGAAAGCTATTATTGGCCTTGCTCTCTTCGACTCTGAGCTCCATCATGTAGACCTAGAAAAATCATCCAAGGAAATTTGGGATGCTCTAAATAAATTATTTGGAGCGAAAGCAATTGATGCCAAAATTTCCCTAAAACTGCAATTATAAAGGTTCAAAATGGATGGAGTCCCTATGTCGAGCCACATCAACAATCTGAGGTCCTTGATCAGACCACAAGTAGAAGTCAAAGCTGCCATAGAGGATGAGGATGCCAAACCTATCCTATTAAACATTTTGTCTTCAAAATACAACAATGTAATTTTACCCTCAATCAAATTCAATCTCAATTTCTAGATGATATGATTGCAACTCTTTTAGCTGAAGAAAAGTGAACTACAAAAGATGCAGAATGTGATCCTCAACAAGAAAGTCATTTAATTTGAGGGCTAGAAATTTTCATAGGCCGATAAAGATAAACGGGAGATTGAATGTCATTATTGCAAGAAAAGTGGTCACACACTGTGGGATTGTGGTGTTCGTGCCAATGATGTGCTCAAGGGTAAAGGCATATCAAATGTAACCAATATAGCCATGGTTGAAGACTCACCAGATGTTGAAGGGAGTGAGGACAATGACGAATATGTAATATAAAGATGCTCCAAACTTTGAAGACAGGAAACGATATAGGTTAGATGAAGCTCATTATGGATGGTTGCTCAAATAGTTTGGGAGATTGTGGATCTTTGGAATTATACGCTCACGATGGTCATGAGACAACTTTATGGAGCTTGTGGATGGCTCAACATGGATGGTTGTCCAATAATTTGGGAGATTTGTGATTTGAGAGTTAAGGGAGGTGGAATCTGGGAACTTGGGAATTTAGCCCAGGGCTACACCTTTACGAAGGTCATAAAGCAACTTGATGGAGCCCTACCTAGTCAAAGCACTGCTTTCAAAGTGAAAGCCTCTGAAGATTATGTAGTTCTGTTTGGTTCTAGTTTTGTTAGAATGTTTGTTTTTGCTTTTTGTAGGGTAAGCCTTAAGAGGGGGTGTTAAAATATAAGGCTTTTTGTTAGTCATCATTAGTTACTAGTTAACTAATGATCAGTTGTAATTGTCAACCATTTTGTAACTATCTTTTGCATAATAAAATGACGGACACACAATCTCCAAAGTGTGCAATCCACCTTCTTCTTTATTCTTCCTTGTTCACATATTCTAACACATCAGTCATACAGACTTGGTGATGCCCGAATTTGAGGTTGAACTTAGTGAAATACTTGGCATGCTGAAGTTGGCCCAATAGGTCGTCAATCCGTGAAAGTGGATGGCGATTCTTAATGGTGATATTGCCCAAGGCTTTGTAGTCTATACACATTCTCCGAGAGTTGTCTTTCATTTGTACCATCAAAATGGGTGGCTCACATGGTGAGGTATGTGGGCATATTATCCCTCATTTTTACAACTTTCTAAGCTGTTTCTTAACCTCATTGCTCTCCAAGGGTGAATCTTTGAATCTGGTTAAAGAGATTTTGGTAGCAATAGAATCCCATGCTCTACTTCTCATTTTGGAGGCAAATTTTTAGGAGTTTGTAACACTTTTTGAAAAGATTGCAGCTTATCATCCATATCTTTTGATCCTTGTTTAAAAATCTTGGAAAATTATTAACTCATCTTCTTGTTTATCTTTCAAGTGAAGTAAATAGAAGTGATCTTTAGCCCAAATTAGTCTCTTTGCTTGGTTGGCCCTTATTAGGGCAAGCTTAGGCTTGCTTTGATGTGCCTTGATGCTGTAGATCACTCCTCCTTGATCCATCTGTATTTGCTAACCCTCCTCATGCATATTGCATCGCTGAGATACAAGGACTTCCAAACACCACATCAAATGCATCAAGAGGAATTACATCTGCTTATACATTGTCAATATAATGTGGGTTAATCCCAAAATTTAAATTTACATTTTTTTGTTACTTGAATTACAACACCCTTCTTCACCCAACCCAATATATATGGATGTGGGTGATCATGTTTGTAAACCAAGCTTTGTAACAACTTCATTAGAAATCAAATTGGATTGAGACCTAGTAACAACTAGTGCATTTATCTTTGTTTCCTTGATCTGAATCTTGATTTGAAACAAATCAATCATCTGCTCTTTCTTGTTGGTTGTTGTTTGTGTAAGTAGCCGTGCAATCCAACTTTGCACCTACATTAGAGTTGTCTTCAATCCGTACCTTTGTTTTCAAAGATACCATAGACTTTGTGGATTCCTCCTTGGAATGATTCTTTGGTAACAATCTCGGATATAGCTTCCAACATGTAGCACTAATATATCCATTGATAGCTTAATGAGTACAATGTTTCTTTGGATCCTTACAAGCATTCAAAGCAATAGAATTTCTGTTACCTTTCCACTTAAGCTTGTAAGGTTTTTTTGCTTTTGTTAGGCTGAT
This sequence comes from Taxus wallichiana var. yunnanensis, assembly GCA_018340775.1. Lineage (NCBI taxonomy): Eukaryota > Viridiplantae > Streptophyta > Pinopsida > Cupressales > Taxaceae > Taxus > Taxus wallichiana. The sequence continues at coordinate 793,638,863 of CM031242.1, forward strand.
ATGTGGGCTAATTCTTCCTTGAGGTATCCCCTTCTCCTTGCTTCTTTTTTTCCTTAATGTAAAATGCTAGCACATAAGTCTTGTCGAGGTCCTTTGGCTTACTTGAGATGACATGTCTCTGTAGACATGTATAATCTTGTACATTTTGACCACTCACTTGCCTGTAATATTGCGACGTAATCTTTTGTTCAATTTTATGCCCAATTAAATAAAAATTATTACAAAGCAATTCTTTGGATTCACATCATCTAGCTACAACATGCTGCTTCTTCTCAGAGGATACTAGATAAGTTTCCCACTAAATTTGAACATGACCTTCCATGATGAGACGCAAAAAGTAATCATTTGTGACTCAATTACTTTATGTACAATGAAATATACCTCCAATTGTTATAACTTGTTATCTAATTTCCCAACATCTACTTGTCCTTCAAAGTTCTTTATTTTGAACCTTAGTCTTATCTTTGAAAGGAGCTTGTTTAGATTTTACCTTAGCTTCTTCGTTGTCGTGGGAGGCTGCTCATCATCATGGTCATCCATGGGTTATTCTTCTTTACTGAAGCTCCTCTTCTGCTCCAATACCGAGGTTCTTGGGTAGGGTGTGGATTATCCCATCCATGGATTCTTGGTTACTAGTTGTGAGCTTCTATTGTTTGGACAGGGCGTATTGGGACTTCAACGACTTCAACACACGGTTCATGCTTATCTCCAATATTGCAACTCTTTGGGAAAGCTTTTACTGTCCTTCTTTAGCCATCTTTGTTGCCCTTTGATTTCACACTCATGTAGATATCTCCAGATTGCAATGTAGCAAATCTTTACCATGTGTTGTTGTTACTGTCATACAAAGCAACAAGAAACTTTCCTCAATTCTAAAGATTTGATTCAGCTCCCACACCAAGATGATCTATTAATGCCAAGATTCCCTACTTTAATATCTACGAAATGACAAACTATTGTTCTACTTCAAATCCTTTACTTGAAATGACAAAATGTTATCTTATTGAGCTAGAACTAATGTATTTTAGTCAACTAAGTAAATACAATACTGCAACATGAATTGAAATGACAACATACAATAATGAAAACAATAGACAATTGAACACATGATATAATTCTTGGAAAACCCCAGTTTGGGAAAAACCAGTGAGCAATGAAAACAGTTCAATTCCCAATTTCCTTATGTCCAAATTATGAAGTTATAGAGAATTTTGGAGCAAGTACACACTTAGCTATCCTATCCCTTGTGCTTTTCCTTATACAACCAAATACACACTTGGTTGTTCTTTGCTTACCGATGCCTTCTTGAATGCAACCTCCTATTTATAATGTTTGGACATGCTCCCTTGCATTGGAGAATCCTTATAGTCGACCAGTATGGGAAGAGACATTGTTTTGGTCCTTTACTTGACTTTTCTGTTTCACTCGTGAGAAACCGCTGGTATCAGCAGACCAGAAGTTATGCAACTGTTCCACAGCGGTTTTACATCTACCTCTCTGCAAACACTGGTGGTTATGTAACTGCTTTGGCAGTCATGCAACGGGTGGCAATTATGCAACCAGCCTTGTTTTTCTCTTTGGAGCCCTGCTGACTTCTGAAACCCGTTTCTTATGTGTTTGGCTGATCAAGATGACGTTTTTAATACCTATATAGTATAGATAAAAATTATTCATGTGCAAGCAGCCATCTGAGGAAAGGACCCTCAAGGGAAACGAGTAGCTAATGAAGACCAAAGATGAATGCTTTTGGGAACTCTTCTCAAGTTTAAAAATAACTAATGAGCTAGCAGTGCAAATGGTATTTTTATATCACAAGGGCAATTCTATTTTCATTGTAATTAAACACCTATTTGATGATAAATCATCACTATAGCGGAGGATAATTATTATCTATTGCTAGTTTGTAGATAAGCTGGATAAGCACAACCCACATAAGCTGGGATGGACTGTTAAAATAAATAGAGAAAGACCTTAGCTGAAAGAATATCTCTTGGAGAACATTTTCTAAGGAGTGATGAGATCCTCTTGTACTTTTTTATTCATAATCACTTGAAGAAAATTATAATCTATGATGCCAGAAACGCACAATGGGTCCATTTTTCCCCTTAGAAATAAAGCTTTCAAAAAGTTTCGCAAAGGAATGGCAAAAGCGTTTCCTCGAAGCGTTCTGTGCCATTTGTTTCGAATAAATCAAATAAAATTTGTTTTTGCCGTTTCACTTTTTTTACTTTTAAAAACCGACTTTACTTTTTAAAAAATGAAAAAAATTTGCATTAAATGAACCCTAACCCTAATACAACTACTTAGACTTTACTTTTCGGTGCTAGTGCTGTTCATGTAGATGATTATGAGGAAATCTAGATGATATATTTTAGAATCTAGATTATTATTATGTATATGTGAATCCTTGAAATTGTAACCATGTTGAATGATGACTCTTTAGAACTTAGAGGTTCAAATTTCAATGAATTCAAAATATTTTGAGTGCTTTATCAATTATCTCTTATGGTCTACAATTATAAAATGAGCACTATGCATATATATATATGTATGTATATGTATATGTATGTATGTATGGATGTATGTATGGATGGATATGTATGGATGTATGTGTATGGATGGATGGATGGATGTATGTATGTATGTATGTATGGATGGATGGATGGATGGATGTATGGATGTATGTATGTATGGATGGATGTATGGATGGATGGATGGATGGATGGATGGATGGATGGATGGATGTATGTATGTATGTATGTTGTAGGGACGCTTTTCCGCTGGTGCGTTCGTATCCAAGGTTTTTGAAAATTGCCGTTTCGCGTTTGATATGTTTCGCTTCCGTTTCCGTTTCCGTTTCTGCAACTTAGATTATAATAATACAACTCACAAGGGTTCATTTTTGGTACTCATTAAAAATAAAGGGACAAACAAAGTATTAGCTGCCATGCTAAGGTATGTCAGATTCCCTTCCTTGTAGTGTTCAATCCCCATTTGTATTTTTTTAGCAAAATGAATAAATCAAATAAAATTTGAAAAGATTATTATTGTGGATCGAAACCCCATCATAGGGATATGTTTGGGTACAATTACATTGACAAGAAATGCCACTTTTATAGGACCACGAGTACAGTTCGTCTTCTAAACTTCCATACATAATATATAAAGAAAAATAACCACCATATTAATGTTATGTGCACAATCAACATTAAAATAAACAAAAACTAACAATATACTATGTAATTCAAAATATCATAGGTTTATAAATTAGGATCTATGATTTGATATAAGTTAGCTTTGTTTTTTTTTGGTTTCTGTTCTTTGTTATGTAGGCTATCAAACAACACTACGTCCCAAAGGTGTGGTTTACCTAATCATCACCACATCAATAGTGTCGTGTAACTGCCACCATTGCTTGTGAGTTCCACCACACCTACCATGTCACAACAGCTAAACTTTGAAGACCTTTTTGTCCTATGCCATTGGTCATGTTGGTGCCCTGGAGCTGAGATGGCGCCGCCACAACTTGCAGTCAAGGTTTTAGCCCCTGAACTTCAACATGCATTTTCTTTGTCATAGGAAGGCCTTTGTTGGCACATTGGTATTGACCCCGTCTATAGTTTTCGGACTCTTCACAAGCACACAAGAAGTTTCAACTTTCGGTGTCTTTGTAAGAATGTCCATGCAGCTCAGATTCTTACTGTGGTTCCTTCAGCAAACAAGCAGCAGTTGAAAAACTTTCTGGAAGAATACAAGGATACATTATAGTCACCTAAAGAAGCTCATATGCATTGTGCGGAAAAACACGCTATTGATTTGATTCTAGCCTCTAGGACTACCTCTCCCTAATGCATCTTTATACCGCAGATCATTTCTCGAGAATGAAGAGATCAAGCAGCAAATCCATGGACATGTGGATAAATGACACATTAGGAGAAGCTCATCGCCTTATGGAATACCAATTGTGTTGGCACCAAAGAAGGATCACATATGGTTGCACACTGATTACAAAGCTCTCAACAAGATCACTATAATTAACTGCTACCCTCTGCCCAAGATAAAGGACCTTTTTCACCAGCTCAATGGTGCAAGTTCTTCACCAAAGTCAATCTTAGGTTTGAGTACTATCAAATTCTTGTTAAACCCTCAAACTTTTGAAAATAACCTTCAAAACCAAGGAAGGTTTATTTGAGTGGTTGGTTATGCCCTTTGGCCTAACTAATGCACCTACTACATTCTTGTGGATGATGAATGACATCCTATGGCCATTCACGTCTTTCTTTGTTGTGTTCTACCTTGTTGACATCCTTCTCTTCAGCAAAACATGGGATAAACGTTTGCGCTATATTCAACAAGTGTTTCACACTCGGTGGCAACATAAGCTATATGTGAAAGCGGAGAAGTGTTCATTCATTACCATGCGGAAATACATTATCTAGGATACATTGTGGATGCAAATGGAGATCATGTGGATCTTGCTAAGATCTATGCCATCCTTAAAATCTCACTGAGCTTTTGCAGCTTATTTTGATTAGAAAATATCTACAGGATATTTGTACTTGATTTCTCTCACATGACATGGCCTTTGAGTCATGTTGCTAAAAGGCGGCACCAAAGCAACTTTTACCTAGATAGCTGTAAAATAGAAATCATATGAAGAATTGAAATGTGGACTCTGTTCTGCTCTAGTGCAGGGATTACCTTATCTTCAACAACCATTTGAGATAGATACTGATGCATCTGACCATGCACTTGGAGCAGTCCGTACTTAACATGGTCATCGAGTTGCTTATCACATGGAAACATTCATTGCTACAGTAAGGAAATATCCCACATATGATCAAGAGATTTATGTCATTGGCCAGCTATGCAAGCATTGGAAAAACTACATACTGGGATAGGAGACCGTGATCTCCACGCAGACCACAAATCACTATTGTTCCCAAAACACACAACAAATTGCAGCAAGAACAAAATAAAAAAGTTCTTCATATCTTCAACAGTTCCATTTGAACATCAAGCGTAAGAAGGGAAATGCCATTCCAGTGACTGATTGTTTGAGTTGACCTCCGGTTCAAGCTACCCTCACTATGCTTAACTCTTGGTAAGGATTGTATACAACTGATTCTGAGTTTGAAGAAATCTGACTTTGCATAGCAGTAAGTTAATTCAAGATTTCTACTTCAAAGACAGATTTGTATATCACCTTAGACACTTGTGTGTACTTCACAAGGTGGAGCGGAATAAACTAATATGAGATGCTTATTTGATCGATGCCGAGGACTCTTTGGAGTTGAAAAGACCCTCATGGTATTGCAGAAGCACTACTTTTGGCCGCACCTCAAATCAGACGTTGCCAAATACATCAAATGCTGTGCTACATGTGCGGTAGCCAACCCAGTCAATGAAAAGCAAGGCATTTACACATACCTTTGTTGGTTCTAATGAGACTGGGAATCAGTTTCCATGGATTTCTTCTCAGGCTACCTTACAACCAAGCATGGTAATGAATGATGATTGTGTTTATGTAGTAGTTGATAGGTTCTCAAAGATGACAGTTTTCACATCTTGTAAGAAATTAATCTCAGCTCTAGAAGCAACTCAACTGTATTTTCAACTGTGTTTAGATCCATTTTGGATTACCAGCTGGCAGCTATTATAATTTATCATCTCTGACAGGGACATCGGATTCTTGTGCAATTTCTGGAAAGCAATTTGGTCTATGATGGATACAAAGTTGAACAAGTCTACCATGTTCCATTCTCAGATTGATGGACAGATAAAAATGGTGAATAGGATGATCGCGAATCTTCTTAGAATGTACGATTCCAGGAAGCTACACACATGGGATGGAAGTCCTTTCATTCATCATAGCTACAAAAGTGTTTTGCATAACTCTATTGTGCACAACCCTTGTCAAGTTTGCTTCGGTTTCCAACCTTAGCTTTCCATTGATGTAGCTTTTCCCATGCTGCCATCAACAGCAACAACTCCAACAAGTGCAGACCATTCTGCAGAAAGCTAATGCTAAGTACAAGCAACGCCATGATCAACAAGTCCTGCATATATTTCATGTTAGTGATCGAGTATGGTTTATTTGCAGAAGCAAATACCTGCAGGACCTTAATGTAGGCTTCATCCACTTTGGTATGGACCCTGCATTTGCCAAAAAATAGGAGATAAACACTTTCAAGCTCAATTTACCTTATCTTGGTTTACATCCAGTCGTCAATGCAGAACACTTGCGGTATTATTTTCTACTTTTGCTGGACTCTACATATGTTGAAGAAACACTTTAGCAAATGAAGATAACCTTGATTGCAGCACTCCAGTAGAAGCGGACCAAATCATTTATGCCGAGGTCAAACACACTAGACAACGAGAGATCCCTCTCCTCCAGATTGTCCAAGCAGTATAAGTTCATTCACAAGGAAAATGGGTTGCAGAAGTGCAACTTGTCAACAAATTTCCACATCTTCTGCAACTGCACGCAGTTGGCACTATTGCTCTTCAAGAAGGGGCGACTGAGACTTTGAACAATTTTTGGTAAAACAGCGGTATTATCATTATGTGCCATGTATTGTCTTCACTATCAGCTTCAGGTCCATCCCAAGCACACATGGTCATACTGCAAATTCTTAACTTCTTTTTGATACTGCACATGTCTGACAGTTTCAACAGTTCTGTGCAGAGGTGTAACAATGTTTCCAAAAATGACAAAACGAAGGATCTGAATAGTTATGAAATGAGCTATTTTCGCTCCTGGAACGGCTTAACTCTCTCTTTGCATTCCACACTTGTATATTAGTGTATTCTTCCATTCTTTGAAACTGATAATATTTCTCTTTATGTTTCAGCATGTTAAGGTGACTAAAAGTGGTAGCTCCTGTGTCATTTGGGATTTACTTTTGATGGCACATAACATTCTTGTATATAATTCATTGTTTTCTACCTCTTGGCAAATTAGAATTCTTTGTTTCATTTGAACTGTTCCTATACACCATTCTTAGTTAAATGAATTAGCCTGTTTCTAGTCTCTGTTGCAATCCTGATTTTCCTTTTTACTACAACCATTTATCCTAACAGGATGTTATATATATGTCACTTTGATCTTAGCCCACATTTATCCTTGTTTTCTGTTGAACTACATCATGACAATAATCTTGCCTTGTGATTTATGTCTTAGGAAAGCTAAGTTCTTATAAATATTTTGACTTGTTCTTCCTTATTAGTGAACTAAAGGTCATATTTATGGAAGTGCTTTTGTTAAGAATTTGAGATTGATTGTTTTTCCAACTATTATTAAATGAATGATGATACATATCTCACTCTGTTTCTCCTGGCAGGATACACACTAGTCAGGACAATACCATTGATATGAAAATTGGAAGTATTGTTTCTGGAGTGGTTAAAAGGTGCATGATTGATGTAGCCAATGTTACAACTTCTGCAATCATCTTGGATGTGCCCATGGATATGGGGTGTACCAAGGGTACCATTTTTAACGAGCAGCTATCAGATAATCCTGGTAATTTTGTATGATTCCATTTTGCGCATGTCGATTTTAGTGTTCTATTCTTATGTTCATAGCTGTTTTAGGTTCAAAATATTCCTTGTTTATGGTGTCTAGTTTACACATACAAGATTTACATTGTGCCTGGATATTGAATTCATCTTTTGTTGTTTATTGTTCAGGGCATTTGGAGCAAATAAAATCGTTATTGAAGCCTGGAAACAAGTTTGACAGATTATTAGTGCTAGGTAGTCTTAACTATAAGCATTGAATTATAGAGTATGAAATTTTGACAGGAACCTGTGTTCTGCTTAGGGCAATAGCTTAGGCATAGCTATGTTCTGGATGTTTCTGATTTTTTCTGGCAGTGTACCCAATTTATGCAGCCCATGGGCGGGGGAAGCGGTTTTGCTTTTCCTGCCTTTGAGGGACTGGAGGACAGGAAGAAAACTTCTTTCATGTGTCTGAAGTACGAGACAGCCTGGGGATGACTCAGGAATGTCCATCCTAATTTATGTATGTCGGAGGGACACGCTGGGGTTTTCTGCGTGCATCCCTTACTGAGTAGTACACATCAAGACATTCCCAGACCCAATTGTGCATGTCCCTTTCATATCTTAGCTGGGACTTTGATGAAAAACTAACTTGTAAATCAATCTTTTGTATAATAATTGTCTTATATAGAAAAGAATGTAATAGTAATATCAACTAAGGGAAAAACTTACATGAAATTTCTGGTCTCCTATGAATGCTATAAAAGCTAACATTTGAGTCTTTGTCCCATGGGGAATGAGCCTATCCTTCGAAAAACAAATAATTTGGGCTTTAATGTGCAGATCCATATCCTTTTAAAAAATATTCAACCCTCCAAGCAGAGAGTGGAGAACAATTCACATGAAGGGTTAGCTTTGCATTTTGTAACCTGAAGAAAATCTTTAATAGACATCCTTATGGTAGGTCATTTCCTTTGCAAATGTTTTTAATCATCAGTGTGCCCTATAAACAATTCACTAGGAAAGATGAGCAACGAAAATAAAACTTAATTCTTCCTGCAACCATGCCCAGAAGGGCTGAACATATGAAATTCCAGAAAACGTGCCCATTGATTCCTCTTCTCAGAAAGAATATAAGGAGAAAGATATGTCTGCCATGCCAACTCTTTTTGTGACTGCCAAACCCTTATGAAGCACTCGCCATCCAAAAAAATTGTGTTTGAAAGTGGTTCTTGTTTTCCTAAGAGTCCGACATAACTGTTGCTATCTTTGTTCAGGGTCATGTACAATCCATCTTTTGTTTAAATGTAGAGTAATAAAACATTTGTTTTCTCTCTTGAACATATAAGTTTTTTAATTCATGGTTATAAAAGAACAAACAATCACTCAATCTTCAGTCTCTGTGGTAAGGTCCTAATGTTGAGTTTGCAGATTTAACAGGCAGGTAGCAGTAATCATTTTACGGTTTCCTGCAAAACTGGTTTGACCACACTACCAGTTTTCAAGCACAATTTAGTTCTCTCCACGCAATTTTTTTAGATTCTGATTAACGGGCAGATCCCCCTTTTTTAAAACTTGAACCAAGAAAGTTCAATGGATACCATGTGTATTTGGAAAGATACGACTTAAAGTTTCTTTTAATGCTATGTTCATCATAAGGATACAGAAATGTTGACCAGCCATTTCCCTCAAAAAAATATTTCTAAAAAATCACCAAAAATCTCTGTTTTGTTTTTGTTTGGCACAAATTTTCATTTTTCAGTTTCAAAGGTGATAAAATATTTAAAAATCTATTTGTCATCGCTGCAGATATTGTCAATCAGAATCTAATACTATCGGCAAAATACTCACTCGTTGAGTCTGCAAAACTCCTTCCTTCAGATATTGTTCAAGTTCATACTCAATCAGTGTTGCAAGTAAAGTGAATTTCTATCAGTTGCTTTTTACATATTTAGAATCTGTAGAAGAGAGAGATGCATTCTAAGGATTATGTTGACTGAGTAGCACGAAAGAGTGTAATTTCCTGCTGTATGTGTTTATTGCTTTTGTTATAAAACTTGCTTGCAGTGTAGTGAAGGATGCCTTTACTTTTGTTTGCCAATGGAAATAAAGGCCTTGAGGTTCTTTTTAAGTATCTTGTTCAATGCAAACTGATAGTTTACTGTTTCTATTGATGTACAGGGGTATATTTGCAATATTATAGAAAATGGTGTCTTTGTTCGCTTTCTTGGCCGTTTGACGGGTTTTGTGCCAAAGCATCAAGTAATATGCCAACAGGCAGATAAATATATGATTCAAAGATGTTTAGTGAAGTTGTTGTATGGGTTTGCCATGTTAACATGAATATACTTAATGAGTGCAATGGGGCGTTAGTGTAACATGTTGACTTTGTGCACTATGTTTTTTTAACTGCTTCTGTGGGTTCTGAAGGTTTTGGATCGTTTCAATGAGGATCTTCTTAAACATTTTTATATTGGGCAATCTGTACGCAGTCAGATACTAAAGGTTAGCAAGAAACAATAAACATAAAATTATTCTAGAAAAAGCTCAAGCATGCAAATAAACTATAAGATCTCTGGAAAATCTAGGTACTATTTTAGTTTTTATCCTTGCTTGCAGGTTAATGAGGAGACTGGAAAGATTCGCTTATCACTGAAGCAATCTGCTTGCTTTTCAACTGACGCCTCTTTAATTCAAGGCTATTTTGTTGAAGAAGATATGGTATTAAGAGCTTTAAGCAATGCTGAATGATTCATTTTTGTATTCCATTGAATTCTAACTGTTTTGTAACGTTTGTTCTCTTATGCTTGGGAAAATCTCTTTTGCCGTAGGTTTTATTGTATCTTATCTCTCTTGGATGTGGCTTCTAGTTTCTGTTTCATAAACAATTTTCTTTATATACATATATTATTTTCTTTATCGTTATCTAAATTTTTTTCAATTGACCATAGTATGGGGTTGGAATTTCACATTCTTTAGTCTCTTACGAAGCTATAAGTATATGCATTGAGATTTGAAATTATTTGCTATTTTTTTAATTTATTGTGGTATTTATAATTCCTTAAGTACAAGTATCAACAACAACGACAATATAAATGCTACATGTCCAAATCCTGAGAGAATATTTATTTATTTATTATTTTTTTGTTGATAAAGGTACATAATTTTATAAAAAGAGGAAAGTACAAAATCGTCCGGAATCAGAAGATTGGAAAAAGCAAACCTTTCAAGACAAGAGACACTAGGATTTCAAAGCCAAGGTACAAAGAGCACTAGATAAAGAAGGCTAAGGAGCCATTGCTTAACAAGGTCATAAGGAATATGATAAGTACTAGCAGTAAGATGCAGGAGAGGATCAGTGATTATATTTTTCCATATCTTGATTAGTCCTTTATTTGAAGCTTTTCTTGGGAAGTCTGCAATGAGAAGTTACAGCTTTAGTTATTTGGGAATCATATCCTGGAGTGTACAACATATTGTTGAACCACATGACAGGGACTTCATGCTTGCTTGAGCCATCTTGGTGTTAGAACTGGTGTTATTGTATGGCCTTTGAGTGTTTCTTTTGTCAGGTATGTGGGCCTTTGAAAAGTTTCCCTTAGTGTTGCAAACTGGAACATTGGAACCCTATTATCCAAGCATTGTAGTATGCATTTCATTATCTCAACATTGCACTTGAGAATATCAAGGGCTTCTTTCTGCTGCGAACTTAGATAGGCCAATCTTGATTCTAAGTAATTCCAGCATTATTTCCAATTTCTGAACAATATGGACTAAATCTTGGTAAATCTTTGCTTGGTCAGAAAGGTCGTGTTTTGCAGTAATGGACTGGGATTTGAAGAGGCCTGCGTGCTAATAGGAGGGAGGTCAAGGTGTATGAGGTTGTTGTTTGGATCAAGAAGACACAGATGAGGTCCATCAGGAAATGGAATAATACTAAAAGCAAATAGGTTATACGCACTTGGCCTCTACTAGGACCATCGGTTTTCATGGATGAGAGATTCTTCCTTTCAGTAATGAACCTATGTGCAAGCTGTATTAAGAGCAAGTTACATGGTTGACTCAAAGGCAGCAAAATGATAGTGTGATAATCTATATTTACTTACTTGAGATCCGGGCTTAAGTGTTGGAGAACCCACATGTTGCATGCTTTCCTTGCTTTCCTCATTGAGAATCTTATCCTTATCAACACAAATTATGGCTTTTCCTCTTAGAGGTTGATGTTGAGAGTAAGACTCCATTTGAGGAAGAAATAGTTACTTCTTTCATTTGGCATATACACCTTTGAAGCACTAAATTTTCTTTGGAAGGCCTATTCTTTCATGAATATTTTGATCCTTGTGAAGCAATATTAGATTCCTGTTTTTTAATAGTTTTTTCTGATTCAACATTATTCTCTAGGCATGATATTACTTGTGCTCCATGCCTTCTCTACTTTATTATGAACTCAGTAACTATAGGATGATTTAATTGTGTTAGGTGATACAAATATCTTCCATGATACGCACTGAGAACTCGCTTGCGGTCTTGTTGGGTTTCAGAATGGAACATGGGTTGAAACCACAGTTAGGGGACAACAAGTCCCTCCTCTTTAATGGGAGAGGTTCCCTTATTGAAAGCAGAAAAAAACAAATGTACAGATATACAACTCTCAATGTTTGGACCCTGATATTCTGGAATGTTTTCATACTTAAAAGATTATCAATCAGAAGGAATGGAAGAATATAGAGATGGGAGAAGGAAGAAAACAACAATGCTTTTGGGAAATATAGATAGCAGAGTATCTCCCTACTCACATTGAACCAAGAAAATATAGAAAGGATCAATTACTTCACCACCTGCACAAATCTGTAGACACAAAGTTCTAAAGATTCACACAAACCAGAACACAAAGTTTCTATTGAATGCAAAATAAAAGATCCATTGAATCGAGCAAGGAGAGAGAAAGATATAACAAAGGAAAATAAGAAAGAAAGAACTTTTGTATTGAATTACTTCAGAATTTACAACCTTTCCGAAAAACCAGAATCCCTTTTTCCCGTGGCCAAAGCCATATATTTATAACAATTCGTATACATCCATACTTTGTCCCCAAGAAAAGAATATCCGAAAAGGATAATGTTTTTTACAGATCCGCTTTTGGAAAGTGACATGAAACAAATGCACTCTCATGAAAACAAGAGGTTCAAAAAGGCGACTATCTTGTCAGTTCGAGCATGATTATTTTAGCAGGGGACATCTCATGATTTTCTCCTTCACGTGGTCCTGCCATTTCCACCTTTTAACCACTTTCATAACACTCAAGTGCTTATTGATAAGTTTTATCCCTTTTTATCGCGTATGCCCGATAAAATCTGTTTTCTGATGATTAAACTTTACATCTCTTTAAACTTATCAATTCAGCTCCAAAACCAACTAGAAATGCATCTCATGGAGAAACAACAAGAGATACAGAGAAAAGAATGAAGAACGAAGCAATTTTTGCGTTTTGCAGAGCTCTGGTTTGTTAATGGCGTTAAAAACCAGATGAGTACATTCAGCTATCTTTTCCCCTTTTTACCTTCAAATTTGGACCCTACACATGGCAAGATCCAAGCAACGATGGCCCTGGGAAGAAATTTGCATTTCCTGACATCTGGGAGAAAAAGCGCGATTTCTCATTTTGCTCCGCCCCTCTGCAGCTCCGCCAAAGGCCGGACACATGGCGCCATCTGAGTGGTTGAGGAAATGTGGTTCAAATCTGCCATTTAAACTCTTTTTAACAAAAGGCTCGAATTCTCAAAAACCTCCGCGGGCCCGTTGTTCCGATTTCATTCTTCGACACGTGGCATCACCTGACTAGTTGCGGGGGTGTGTTTCGCTTTTATACTTTATCTATTTTGGAAAGGGAAAAATTCCAATCTTTCCCCGAAAGTCCATGCCCCTACCATTGACTTTTCAACGTAGGCCACGTGTCCCTTCCTGATTGACTGCGGGCCTTAACTTAGAAATTTTCCCTTTCGTATGAGCGGGCTCCAATTTCCACGAAATTAGATTCGGGAAAATTGAGAGGACAACATGTCTCAAAACCCTAGTGTTATCCTCATTGAGCATTTTTCTTCCCTTGAGCAAATTGAACAGACCACAATGAAGGTCAAGTACATACATGATACAAATCATCATTTTTGCGGTTCAACATGGCACCAAAATATGGATTAGGTAGTGATTTTTTTGTACACTTTCCACACTAAGGTTTTTGGTGATTCAATTTTCAACCGGGTTTTCATAGCACACATTTCAATTCCAACTTTCACAATTCCCGCGTGCATTATATTAATCCTTTGTTTCCATGTATGAGTATTACAATCAATTGTTTTTATTTTGAGGGAAGCTTGAAATGAGGCAATGTGTTGTGCATATACACGTATCATCTTGTTGCTTTAAACGTGGGATATCCACATAATGTACGAGCTTATAACAAATATTTCTTTATTCTAGTGGATGGAAAAATGAATAAGGAATCAATTAAAATCATTATGTGAATAGGTGGGATAGGTATAGAAAAACTAAGAAGGACTTTAAGAGAATAAATTTGAGTACTTGGCCTTAGAAGGGAGACAGATGTCCAACTATCAAGACAATTGGTCTATGCAAAAAAGAAAGGACAAAGTATTATTTTTTTATCAAAACTCTATTCGCATAAGGGAAGTGGTTGGGAAGGGTACGCGTCTAGGTGTAATGAAGAAAGGTGATAAGTAGATGATCCAGAAAAACTCTACTTCATCAGAAACAGTCAGCACAAGGAAGGAAAACATTAAACGGAGGTTCTGTATTTTAAGTAACAGACCGCCGCCTGCGTGCAGCGAAGGTCACAAAACCGCCGCCCTGAGGGCGGCGTGTTACAGAATCCGCCGTCTGCCTGCACAGGGCGGCGGTCCTGTCCATTACGGATAGAAAGCAAAATTCAAAACGAACAGCTTCCGAATTTGAAAGGGTGTTCGTCTCCCTTCACCTTCATGACCTTTCCCATTCTCCAGTGCATGGGAGGACATGAGAAAGGCTATAAATTTGTGATTGTAGAAGTGTAGAAGATCATCGAAGCATGAGAGCAAGTGAGCAAGAAGTCTTAGTGCTGAAATTGTATTTTGTAGAAGAAAGGAGTTTGAGACAGAGCAAGCAAGTAATTGAAAGGAAGTGTTGAGATATTATCTACTTCCCTTTCATACTTATTGTAAATTTTGTACTTGTGATTTGAATTGGCCAATAGAAGTGGGAAGAAAGAGCAATTGCCCTTCCCGACTGGTTTTTCCTCCATTGGAGGTTTCCTAGGATAAAATTGTTGGTGTTTGAGTTCTATGTCCTTTCCTTTGTTCTCGATTATTGATTCTAAGCACAATTATAATTCATTCACTAGCTTTCTCTGTTATTTCTAATGGAAAGTAAACAACAAATGAATTTTGTGATTTGTGAATTATTCCAAAGTTGAATTTTACGGATCATTTTGGTATCAGAGCTAACAAGTATCCAGGACTGTGGTATTCATTCTTGAATTTGTATGATAGTGACAAGATCTAAAGGCGAAGAACCTTTACCTTGCGATCCAGAGATTTCTACAAAGAAGTGGAAACAGAGAATCCGGGAGAAATGGAGGAAGAGAACTTGGTCCAGAGGATCGAGATGCTTGGAGACCATGATGGATAGGATGTTTAGAAGGCAAGAAGAACTTGCAGATTTGCAGAAGATGGCTTCTGTCAAACAAGACTCCATGGACTCGGTGGTTCGAGGCTTAGCCGAAAAGTTTGGTATAGGCAAGAGTCACCATGAGGAAGATTATGGAGAAGAGTGTGGAGAAGAGACTTCTAACACAAGAGAGAAGGTAAAATCTGAACATACTCCTTTTAAAGTTGAGACTAAAGTCAAAATCAAAAGCTTTGAAGGACAAGTAGATGCAGAGTTGCTAGATAAATGGTTGAAACAGTTAGAAGTCTACTTTAGCATCCATAATGTCACTGAGGCACAAAGGATCACCTTTGCACGTCTCAAAATGGAGGGACATGCTCTAGTTTGGTGGGAAACCCATCTAACTACTTGTGAAAGGAAGAAACGTCCTACTGTGAAGTCTTGGCAAGAATTTAAGGAATTACTTAGAGCTAACTTTTATCCTATTGGCCATAAAACTGACCAAATGATTAAATGGCAGTATTTTAGACAAGGTAGTGGTCAAAGTGTGTAGGACTATACTACGGAGTTTCGGAGGCAAGCCATGTTGCTAAATATGGACTTGGAGGATGAGGATATTCTGACCAAATACTTAGGCGGACTTCACACTCACCTTCAAAGGAAAGTTATCTCCACAAAGCCCAAGGATCTCAATGAAGCATGTGTACATGCATACTACATAGATGATGAGAAGAAGCAAGGAGAAGCAGAGCCGAGGGTAAAGCAGTCAACAAATCAGCAGAAAAAGGATTATGGGCAAACAAGTAACAAGAGTAAGTGGAAAGGGAAAGGTAAACAAGTTGCCACTACTTTAAATACTTGTAAAGATCCCAAGAATTTTTGCAAGAATTGTGATATCAATGGTCATACTGACGCTACATGTTGGAAGTTGCATCCGGAGTTACATCCGAAGAACCGAACCAAGGACTCAAAGAAGTCCATGACAGCTTGTAAAGATAGAGGGGGAGGTAGAAATCGAAGATGACTCTGATGTAGATGAAAGGCTTGGATGCACGGCCACCAACGGGGACAACAA
Organism: Taxus wallichiana var. yunnanensis; assembly: GCA_018340775.1. NCBI lineage: Eukaryota > Viridiplantae > Streptophyta > Pinopsida > Cupressales > Taxaceae > Taxus > Taxus wallichiana. Next base: position 793,655,103 of record CM031242.1, read on the forward strand.
AGAGGAGATGAGTAGACTATTCCAAATCAAAATCCAGATCAAGAGAACTAAGGTAAATGCTTTGGTTGATACTGGTTCTCAATCTAACTTGATTTCGAGGCAATGTAAAGAAGCTTGGTCTTGAGACTTACGAGCATCCACACCCTTATCCTTTGGGTTGGGTAAAGAAGGGTGTTGAAATTCAGGTAACAAAAAGATGTAAGGTCAAGTTTGGGATAAATTCCCAATATATAGATGTTTTTGAAGCTGACGTTATTCCACTTGATGCTTTTGATGTGGTATTCGGGAGTCCTTACTTGTATGTTAGGGATGCTATATTTATGAGAAGGGAGAACCGGTACAGATGGGTCAAGGATGGGATCAGCTACAACATCCGGGCACACCAGCGTAAGACACGGGTTACTATGGTGAGTGCTAACCAAGCAAAATGGCTAATTCAGGACAAATCATAATCAGTTTTGTTTACTTTTGTTAAAAGATAAGCAAGATGGGGTAGAAGTTTCAGAAATTTCTAACCAAGGAAAACAAGATTTGGATAGTATTATTCAGTCTTTTTAGGAAGTATTTCAGACTCCTAGTGGATTACCACCAAAACGGGAAGTAGAGCATGAGATTCAAATTGTCAGAGTCACCTCTACCGAACATCGGGTTGTATAGGCAATCCTTGCTTGAGAGTACTGAAGTAAAGAAGCAACTCCAGGAACTGATAGACCAAGGGGTAATACGTCCGAGCACCTCACCATGCGGTTCACCTATTGTGATGGTGCCAAAGAAGGATGGTTCTTGGAGAATGTGCATCGACTACCGTGCTTTGAACAAGATCACCATAAAGAACAGATATCCACTTCCCCGCATAGATGATCTCTTGGACCAGCTTCAGCATGCTAAATTTTTCACGAAGTTGGACCTCAAGTCCGGTTATCACCAAGTCAGGATGAAGGAGGAGGATATATGGAAGACTGCCTTCAAAACAAAACAGGGTTTGTATGAATGGTTAGTACTTCCTTTTGGGTTATGCAATGCACCCGCTACATTTATGAGATTGATGAATGATGTATTGCGGGATTTCATAGATTCATGTGTCATTGTATATCTAGATGATATTTTGATTTTTAGTGCCACATGGGAAGAACACTTAACACATTTGCAGCAAGTCTTGCAAGTTCTCAGGGAGAAGCAACTTGCTTTGTAACATGAAGAAATGTGAATTTGCCAAGCAATCACTTGTCTATCTTGGACACGTGGTTGGAGGAGGAGAGCTACGAGTGGATCCAAAGAAGGTGGAAGCCATCACTAATTGGCCAACACCAACAGGAGCCACATAAACTAGAAGTTTTGTGGGAGCAGTACAATACATGCGGAAGTTCATTCCGGGCTTCTCCACGATTGCAACACCTCTACACTCAGTGGCCACAAAGAGTAAGGGTTTTGACTGGGGTAAGGAACAAGAAAATCCTTTGAGTTATTGAAATACAAGATTAGTCATGCTCCAGTACTTGCTCTTCCTAGTTTGCAGCAGCCTTTTGAAGTAGAGACAAATGCCAACGATTATGCTATGGGCGCAGTGTTGCTTCAAGGAGGTAAACCCGTATGTTATCATTCTGAAACTTTCACTTCAGCAGTTAAAGGATATTCAGTATATGATAAAGAAATGTATGCACTAGTTCAGGCAATTAAAAAATGGAAACACTATTTGATGGGTAAAGAAACTATTGTGCACACTAACCACAAACCTCTCCAATATTTGCAAGCACAGTCTAAATTGCAGCAGGCAAGGCACTACAAATGGATGGGGTTTCTTCAACAGTTCCATTTGGTGATCAAATACAAGAAAGGTAGTACAAATGTGGTGGTAGACATGTTGTCTAGGCCACCCACACAGGAGAAATTCTCCTGCTTGGCCACTATTTCTCAGATCGAGCCCTTCACGAAGGAAGCATACGAAGAGGCATATGCCCAAGACAAAGACTTTGGGGTGACATTTCAAAAGTTGCAGTCCCAAGGGGCTGAAAGGACGGGATTGAAGATTGTTATCTCAAGGACGGGCTGCTCTACCGATGGGGAAAACTTTGTGTGCCTAAGGAAGAAAGACTTTTATTGATGAGGGAAGCACATACCTCAAAGTAGCAGGACATTTTGGTGTTGGTAAGACCATAACCCACTTGCAAAGGTATGTATATTGGCCCAATATGCAAGAAGAAGTATCAAAATTTATTCGTGGATGTAAACTTTGTTGTACTAGCAAGCCAAAGACTAGGAAGGAAGGTTTGTATATGCCTTTACCAGTACCTACTCTGTCCGTGGGAGGACATCTCTATGGATTTTGTAGGAGGATTACCTATGTCTAAACATGGCCATGACTATCTCTATGTTGTTGTTGATAGATTTAGTAAAATGTGTATTCTTATGGCATGTAAAAAGACAGTAAAAGCACATGAGGCAGCAGATATTTTCTTTGCTAATGTATGGGTGCATTTTGGTTTGCCAAAGTCTATTGTCTCTGATAGGATTCCAGATTCTTGGGGAAGTTTTGGACTACATTGTGGGACAAGATGGATACCAGATTGCAGAGGAGCACAACTTTCCATCCGCAGACAGATGGACAAACAGAGGTGGTAAACAGGACTTTGGTACAATTAATCAGAGGGTATAATAGTAAGTACCCAAGGACTTGGGATGAGTCCTTAGCCTACATTCAACATTCCTACAACCGGGCAGTACACACATCCACCATGAAGTCACCATTTGAAACATGCTTGGGATATCTACCTACGAATCCACTGGACATAGCAGTTGGACAACAGGATGAGGAGGATACACGAGACACAGAGGTGACTAGAGCAAACAAATTCATTGAGAGGATCCGGAAAATCCATCTCAAGGTCAAAGAACAACTGGAGAAGTCTCAAGCGAAGTACAAAGCTAGGCATGATCAGCATAGAAGGGAACACAAGCTTCATGTTGGAGATAAAGTTTGGCTTTACTTGAGCAAGGAGAGACTACAAGGTCAAGCACGGAAGCTCAAGCCACTACGATATGGACCTTTCACCATATTGGAGCAGATTGGAGAAAATGCTTTTCGACTTGATTTGCCGTCATTCATGAGGATGTACTCTGTAGTAAACTGCGAGAACTTGCACCTATATGAGCCATCCATGCTAGATGAAGATGAAGAACTACAGTTGCTACCTTCCATCGAGGATTGCGTCTTGGACTCACGAGGCGAATTGGAGGAGGATGTAGTACTATAGCAGCAAAGGTTAGAGAGACTAGAAGAGGTCCACAGGAGTCTTGGCAGATTGATCGAAAGGAAAGACACCAAGGCAGGCCCGGTGGTATTCAAAGGAGCAAGTGAGGGAATTGTTTCCTCATCTACTCCCCCACTAAGCTTTTGTGGGACCAAAAGCCTCCTAAGAAGGGGAGGTGTGATCCATAGGGATCCAAAAAACTCTACTTCATCAAAAACAGTCAGCACAAGGAAGGAAAACATTAAACGGAGGTTCTGTATTTTAAGTAATAGACCGCCACCTTGTGCAGGCGGCATGGCAGTGGTCACGCAACCGCCGCCTAGGTGGCATTTATGAACTGCCGATGTCGCACAGGCGGCGGTCCTGTCCATTACGGACAAAAAGCAAAATTCGAAACGAACAACTTCCGAATTTGAAAGGGTGTTCGTCTCCCTTCACCTTCATGACCTTTCCCATTCTCCAGTGCACGGGAGGACATGAGAAAGGCTATAAATTCATGATTGTAGAAGTGTAGAAGATCATCGAAGCATGAGAGCAAGTGAGCAAGAAGTCTTAGTGCTGGAAATTGTATTTTGAGGAAGAAAGGAGTTTGAGATAGAGCAAGCAAGTAACTGAAAGGAAGTGTTGAGATATTATCTACTTCCCTTTCATACTTATTGTAAATTCTGTACTTGTGATTTGAATTGGCCAATAGAAGTGGGAAGAAAGAGCAATTGCCCTTCCCGACTGGTTTTCCTCCATTGGAGGTTTCCAGGATAAAATTGTTGGTGTTTGAGTTCTATGTCCTTTCCCTTTGCTGCAATTATTGATTCTAAGCACAATTATAATTCATTCACTAGCTTTCTCTGTTATTTCTAATGGAAGTAAACAACAACGAATTTTGTGATTTGTGAATTATTCCAAAGTTCTTACGGATCAGTAAAACTAATTTCTAAGATTTGTTGGAATTGATACGATTGTAGTAACCCTTTCAAGGGTTTTAACCACACAAAAATATGTAGATCTAATTTTTAAATTGCAGCAGATTGTAAATGCAAAATCAATGAACTATATCTACCACAAAATATGCCAAAAACACTTTAAATCCACTCGCCACAATTTTATATGTATTTTATGCAATAACAAGAGCCAAAATCACAAGGAAATATTGAAGAGCTCTTTGCTGGGAATGAATTATGAATAGATTATTGCAGCCACAAGAAAATTATAGATCTAGGGCATAGAAACCCCCAAAAATCACCAAACTTCAGATTCCGGCCTTAGAAAATATGATAAATCAGATTATCAATCCAAATTGCACAAATAGTTCACCAAATGTCCAAAACCCTACCCAAGGTAGGTCGCTCCACTAGTAATAAATCAATAACAATTTGAAAATGCAAGATATCTCTCCAAATCAGCCTTAAACATCAATCCCAAGCCAAGGAGAAGGGTTTTCGTCCTTCCCTCAACCTCTAGAAGGGTTTTCGTCCTTCTAGGCAAACACACATGAGGGTTTTCGTCCCCAAGTGCAAGAACATGGAGCAACAAGCTCACAATGCCCAAGTAAAATAAAATGCGCCAAGTCTAGATCTGAAATGATGCCTTAGCTCTCCTTTTATAACCTCCTTTTGGCGCCAAGGCTCATAAAGGAAAGGCCGACCTCTAATGAGCCATTATAATATTTTATTAAGCCTTATTAAAGGCACTAAACCCAGCCGACCTCATTAAGAGGGGAAAACTCTAAAAAAAAATATAAAATATTAGAAAAACAATGCAAATAGAAGCTCAAGGTTCTCCTCCATCTTCTTCACTTCTTTGCCATGGAGAAGGAATGGCAAGAAGACCAATTAATAGCTCTTAAATGGAAAAAGGGGACATTACAATGACATGCACACATGGATGTATAAAGTCTAGCAAGTGGGGTAGTTATAAAAAAATTATCTATGACTTTTAAAGGGGTTAGTTGAGACAACATACCTCTATGCATAGTTCATTACTTAAAGTATAATGGGTAGCTTGCTCCAAGCCATCCAAACAATTGATGTGATGAGGTATTGTGGACTTGTCCCGAAGTATGCGTTGATCTTGGCTGGCTGGTTTGAGAAAGCATGATTAGCCATTTTATTAGCTGCCTTCTATTGCTGACAGTGTTGATGCGTGCTATGAATTGTCCGGCTAGCTATATACTTCCATTACCAACATCCCAATGTTGGAAGATTATCCATAAAAGGAGTGGTGAAGTCAAAACATAATGAAAAAGACATCATCACCTATTTGTGTGGTTTTCTTAATGATTCAAACCATTTTTCACTATAGATAGAACACAATGTAAGGAAAACCTCGCTTCACCCCAATGACATTGCTAATAAGATTTGAGAATCATTTAGCAGTATGGAGGTGTGCCATAATCTTCTCACATGATCTCTTAACAAGTGTTTTAAGAAAAGATTATTCATGCCAATAGCATGAAGTCTTTCAATCAATGTTATTGGGTTCTTCTCGCATGGGTGCTGCTCCAACAATGTATTCTCCAAAGCACCAATTCGCACTTGGATCCACTCTAGACAATTTGGAAATATCAAGAAACATTTAGTTTGGAAATATAAGGAAATATTTAGGAAGACATACACTACATGAAATGCAATATCAAACATTGCATATGGGGACCACTTTTTTCTGTATATTGTTTAGTGATGTGTTTTTATCATTCAGGTCTTCGCCGAAATGAAAAACTTGGGGAGTCCAAGGTATTTGTTTAATGGCCATTTGAGGCATGGAAGAACATGCATTGCAATCAACTGTTTGTGCATTCAAGTTTCAAGTTCATATTACAGTAATTTAGAATGTGCTTATCTAAACTTATAATAAATTAGGTTCAGATTTCATGTTTTTTTGTTTTGCTGCATTTCTCTATGCTTTATATTTGAAAAAAATATTTATTTCCAAATCCCGGCTTCCTAAATTTGAGGATAATTCCTTACCCGCGCCGAAAACACATGAGCAGCTGCATTCAGGCTTTTGGTAACCTCACTTTTAATCAGAAAAGTATTTGGGAATTGAATCAAAATATTTTTAAAAATCACATGACAATATACATTTGAAGAACCACTATTTGGCCTCCTCAAAGATGGTTTAGAGGGTGAAAATGTGGTCAACAATCTAGCAATTTCTCTCTAAACGTACCCCATCTTTAGAGTGCAATCCTTAGCACAAACATATATTATAAATATGACTCTCCATGTCTGTAGTATGAGGCTCAGCAAAAATGTGACCAATCATGATTGCTTCAAGGGTAGGGTTGTATGCGTCATTGAACAATATATAAGGTAAATGGAAAAATATTATCCTCTTGTGCACTTACACATGGGGGTTCTCATGCACTAAATTAGTGTCTTGTTTGGCAGTTACCTAAAAATTCTATCTTGTCCTTTAGCTTGGGTCAAAGCTAGCGTCTAGCTTGTAGATAAGATGAACAATGTGTAGATGGGAAACTGAAACAAATTAGGTTGTTGAATGTTTTTGCAATAGGCTAATAATGGGATGTGCACCGGGCTCAATGAGTTTAGACTTGAGTAGTTCATCATCCATTGTGTTGTTACTGCTTATACCACAAATGGCCTTTGCGATGATATCGTATGTGAAGAAATAAGAACATAGAAAGCAGAAGTGAAAAAAAAGAAGAAAGTAGAAGCAATAAAGGTTCAAGTTTTGTGATCAACATACATAAAAGAGACTTTGTTTATAGGCATGCTTGCAAAAAATATTTTGGAGATGTGTGGATGTCAAAAAAAATGGTATTATAATTTGATAACGAGCCCCCTAATTGTCAAAACAATATGAGGATTACGGATTTTGAAATATGAAGGTAAGGCGAGATCTTATAAGCAACAAATATAGAGAAAGAAGATAAGAGTAATTGAATGGTTTGGGGGTGGGGACAAGGTAACAAGGAGGATTTGTAAATGGCAATGGTTGCGGTCAAAACTGAGTTGATTAGAAATTTAAAAGATATGGACTTGCAGGGATAAAACATGTTTTACATGATATTATCTATATATTGAGATCCCTAATTTGGGGAAGATTATATGTTTGTTGAAATCAAGAAAGCAAGGAAGTCCCTTAAGTGTGTACAAGCTAATTGTCTCGCACTTTTGTAGAATAGGCTCACATATGTTGTGACATGGCTAGAGAGAGAATTGTGAAACGTATTTGAGTTCAAGGCCTTCCAAGTTGCAATTTTAGAGGCAAACTTGTTGTCTTGCCAAAAGGCTATTGGGTCTTGATGGGATCTCTTTTGGTAGAGATTAAGAAAAGGGTCATTTTGTTTGGGTCTTTTGGATGTACAACCTGAGATCTTATGTTAAATGTTTAAGGATTATTTATTAAGAAAATGATCATTGTTAGGATGTATGATGGATCATGAAGAAGAAGGGTACATTCCAAAGGGGGCTGGTGCATTAGTTTAATCTAGAACTGCATGTATCTGAAAAGCCCATTACCCATCCTTCTTGTAACTTTTGAGGGGAGACACTATGAGATGAAGAAAATTAGACCATGCCAATTTTGAATGTCATTGTACCCTATGCAGAAGATGAAAATCAGAGGTAAATAATCTAAATAGAAGAGGTAAATAATCTAAATTAATTGTATGCATCATTTTTAGAACTAGTCATAATCATCACTACATTGGAAATTTGTGTGAATGGTTGACAATGCCTTCTGAAATTCTATCTACTCAATGCCCATCGGGGCCTTGCAGGTGGGGTGTCAGTTCAATGGCCAAGGACAAAATTCGCTAGGAGAATCACAAACAACGGCCTTGTAGTTGCTAATTAGGTTCTATCGCCCTAACTCCATGCTAGATGCTACCATGTTGGCACTTGTATTTTTAAGCTGTTCTATTTGAATTTTGGTGAGATCCTCATCCAAATAGATCTTGTTTTATGGAGAGAATAACCTTTTTTGAATTGAAGCTCTCAAAATCTGCATTTGATCATCACCTAGTAAGAAACTAAAAATCAACCTGGTCAAGTGTCATATGTGTTCTTTCCGAGGCAAAATCTTTTACATTTCAATTGCTGTTACTAAAGTCAAAATTGACCTTCAAGGGTTAGAAATATTGGGTGGGTGACAAATTGTCTATTCTTTAGATTGTTAGGGGCATTGTCTTTGAATTTAGTTGCTTGCTCAAATCAATCCTATAGGGCCTTTTCCCTTGACACTTGTACATTAATATGCTGTTTTTTTCCCAATTGATTATTGTTTAACAACTTTTCAATTCGTCTACCTCAATGAAGATCTCACAATGAGACTAAATTGACGTTTAAGGGATCTACACTTCAAAACTTCACTAGTTTGCAAATAGTTGCAGTAGCTGTTTATGAGAGAGGATAGATGTGAATTTAACTTTAGAAGCTATAACACAACCACCAATTCTTAGTATTTAATAGTGCACGGTGGCTTGTAATTATTTTTTAATCTTTCAAACCATTGCCATACACCTCTTCTTTTGAACTTTAAATGTATTTGTAGATACATAAATCTATGGGTAGTAGTAGATCTATTTTCAAGCCAAATTTATAGGGTAACAAATGCACGTGGATAAAACTTGTGTTTCTTCTCGAGGAATTGTTCTCTCATTGACTTGCTACCATCAATATTTGGGCCATTTGCATTTAAGGTGATTGGAGCTCAAGTGCGCCGGTTCATTTTCTCACCTTGAGTGCCTTGGCAATGTGTGCAACTCTATCCTTCGAGAACCTCCATGCAACTCCGAGCATCTCGTGGATCCACGTAGCACCAAGATACATATCACACATATTAGAAGGCAATATTGTGCCCTTATTTTGAAATAGGTCAAATCTTTTGCCGTTCAATGCAACTCCACGAACAATGCAACATTGCATCATGTATTCCCCAACCTCGCACAACATTGCATCATTCCATGTCATGTGTGCAACCTTTGCACAACATCATCCATTTGTGCAATGCAATGCGCCACATCAAGGTCGTCTTTGAGGTGGTACTCCTGGGGCTGCAATATGCATACGTTGCACGTGGTAGTCAAGCCATGTAACCATTGGAAGGTGAATGGAAGCCTAAATGTTTCAACTTCCATAATGGTTCTTTAAGTCCCCACAACTTTTGTAATCTATGTATTCATATACTCAGTAAAATTAGATAGCAATTGGATAGAAGAAGATAAGCAGCCTTAGATCTCCCTCGAGAGTATGACATGTACATAATGTAAAACTATTTTCTTTGTCCCATGGCTTTTTTAGTGCTTCCACGGGTTTTCACTTGTTTGTGGGCCACCCATGGACTTTCACGGATTTAGAGATCCATGGAACACTAGAGTAGCGTTAGTGGCTTTTATGACTTCCGCGGCCTTCCATGGACATGGAAACCCGTTGACACCGGAAGTGTTTTGAGGATTTTGTGACTTTTGTGGACTCAAAACTTTGGCCACCTACAACTTCTTCCTCTTTGCTTTGCGGCACCCCATGCCATGCTTTCCTTACGTCCCGACCTTAGACATGTGCCTTGACGGCGACCCATATAATCATTCAATTTTAAAACCCATGGAACACTAGAGAGTGTTCTGCGGCTCCCATACTTGGTTGCTCACAACTTTAACTCCTTTTCCTCGCGGTATGTTTTATTTGCATCACGACCTCTCCCGATAAAACCCATGTTTTCCTTTTTCCGCCAAAGACTACTTATATCTTCCCAAGTCTTGAATTCAAACTTTTATATTTCGCGGCTTTAGTCCTTCATTTCGTGGACGTGGGAGTTTGCGGGACACTAGCTCCTTGAGAAGTTTGTGGAACACTAGGGTAGTCTTCCACGGATTTAAACTTTGTCCACTTCCAAACTCCTATGTTTTTCACTCGCGCCACTCCAAACTTCTCCTCCATGCATCGCGACCTCTGTTTAGGGAAGCCCCTCTTTCACATTTTGTTGCATAAGGCTATTTTTGGTGGAAATCTGCCTAAGTCCCCTAACTCCATTCCTTTGTTCCATGGACATGGAGATTTTGCAGAACACTAGCTTTTGAAATCCGCGGTACACTGAAAAACAATGTTCCGTGGCTTTTTCAACAAAAATTTCACCAAGTCCAAAACTGATTTTGGGAACTCCAAAATAGCTTGGTGGGAATATTTTGGACAACATAAACACAATGACTTCTTCCAATCACCTTAGGCATTCATCCCTGCACATGAAACACACTTGAAAATCTTGTTAGCACATTCCTACTAGCTAGAATGAGGGTGAAACTGAGGAAATGCTAGCTAGAGGAAAGGTTCACAATGACTAGGAGAGGAATTTTCAAGTGGGGAGCATAGTTTTCATGACCAAAATTTAAATTTTTCATGCTAGACATTTAACTATGACAACAATGGCTCTAACTTGGGAGTTTTTTGATTGGGCAAAGGAAAAACAAAACAAGCATGAACCTCGATTATCTCGGGGGAGAGACCAATGCCTTATCCATTGGGCAATAAAGTCACCATACTAAAGAAAAAGTAAGGCTACAAAAACAACCATGGGACAAATAAAACAAACACACAAGGAAAAGAAACACACAAAAAAGGAAACATAATAGGGAAAAACAACCTAAATCACTTATGGTACATGCGGGGGATAGCCTGCATTCACTGTTGCTTTTTGGTTGGAATGACCGACCTTACTATTTGAAATGTTTCAAGTACTGTCCACTACGGGGCAGCTCCATGTGAGTACCGTCTAAATAGGCCAAGTAATAGGTGTTGTCTCCACAAAAGTTCTTGACCTTGAATGGACCAAGCCATAGTGAATCAAACTTTCCATGACTACCCTTAGGCTCTCTTCATTTTTCCCACAAGAGGACAAGATCTCCGACTTGAAAGTCTCGTGTATGAGCCTTTTGATCAAAAATCCTTTTGACTTTCATCTGATGTTGCCGAAGATGATCCACCACCAAAGTTCTGTCTTCATTCAATTTTTCCAAGTAACAAATCCTTTTGTCAAGAGAGTCACTGTACTCACCATCCTCTATAGCTTTTACTAGTTGTAATGCAGTATTTCCAATGAAATCAAAATTTGTGCCTCAATACCATAGAGAATCTGAAAAGGTGACATGCCAATTTCCCTCTTAGGAGTTATCGATCTTCCCACAGGGCATCAAGCAATTTCTTATGCCAATTCTTCGATTGATGTCCACCAACTTCCTTATGATAGTGACAATATTCTTATTACTTGATTCCACTTGACCATTACCTTGGGGATAATATTCAGATGAATGTGAGAGTGATATTCCATACTGGTAGCAAAATTCAGTGAGCTCAATAGAGGAAAAGTAGGTAGCATTATCAGTCACTACCTTGTTTGGGACTCCAAAATGGATGATTATGTTCTCCTTTAGAAAAGTTGCACATTGTTTTAGAATTTGCATGCTTCACGGGTATGGCCTCTACCCACTTGGTGAAGTAATCTATTGCAGTAAGCACATATGAGTGCCCAACAGTTGAGCTTGGATTCAACACTCCTACAAAATCAGTCCCCACTGCTGAAAAGGTTCTTCAATAACCACTGGCCTTGAGGGGAAGAGCAACAAGCTTAGGCCTCCTACAAATTGTTGAAGGTTCACATTTTGAAACCCATTTGTGAGCATCCTTGAACAATGTAGGCCAATAATACCTCCCTTTAGGATTTTGTGAGTTATTACCATGGCCAAGAAATTCCCACCACATGCTTGATTATGGTAGGCTTTCAGGATCTGCTTCTGTTGTTCTTTATCAACACATCTCAAAAGCAACCATCTATACTTTTCTTATACAATGAATTATCCCAAATTACATACCTAGAAGATTGCAACTTGAGAGTCTACCTTTGCTTGTGGTTCATATGGGATGGACAATCTCCATATGTGAGGTAATAGGCTATGTCGAGTACCACTCATCAATAGTGTTCACAAAGAGAACCATGGGAAAATCTCTGGTTAAGCATTCATAACATTGAAAATTATCTTTTTCTTCTTGAGTCATGTGAGATTCATCCTCCGCCATTAACTTGCATAGTCCATTTCCTCTTACCAAATTTGAAGGTCTGATTTCTAAATCATATTCTTGAATTTTTGACACCCAATTTCCTCTTTTGGCTCCAAGGTCTTGTTGTGTCAAAATGGACTTGATTGCTGATCTAGGGACCATCACAATAGTATGAGAATTCAAGATGTAGAATCTGAAATTCTTCACTGCTTTTACCACTTGCATAGGCATGCTTTTCCATCGTGAATAGTTAAGCTTGTGATCTTTCAATGGTGAGCTCATGAAAGCAATTGGTGATTCAATATCTTCATCATTCTTTTGCATTAATATAAAACACCATATGCTTAGAGGCATAACAATACATGATGAAGTCTTTATTAAAATATAGCCTTGCTAAAGTGGGAGCTTTAGCAATGGCTTCTTTGATGTTCTCAAAATCTTTTTACCTTCTTGACTCCAACAAAATGAATTCTTTGGCTTCATCATATCATTGATAGCTTTGGTAAGCTCTGCAAAGTCAAGAACAAATCTTATGAGAAAATTCACTTTTCCAAAGAAGGAGAGTGACACCAGTCTTACTTGAAGGCAGGGCCAATTTCATGATTGCATCAACTCTCTCTAGGTCAATACTAGTTCCTTCTTTATTCACAATATGACCCAAAATCTTTCCTTCTGTTACCAAATATACATTTCTTTGGATTCAAGGATATGTTGTGTTCACGACACCTCAATAACACTTGCTCCAAGTGGATTATATGACTACCTCTATGCTTTGAATACACGGTCAAATCATCAAGATATACAACAATGCACTTACCTTCAAATATTTGAAGGCTAGATCCATGGCCCTTTGGAAAGTGGCTCCCGCATTTATCAAGCCAAAGGGCATCCGATTGTAGGTGAAAGTGCCCCAAGGGGTGGTGAATGTTGTTTTGAATTGATCTTCTCATGCCACCTCCACTTGATTGTATCTAGAGAAACCATCAAGCATGGACATCATTTCTGATCTTGTGACCTCTTGAAGAATTTGATCCATGACCGATAATGGATAATTGTCTTTAAGAGATGCTTGATTCAAATTCCGAAATCTACATAGATCCTTATTTCACCATTCTTCTTCCACACAAGCAAAATGTTTGCTACCCAAGTGGAGTGGTGAATTGGAAAAATGATCCTTGCATTGAGCAATTTCTCCACTTCCTCCTTGATAGTTCCCGCAATCTTGGGATTATATTGTCTTTGTTTTTGTCCAAAAAAGGCTTAACATCCGTCTTGAGTGGAATCTAGTGCTTCATAGTGTCAGGCTTATATGACTTGAGCTCATCATATGAATAGGCAAAACATTTGAATATTTTTCAACAAGGTTGCAAAGCTTCTTTTCTCTTCCGAGAGAACAACACTTGCCAATATTGACAAGTCTAGGCTTCTCATGTGTCCCAATGTTCACTTGATCAAACTCAGCTGCATTCTTGGGCTGACCCTTTACTTTACTTTGAATGAACCTATCATGCTTATCAAACAAATCCTCCAAAGAAACAAGACCTCTTGGAATTTTGTTACCTTTTATTCTATGACTCCTCATTATCAACCCCTTTGATTCCTTCTTCAGAGGTGCATTCTCTAGGACCATTACAACTTCCCTCAAAATAGAGATTTTGAAAATTATCACTTTGTTGCAAGAAGGATAACAAATGATCATCATCATTAAAAACTTGCCAATTCTTGGAGTTGTCAGGTATACTAGGCTGAAACACCATTTCAACTGAAAGTTTTTGAGCTTTGAAATTTGGGTGTGGAATCATCAATGAGGCAAACACATCTAGTGAATCAACTCTTGCATTTTGATCTCAGGGACTGTTTTGATGGAGAAAGCATCAAAAGCTTCAATACAGTCCCAGACTCTGTTTCTATAGTTTTAATTCTCGAGTTCTTTACTTGGAATTGATTACGGACCTGTTTGACAATCAACTCTGCATCACCTTGGACAACCAACCCCTTGATACCCATTTCTTCTGCAGCTTGCATGCCCAGAATGAGTGCTTCATACTCAATTGTGTTATTGGTGTTGCAAATTGCAATTTGTATGACAATGGAAACAAATCACCCTGAGGAGATATGATTACAATTCCTGCTCCAAAACCAGTGGATGAACAACTTCCATCAAACTCCATTTTCCATACCTCATGGCTTCCTAGCTCGGTTAACCTTTCATCAAGAAAAGGAAGCTCTTCACTCCCTTCAGATGTCATGAAGTAGTTTCCATCACCTCTATCTTGATAGAGAATGTTGGCTTGTGGATCATCAATCTTTTGTATCTTGTATACTTCATTTTAGGCTCTGGGAGTAGTTGTTTCAATTCATTCTTCATTGGAATGATTGCAGATGACCAATCCAATTTGATTTCTCCTCCCATGTCTCTACAAAATCTTCTACTTGAGGAGCATCCCATATGTGGCAGGCATGTCAACAACAAGAATGGTGACCTTGACTCTCTTGTCAAGATAAGCTGCGAATGCAACTTGAGCATCTTTGATTCTCCCTACCAAGGGGACTTCTTTTGTTTCCATGGAGTAACAATGGCCAAAGGCTCGAGTGAGGTTTAGGCCAAGGGCATTAACAACCTTTGTAGGCATGACATTTTTGGAGGCTCTAGAGTCTATTATGCAGTTATTCAATCTAAAACCACCAATCAATAGAGAGACATAGAAAGGCTCAATTTTTCCAGAGGCAGATGGAGAGAGGCAAGGAGGTTTTGGTTCTTCTACTCATTAGGAGTAGGTAATAAGCCTTTTGAACTAGGAGCAATAGTAAGAGGGGTAGGGAGAAGGTTTAGAATTGTTTCTTTTATGAACTTTATGAGCTTATCAAATTGTTTGGGATGGGTTTGCAAATATTCAGCCTCAGAGATTTGAACTTTAGATTTCTTCACATGGTCAATTATATCAAAATGATCCTCAAATGAGGAGGATGGAGGATGTATGTAGGAGTAGAAAGAGAGGATGAATACTTTTGAATGACATCGATGCTTTTTTGTTTACATTATTACATTTGAGTGCAGAAATGGAAACAGAACTTTGATGAGGAGTAGACTTACCCATGCTAGGAGATGTAAAGTCAGGTGCACTTATTTCAAGGCATCTTCCTTGCAGATTCCATGGAAGGAGGCAAAGGGGATCCTCTATCAATTATTGTGTTTTGTTGTAGAGTCAGCCACTTGAGGATCCTGAATTTATCCTTCATGTTATTGGAAGACTTCTCCTTCTCTTGAGATTTTGAACAGGTGAACACCGCACAAGAGTGATTCTTTCATATCAGCAATGGTATCATCAAATTCATCCTCATTAGAAGAGGCATATTCAAAAAACCAATGTTTCCAATAGAATCAATTTCTTCAATAGCCAATACTCCATCATTTTCATCAAATTCAACTTCATCAATCTCCTCTTATGGTCCTACATCACAAATGGCATAACAGGAGGTGCCTCAAGAATCAGTCTCCTTTCTTCGCATGCTATTTTATTTCAATTTTGATTCTAATATTGATTCGGGTATCCTCTCCTTGGAACTTCTTTGTATGCAATGGTGGCTTGTGCCAGTTGCTTTTTCAATGAAAGCACATCATTTTCTAACCTTTGAACAAGAGAATCTGTAGCACCTTCTTTGGAGCTTTGACCTTTCAGCTTACCATTTGGATTCTTTACTTTCCCAGACAAAATCATAACATCTTCAATTTCAATGGCATACAGTTTGAGTTCTATAATTTTTGCAATTCTAAATCTTGTTCATATTGCTTCTGCGTATGCATATAACACAACTAAATCTTCATGTAGAATGTTGTGTATTGGATCTCTTGGTATCCATATCAAAGGGATACTTAACATCACTAACATATGGGACATGCTGAAAGGATAATCATCCTGGTATCCCTGGAGGTACCTTGGGATGACTTATGTTAAAAGTGAGAAGGAAAAGAGCCAAGCACCTCTAGTCAAGATTATAGAAAAAGATAGGTAAGTCTATATAAAGTTTAATCAATAATATCTCCACCGAGTCTTACTATATTCGGGACAAATGAAAATAAAGTGCTCCTCTATCTCTACCTCTGGAAGAAAACAAAGAGGAAAAATCATTATCCACGTCTTGGGGAGGACAAAGAGGATAGATGCTATCACTACAAGGAATGTAGGAGTTTGGCTTTAATGATAACTAGTCCGAGAAAATGCTCGTGGCCAAGAGTAATGCTTAGGCCAAGAGATAATAAACTTAAAGGCTTACCTTTTATAATTAAGTCACTATTAGTTATGTATTAACTAATGTTCAGTTGTAACCACCTCAACCATTTTGTAACTATCTCTTGCATAATAAAATGATGGACACAATCTATGATGTGTGCATTCCAATTCCTCTTCATTATTTCTCTGTTCACATCTTTTAACATTGGTATTAGAGCCATTGGTGCTCAATAGGGATTCATAACTTGAGGAAGCTCATGTAATCGAGTACGAAAATGCAAGAAGGTTGTGAAAATAATTTTTTTTTTTTTATCGGAGGAATTGAAGATATAGTTACGAGACACAAGGAAAACAAATTGTGCAGATTCTAAGTGTTTTTAAAGGTGGGAAGATGCAAATACAAAAGACATAATTGTCGTTTAGGGCAAAAATGAGGACAAAATGCCAAGTTTACTGCCAAACCACAAAAATACCATTCTAGCGTAAAAATACAATCACAAATCGTGAGTTTGGATGAGGGCACGGGGGAGGAATAATACAATTGCATATTCAGTCAAAACTGACGCGAATAATGATATTCACATTTTTTAGAAAAAGACAGTTGCTAGGTCATGATGAGACATGTTTTTAAAAATACCATTCAAAATTTTTGCCTTGTATTTTATTTATTTTTGTATTATTTTTGCCAAGAACATGATTTAGAGTACGACTGTACTGCTAGGGCACAATTTTTGCTGAGTTTTCAGACGAATTTGAGGGCATTTTGAAGTGCTAGGGCACAAAAATACAATTGCATAACTCAAACATTAAATATTATTTGCATTGATTTCCATGTAAAAATCTGCATACAATACTTTTATTTTGCTACATTGATTTTTGGTTAGAACATTTTGCATAGATTTCTGAAATGCAACCGATGGACAAGTTTTTATGGGGAATAGTAAATGGGAATGAGAAACCACCTACAAATGCCAATAAATTCCTGGATTGGCAAAGCAAAAATGATAAAGCCAAAGCCATTATTGGTCTTTCTCTCTCCGATTTTGAGTTACATCATGTACATCTAGAAAAATCATCCAAGTGAATTTTGGATGATTTGAATAAATTGTTTGTGGTGAAAGCGATTAATGCAAAGCTTTCTCTAAAGCTTTAGCTATTCAAATTCAAGATGGATGACAAAGTCACTATGTCTAGCCACATAAGCAATCTAAGGTCTCTCATTAGACAACTAGCAGAAGTCAATGCTATGGTAGATGACGAGGATGCCAAAGCCATTTTGTTAAATGGTTTGCCTTCTAAATACAACAATATCATTTTTACTCTCAATCAAATATTTTCTCAAACTCTATAAGATATGATATTAGCTCTCTTAGTCGAAGAAAAGAGATCCTCAACATGAGAGTGCATTATACTCAAGAAACTATCGTAGAAGATCAAATAAAGACAAAGGAGAGATTGAATGTTATTACTAGAAGAAAAAGAGGGCACAAATCATGGAATTGTAGAATTTGAGTTAGTGATGTTCTCAAAGGAAAATGTAAGGACCAACAAAATGAAGTTAATATAGCTATTGTTGAAGATCCATCAGATGCTGAAAGTGGTGAAGAATTTGTTGATGGAGAATATGTATTTTAAAGAAGCCCACACTTTGAAGACAAGAAGGGATCTAGTGTAGATGATACTTAACATGGATGTTTGCTGAGTTAGTTCTGGAGTTAATGGATCTTATACCCTTACGAGGGTCACAAGATAACTTGATGGAGCACTGTGGATGTAGCCCTACATGGATGGTTGTCCAATAATTTGGGGGTTCGTAATTTGGTAGTTTTGTGAGGTGGAATCCAGGAACTTAGGAATACAACTCGGGAGCTACATCTTTAAGGATTACGAGGCAACTTGATGGAGTTCTACCTGGTCCAAAAATTGTTTTCAAAGAGAACTTCTGAAGAATGCATGGCTTTGTTTGGTTTTTTTGTTTTAATTTTCTGTCAGTGTGTTTGTTTTTGCTTTTTGTACTGTAAGCCTTAAGAGGGGGTATTAGAATATAAGGCTTACCTTTTATAATTAAGTCACTATTAGTTATGTATTAACTAATGTTTGGTTGTAACCTCCTCAACCATTTTGTAACTATCTCTTGCATAATAAAATGACAGACACAATCTACGGTGTGTGCAATCCATTCCTCTTCTTTATATTTCTGTTCACTTCTAACAAAAGATGCTTGGGTTCGCTGACGGTACGATCAATAATCTATAAGAAATGCTTAACACAGAAATACATCATTGGACAGAGAGTTTGCAGGAGAGATAGGTGCATGCTATTAGAATACCATATTGCTATATGCCTTACCTGACATTTCTATTGATCACATCCTTCAGAGCCACAAATAGTATCTATAGGAAGCTGCTCAATAGAGACACTGATGGATTGAAGGAGCAAACAGGAGCAATATTTACATAGATTGTCAGTACTTTTATTTACTCTTTTTGTGATTTTTGAGGAAGACATCATTGCCAAGCATTTATTAATTTAATTTTTCTCTTAATGAAATTTTTGTTTCATTTCAATCCTCTTGCATGTTTTTGTGGTTGCTTTGATTTGTTACAATTCAACCAAATTATTAGTTCATGGTAAAAGCTAGGACATGATTGAGGGGGTTTTGATGTTGATGCTTATTGATGTTAACAAATTTCAAATGTTAAATTTCCTGACCTTAGGTATAGAGGAATAGGGCCTTTGAGAAAATAGAATTTGTAGATGATCAATTGAAAACTACAGTAAAAACTCAAATGCAATGATCTTGCTCGAGATTACATTTACAAAACTAGCCACCATATGTAACGAGGATACTGTTTTGAGTAACAATTCTATGGTTGCACTTATGTGTGGCAGTTAGAAACATGCATTAAATGCTAAAAGAAAGTACTTCATACAAGCAGTAAATTTAATGGAACTTGTGATGAATACATCAAACACTAATACCAACATTGATTACTTCGGAAGTTTTTTTTTGCCTCTTTTATTTGAGCCTTCTCTAGTAGAACGTGAAGTAATGGTATAGAATATCTTCCATCTACGTAAGGGTTCCAAATTTTTACTAGCGTGGTTATTCATGGTGGTCTGATTCCTGTGGAGAAAATTTGAATTTTGTGTATTCTCAGGTTGTAACTTATGTGGTCACATTTGTATTTTGTGTTCAGTTTTATATATTTGCTATTTGGTGCATTAATGGTGCTTTTGTGATTTCTGCCCTTTTACTTTTAGCCATTTTGTACTTTTGGTTATCTATGTTTCATCATTTGTGTCTATTTTTATTTTTGGGATTCTCTTTTTAGGTATGTAAAGGCTAAAGCAGTTATGTTCCCCAAAAGGGATTAATTTAGAGTCAACTTTGTACTGCTGTTGTTTCATTGGTCCTAGTTTCATTGATATCCTATTTTCTGTTTCCTTCAGGATAGATCTTTTGCTTGATGTTTCTAATGAACATTTTAGATGACTCTAGTTTGAACTTTTTTGGAATTTGTGTCCTGGCAGATAATCTGGGTTCCTAGTTTTGAAAATGGTGAAAAATATCTCAAGCTAATGTTGTTTCTGTTCTGCAGATTTCCAAACTACAAGCTTCTGAATCTGCAAGCTCTGATATTGACTGGGCTGAAGATTTTGTGATCGGAAGTTGTGTTGAAGGCGAAGTTCTGGAGATCAAAGAATATGGTGTGATTGTAAACTTGAAAGAGTACAAAGATATTGTTGGATTCATCACTCATCATCAATGTGAGCTATCATTGCATAACAATGTTATTTCTGTAAAGTTCTCACCATCTTTTGCTAATAAATATCATGGGTCAAAACATGTGATGTAGTGGGTGGCATCTCAGTAGAGATTGGGAAGATAGTTGAAGCTCGCATTCTGGATATAGTAAGATCTGATGGCATTGTAGACTTATCTCTTAGACCAGAACTACTACAAGATCGCAAACCACAAGAACCAACAGAGAAGCCATTTCCTAGAAAGGTCAGTCTTAAAACCCTGTTTTTGCAATTTATAGGAATGCATTTAAGGTTCTTATGTCTATAAGAGCAGCTTCTTTTTTACACCTTTGAGAAGTATCGTTGTGTTTGTTCATGTAATTATGTAAGCCTATCTGTTGACCATCATCTTTACAATCTCTGTGTGTTGTTTTTAGTGGCAATTAATTCAGTATTTTGTTTTTTCAATTATCATATCCTATAGAATTTAAGTCATTCAAAGTGTGTTTTGTACATGCACAACATATTTATAATGATATTACCTTCTCTGTATTTTATTATACATCATTATTGAGGTCTATTGAATATCCTTCAATTCTATATTTTATATCAGAGGCGTAAATCAGAGCAAAATGCTGGTCTGAAGGTGCATCAGAAGGTTGATGCTGTGGTGGAGCTTGTCAAAGATGATTACTTGGTAAATCATAAAGTGGATGATGATTAAACTTAGTACTGTCTTATTATTTGATTGTGTGCTAGTGGTAAGCTTGAGAAACTGGATTTATTGTTTCATGTAGTATGCGTTAACATCTTCTGATTGTGCATTTACACTTCTCTTTGCTGGAGCAGGTCCTATCACTTCCTGAGCATGAAAATATGATAGCTTTTGCATCAACACACGATTACAATATGTGGATGGACCCTCATATGCATTATGCTACAGGCCAAAAGTAAGTTTCTTAGTTCCATTCCTTCTTTGACAGAGTGTAATTATAGTCTTTTCAGGCTAGACATTACACTATACGATGATGATCTTTCTCATTGATTTGTTGGAATCTCGTGTTTCCAAGTTTTCGAGTAGATTGTTTGAATCTTCGCTTCAACACATTTAAACATTATGACATAGAAACATCCTTGAGCGTGTCAGGATCACGATATATTAAATATAGAATCTTAACGGGCTCTAACAGGAATAGTGACAAACCTATTAAAGCATCTTATCCGCTTTTGATGCTTGGGATTAACATGTAAGTGTTTTTGTATTAAATACTATTTCTATGTAATAAAAAATACTGGTAAATCGGCTCAAATAGAATCTTTTAGAGACTGTTTTAACTTGTTTACGGAATCTTTAAAATTCGATTTTATCAGGGAAAACAACTTTGTAACATAGAGAGCCTTCAAAATAATTGGGATCAAATAAATAATAAGTTGTCTCTCAAGTTTATTACTAGTAGAATTTTTCCTATCATAATTGCATTTAGAGAGTTATGGATCGGTTATGTTTCTATATTTGTTTTATATTTAGTGTTGCATATGGAACATGAAACATCAAATATTCAAAGTTCAATTGTTATATTTTAAATTATAATATTTTGTTTGTTATAAATTTTATTGTGACAACGGCTTCTAGATAAGAGCTTAGATACACTAATTGCTTATTCTCGAAAGCAAAGGAATACTTTTGTGGAATAGGGAAAATGAGATGGATGCTTTTTGTGACAAAATACTAATTAAACCTTAGGAATCGGTTTCTTGTATACTATTAAGTCCTGACAGATTTTCCATTTTATTAAAACTAAGAACTCTCATCACCAAAGAAATCAACTTATTTGAAGCTCCTTCAATGATCACAAACATTGAAAATGCAGGCCGAGCTAGTCATGGAGAATTAGTTATTGGAAGTATTTATATCAATTGATGCAAGAGCATCCAAGTTCACAGTGAATCTTGTATCAACCAATAATAGTCTGAACAGTTTGGGTAAGTGTTTGCAATTAGTTTTGTTGGCAGACCACGTAGCAAAGAAATATGTTAGTGGTGGTACTCAGAGTATTGTGTTGCATTTTGTAGAGTGCACAAGCTTCTTGTGCAATGTCAGCATAGTGCACAATCCTACTATGCATTGTTAGGTCTTTTGCGTAGTCTGTGCAAGTTTGTGGAATCTTTGCACAAGTTGTGCAATCTGTTGGTGGTCTTACAAGCATTGGCAGATGCCGCAAAATACTAAGGAAGCTGCGTAATACTACAAATCTGTGTGGACACTGCAAAGCATTGAAGAAAGATCATTTGAAGCTGTGAAAGCTTCAGATGGCCAATTGAGTTAGTATTTGGTCCTTTGGACCATAATTTCATATTAGTTTAGGAGTCAAGTTTGTGTCATGGCTATATAAACAAAGCTCAATTGCCTTAGGAAGTCAGTGCTGAAGTGTGGAGTAACTCACAGGGCAGAGTGTGGATTTGACCTTGAGGCTTGAAGCAAAGTGTCTTGGAGTTGGAACGTTTCTTCCATGCAAAGACTTGTGCGCAAGTCTAGATTGTTGTGATATTGTGGTGTTGAATGCTTGCGGGCATTGGTGTGAGTTGGAGGACTGTATTGTTGCCGATTGGTCTCTATCATTTTTGAAATCTTTTTATTGAATATGATTTTTTGAGTTTTTGCTGAAATTGTTGTTGTTAGTGTGATTTTGTTGCGTAATTCTATATTCAAGCTCAACCCGGTGATTTCTTGTTGGAATACCAGAATCTTGTCTATCTCATTTGGTATTAGAGCAAGGCACAAACCTAGGAAGTGAGATTTTGGGTTCTCCATCTTGCGGGGTTGGTACACAACAGGGTCGGCTAGAGAAACGTCTGCATAGGTTTGCAACAGAGTGTTATAGTAGATCTAAGATTTGTGAAGCAAGATGCCACCTAAAAGAGTAGGATAAGGGAGTGCGATGGTGAATAATATTGCTGAAAGGCTTGAAGAGATCACAGAGATGTTGCGGACAATGCAGGTCAAATTGACTGCAGTAGAAGAAGACCACAAAAGAAGATTTGTCCCGAGGGATGATGCAAGTGATATGGAAGAAGATAAAAGAGTACATGAAGCACCTCCAGGTGGTGTGGTTGGATCAAAATTAGCGCAAGATAATGTGAATGACGTAAAAGGCAGAGTGTTGAAGGATGTGTCAAGGATTGGTAGAGTACTGTTACAATCTGTGGAGAGAGAAAGAATTTAGAGAAAACCGAAATGCACATTATTCATTGTGTGTCCGTCATTTTATTATGTAAGAGATGGTTACAAAATGGTTGAAGTGGTTACAACTGTTTATTAGTTAATACTTAACTAATATTGACTTAATGCTAAATTATAAGCCTTATATTCTAATACCCCCTCTTAAGGCTTACACTATAGAAAGAAAATACAAACATATTAATAGAAGATTAAAGTAATAGAACCAACAAGAACACACATTTTTCATAAGCTTTTCCCTTTGAAAACAGTTCTTTGACCAAGTAGAGCTCCATCAAGCTACCTCATAACCTTTGTAAAGGTGTAGTTCCCGAGCTAAATTCCCGAGTTTCCATATTCCACCTTCCCAAACTCTTAAATCACGAACCTCCCAAATTATTGAACAACCATCCCTATCGAGCTACATTCACTTTGCTCCATCAAGTTGTCTCATGACCCTTGTAAGGGTATAATACCCCAGATCCACGAGACTCTGAACTAGTTGGACAACAATCCATATTGAGCTTCATCTACACTAGATCCCTTCATGTCTTCAAAGTGTGGGACTTATTTAAAATACATATTCTCCATCAATGAGTTCTTTACTTCTTTCAACATCTGTTGGATCTTCAACATTGGCTATAACCATCTTTCTTTCCATGCCAAGAATTATTTTATTACAGTCTCGATATTCAGCAATAGTTAGAATCTTATGACTCCAAACATTATAGTTTTGACCCATCAACTTTTGCGTCTTTGGCAGTATGAGGTGTTGTATGTTTGCTATTTTTCACACCAATATAAGTTTCCAACCCGCAATTTGATATAACATAATGAAAGTTAGTGTCGATATTTAGAAATTTTGAATTTAGGCATCAACAATAAAATATAATTTTGTATTCTGATTTTGACTTAGAAATTAATGCAAGGAATGTTGAATATCTTGCTTTTGTTGAAAGCATAAAAACTTGATAAAGTAGTTCTAAGAAAAAAAGAGGTCAACCTCGAATTGTCCTTGCGTTCTAATAGAGTGGAGTGTTAATCTCAAAGTTCCCTTGATAGAATACACTTGCCAACAGTAATTTGGATAGTAAAACCAAGAAAAACCATCCTTTGCCCTCATATCTAAAAAAATGTGGACTCCTGAAACCCCACAAAATTAATAGTGATTCACGATTGTATCTTAATATTTGTGACTTTATTTTTGTACGGCATTGATTGGGACTGTATTTTACCTGTCTTCACAACTTCTATCAACCTTTTTTAATGTGCCCTACAAGTGGCTGGGACTATAAAACTCCTTGACTGTAAAACTCTTCTTTTCCAGCTATGTTTGAAGGTTTTAACCATTTCCAGCCCTCAAATCTGTGACTGTAACAGTTCGTGCCTTCAATAGCCTTTAAGTTGTGTCTTCAACGACGTCTATTATGCTTTCAGCTGTGCCCTAACGACTGTATTTTCATCTATATGTATTTGCGATTGTAATGGAAGCAATAATGGCGACTGGTGCTTGAGAAATCTTGACTGAAATGCAAATGTGGATGCTCTTGACCTCTTTCCTTCTCTTTCTCCTTGATTTGCAGACCCCTTCGAGCACGAAGGGATTTGATGCCAATCTTAGAATACGTGGAGAGAGAGAACGAAGAGAAAAATAGAATGCACACATTATTTATTGTGTGCCCGTCATTTTATCATGTAAGAGATGGTTACGAAATGGTTGAAGTGGTTACAATTGTTTATCTATTAATAATTAACTAATATTGACTCAATGATAAATTATAATCCTCATATTCTAATAAATACAAATGGAGGGTCCTTGTTTTTCAAGGACGCGTTGAACGTGAATAAACTTATTAATCGATCACGAGAGATGGAAGAGTTCTTTGTGTTTGACGAGGTTACGGAAGAGCACAAAGTAAGAATAAGCGCAAAACCAAGTTGAATGGTCATGTGGCGTTGTGGTGGAAGGAAGTTCAGATTGGACCACAATAGAAAGGGAAAGGACAAGATCATTAAATGGAGTGCATGGTTGCAAAGCTGAAAGGGAAATTTTTGCACCTGGAGATTATTAGTTAGATGTAGACAATATAAGAAGTGTATCAATATGTTTTGAGAGTGGAAGAGAAGTCGAGTAGGAAGAGTGCGCAATAGAATAAGGCAAAGCCCAATAGTGGAAAGGATCCAATGACACATGAGGGTGAAGATGGGGAGTGCGTAGACAAAGTGCATGCAAGTAGTGCATGGGGACCGGAAAACAAGGTAACGATCCCGTCCCTAAAGAAGTAGAGGTCACATTATAATATTTGGTGGCTCATGTTTTTGATGTGGTGAAGTGGGGCATTGAGCTTTCAAGTGTTCGCAATGGGATGAGGGAAAGAGGAAGAGTGCAAGTGTGCAAATTGCCAAGCGAAGCAAGTGAGGAAAAGAAGAATTAGAAGTAGGAGACGCCCGCTGGGTAGACGAAAGGTCTTGATGGTTGTGTGAGAGAAAGATGAGTTGCATTATGAGAGGTGACATATTTTCCGCACAAGATACAAGACTAAAGGGAAATGTTGTAAAGTGGTGGTTGATAATGGAAACATAGATAATCATTATCCTTGGATATGGTACAAAAATTGGGATTGGAATGCAAGTTGTATTCACCTCCTTTGATTGCGAAGTGGGAAATTTAGGATGAGATTATCCCGATCAAGATGTAGACAATATAAGAAGTGTATCAATATGTCTTGAGAATGGAAGAAAAGTTGGCGAGTAGGAAGAGTGCACAATAGAACAAGGCAAAGCCCAATAGTGGAAAGAAGCCAGGTGACACATGAGGGTGAAGATGGGAGTGTGTAGACAAAGGCGCAAGGTAGTGCACAGGAACTAGAAAACAAGGTAACACGGTAACTCAATTGATCAGTAGTGAGAAATTCGGGATGAGATTATCCCGATCAAGATGTAGACAATATAAGAAGTGTATCAATATGTCTTGAGAGTGGAAGAGAAGTTGGCGAGTAGGAAGAGTGCGTAATAGAACAAGGCAAAGCCCAATAGTGGAAAGGAGCCAGTGACATATGAGGGTGAAGATGGGGAGTGCGTGGATAGTGCGCAAGGTAGTGCATAGGAATCGGAAAACAAGGTAATGATCCCGTCTTGAAAAAGTAGAGGTCGAGTATAATATTTGGTGGCACATGTTTTTGATGTGGTGAAGTGGGGCACTGAGCTTTCAAGTGTTTGTAATAGGATGAGGGAAAGAGGAAGAGTGCAAGTGCGCAAATCGCCAGCGGAAGCAAGTGAGGAATAAGAAGAATTAGAAGCGGAGATGCCCTATTGGTAGCACGAAAGGTCTTGATGGTTGTGTGAGAGAGATTAGTTACTGAGTATGAGAGGTGACATATTTTCCGCACAAGATACAAGACTAAAGGGAAATGTTGTAAAGTGGTGGTCAATAACGGAAACATAAATAATCATTATCCTTGGAGATGGTACAAAAATTGGGATTGGAATGCAAGTTGTATTCAACTCCTTACAGGTGATGGAAGGACAGTAGGTGTTATAGAGGAACAATGTGAAGTGGAAATTGAGATTGGGAGATTCACGGACAAAGTTTTGTGACATTCTTTTGATCGATGCATGTCATGTATTATTGGGAAGATTTTGGCAATTTGATATACAGATGTATGATGGGAGAGAAAATACTGTGAAGTGCGTAGGACGTGTGGACGTACATTTTGAAGCCACCAAGGATGAGATCAAGGAGACACACCAGAGTCACATGGTGGGCAAGGCTAGCAAAGATGGAACATGTGTAGTATTGCGGCGTAATGATAGATCATGCACGAGAGATAGATAGAAGCTAGGTGAATGGTGAGGATGGAATAACTGAGAGAAGAGCACAACATGGAAAGTTGTGGCACGAGATGAAAGAGTGTCGAGAAGCACATTCATGTCTACGTAGTATGTAAAGCTATTGCAGGCGTAAGATTGGGATCGTGCACACAAAGGTTGCACAAATATGGCGTAAAAGGATTCACCCCGTAGATGAGGAATCCTCTTGAGGAAGGGATGAGTCAAGGTGTTGAAGATCAAAGACAACTTGGTGAAGGAGGGCAATTTCATATCCGAATCGAGTCCTATAGTTGGAAGACGGGTAATTCCCATTGGTGCGCAAGCACTCCAAGTCATTAACAAAAGGACGAAATGGTGGTTCTACCTCTCGCCCGCAAATGTGAGCACATTGCTCACTTTTCTTCTTACCCGGGGTGTATGATGCAGGAACATCCGGGTTCATAGGCTATCATGTATCAACCAAAAATAGTTTTAACAATTTGGATCATTGTTTGCATTCAATTTTACATTTTGTGTTGTTGGTGGGTCGCGTAGTGAAGAAATATGTTATTAGCAATTTGCAAAGTATTGTGTTGCTCTATGTAGAGTTCACAAATTTGTTGCACAATGTCAACATAGTAAGCAATCCTACTGCGCAATGTCAAGTCTTTTGCGTAGTCTGCACAAGTTTGTGGAATCTTTGCACAAACCACACAATCTTGCTTTGGAGGTCTTATAAGCATTGACGAATGCCACAAAATACTTAGGAATTCGTGCAAGTCTATTGGGAGCCACAAAACACTAGAGGAGCCACACAAGTCTAAGTGAAGTTGCGCAATACTACAAAGTTTTTTGGACGTGAAATATTCCGGAAAGATCGCTTATAGCTGCGAAAGCTTCGAAGGCCGAATGAGTCTATATTGGGCCCTTTGACCATAATTTCATAATTAGTTTAGTAGTCAAGTTTGTGGCATTGGATGGCTATATAAACAAAGCCCAATTGCATTAGAAAGTCAAGTCTAAATTGCTTAAGTGTGGATTAATTCATAGAGTAAAGTGTGGATTCGAGTTTAAGGCTCAAAATAGAGTGTCTTGAGTTGGAAGTTTTCTTCCATGTAAAGACTTTTGCATAAGTCTAGATTGTTGTGGATCGACCTTGTGGCATTGTAGACGCTTACGAGCATTGGTGTGAGTTGGAGGACTGTATCATTGCAATCGGTCTCTATGATTTTTGAAATCTATTTGTTGAATATAATTTTGTGAGTTGTTGCTGAAATTGTTGTTAGTATGATTTCGTTGTGTAATTACGTAAGTAGGCTCGACTTAGTGATTTCTTTTACAACACCAAAACCTTGTCTCGTCACCACCGACAAAATTGGACATAAGTCTTTGTGTACGCTCTAAACTAGGCTAGTTTGCAAAACATTCATGAACTTATAGGATAAATTATCGAATTAATGCAAAGTGTTACAAGGTAATCTTATGGGAGAGGCATTTGAACGGTTTAGTTATGCAATGAACCTGCGTCTAACTGATCACAACTAAATGTAACCACTTTCATGAATAAATATATCTTTGCTACATCCATTATGGACAGTGCCTTCAACAATACATACTTGTTTCTTCCTTGTTCATATGCTAACATTGGTATCAAAGGCTTTGACGGTTTATGTACGGTTGACACCATTGATGGAAAAATCTCTTTGCATTGAGGTTACAGAGAGAAGCGAGAGTGTTTGGGGTCAATGTTGGGTCGATACATCTCGTGGATGTGTGGTTAGGGCACGAGAGGTTGTGAGGACCTTTGCAAATATTTTTTAAAAGCCTGTTTTATGTTCATGCTAGGTGTTGGCGGTGTGAGTTGAACGATTCATGAAGGCGTATATGTTTACAAGTCGTGAAGGTTGTCGTTTTAACAGTTGTGAAGGCAGATACATCGCGAGGTTGGAGGGATTTCTAGTGACGAAAACCGAGAAAACTTCATTGCGAGGCAAAGGGATTTCCAGTGATGAAAACGTGAAAGCATGTCGTGATTCATGTCCAAGTAGTTGCAATACAGAAGGAGGATATTCTTGTTGAGATTTTGAAGAGGCACCTGTGATTTAATACTTTGTGGTAACATTAATGCTGGTAGTTTGTTATTTTTTAAAGAATTTGCACAATAACATTCAACTAGAATTGTTACTCCATTTACGTCATTATTGTTTGCATATAACAACTTATTAATCTCTAGTTAGGAGACAATATTATTTATTATTTCATGGGTAATATAAATGGAGAATATCTCTAATCTGATTTTGTCGGACACACAAAAGTTGATGGGTAAAAATTTCAATGTATGGAGCCACAAAATTCTAACACTTGTAGAATTTTGTGATTGTGTTAAGATAATCATGGGTAGCAAAGGTAGACCTATCAGTAAACTTCACAAATTATGACAAACATCATAAGGAGGCTCTATTACTTTTAAAATTATCAATATTAGATGATTCGATACTTGAGGTCCGAAATGCCACTATAGCTAGTACGTTGTGGACTAGTTTGAAGAAAAAATATCAAACGTTAGAGGATAGTTTGGTTTTATACTTGAAGAATATGTTTTTTTCCGTGAAGTTACATAAAGGTGGGTCATTGTTTGAGCATCTACTTTGGATGAAATACCTCTCGAGACCAACTATTTTCCATCAATAAAAAGGTGGACAATGATGATATGGTGGCTCTGTTCAACAATGTATTGTCCTCATATGAGTCATTTGTGGCAGCACTCCATTTAATGGCCAAAGTTAAACTCTCATGTTTGACAACATGAGTTCTTATGTATTGCAAAAGGAGCTGAGACAGACGCAGAGTCATGAATTCAGTTTTGGACTATCCGAGAGTGCTTTTTCCTCTCAATCCAAATGGAAGTGGAAACAACAGTTTGATGGTACATCTACTTCATCTGTTAAATTTCAAGTGAAGTGTTACTTATTGTCGAAACTTGGTAATGTGAAGAAAGATTGTCACAAGCGACAAAATGCCTTGAAGAAGCATAAGGGGCAAGCACATGTGGCAGCAATTGAACACAATTTAGAAGATGAATATGCCTTAATGGCATCATGCTCAGATGGCAATGCTACTTAGTGTTGGTTCTTTGATTCCGGAGCTTCTCAACACTCATGTGTCAAAATGACCGGTATATCAAATTTCAT
The DNA here is from genome assembly GCA_018340775.1 of Taxus wallichiana var. yunnanensis. NCBI lineage: Eukaryota > Viridiplantae > Streptophyta > Pinopsida > Cupressales > Taxaceae > Taxus > Taxus wallichiana. The sequence goes on from CM031242.1 coordinate 793,685,559, forward strand.
GCCAATTTAAATTCTTCTAATTCAGTAACATTAGGGGATAGGAGGTCTCATGTAGTAGAAGGGATACTGGATATCTGTATCATGTTAAATGATAATGCTAAACTTATAGTAAAAAATGTTAGATATGTTCCTAACATGAACAAAAAATTGTTTTCTATGAGTCGATTAACAGAAAATCCTAATATTGCTGTAAATTTCTCTGAAAACTATGTATTGTGTCTGTATAAAACAAAATAAGGTTGTTGCCTTGGGTGTTGGGCAAAAATGTTTGTGACAAATTGGTTGATCTTGCCACGGTCCATCTACATGCCTTAGTTGTAGAAGGCAATACCAACATTTTGTGGCATGAAAGATACAATCATCTTAACCTTCCGTATCTTGCTAGACTAATTAGAGCAAACATGGTACTCTTGGTTTGCTTTACATCCAGAGAAGCAGGATATGTGTGTCGATGTTCTCCAAGGAAGCAAAAGAGGAAACCTTTTCCTCATCAAGGTGCTTAACGTGCAAAGGGGCTCCTAGATCTTGTTCATGTAGATCTCTATGAGCCATCATGTGAAAGTCTCTCACTATTCTTGCGCACATTATTTTTATCACTGGTGGATGATTATTCCAGAAAATGCGGATTTGCTTCTTGATAAAGAAGTTTGATTGTTTTGTGTCTTTCATGAAGTTCGAGGCATTAGTGGAGAACCAGGCTAGCCAACAGATCAAAACTTTGAGATCCGATAATTGAGGGTTCACTTCTAAGTAGTTCAAGTATTACTGCGGCAAAAAAGAAATCCATCATTAGTTGACAACCCCATATACCCCACAACAGAATGGGGTGGTAGAGAGACCTAATAGAACAATCATGGAGATGGCAACATGCATGATGCATAGTAGAGGAGTGCCATATTGATACTTGGGAGAAGCAAGAAACACATCTTTATATATTCTCAATCACTCTCAAGAAGCTTGGTTCAAAATCAAACCTAAGGTATCAACTTTTCGCATTTTTAGTTCAGCTACATATTGTTTTGTTCATGATAAAAGAGGAGTAACTCTAAGGGTTCCAAGCATTTATTTTCTGGTTATAGTGATCAATCTAAAGCCTATAGATTGATTGATACTTCTACTAATAAAATGAATATTAGTAGGGATGTTGATGTAAAAGAAACAAAGTCTCTTTTGGCAGCAATCAAGAAGGGGACTACAATCAGCAAGGGGCAGCAATCAACACGTGGTAACAAAAACTATTTCCCTTCCTTGCCCAATAACGAGTCTAGTTCTTCTCATACTCCTCCATGAACTCTAGTACAACCTATGCCATCTCCCATTAATACTCTTGTGTATCAAAGACACCAAGCTGCGTTGATTTCTCCTTTGGAAGCACCACCACCGGATCCCACATCTTTAGTTCAACGACAACCCAAGTGTTTTACTCCATTATCCAGATGTTCGAGATGGAGGACCGTCTCCTCTCTTAGATGGCATGGTAAGAAGACGATTATTTAAAGCATGCTCATTTTGCTCGTTCTTCTGATCTTCTTAATATTCATGAACCACAAAAATACTCTGAGGCAAAAGGCATACTAGAATGGGAAATTGCCATACATGGAAGGTGGTGTTGTTGCCTCCAAGGAAACACCCCATTGGTTGTAAATGGTTGTACAAAATCAAGTGCAAGGAAGATGATACTTTGGATAAGTACAAGGCTCGTTTTGTTGTGAAAGGTTTTTCACAATAGGAGGGAATAGACTATGATGAGACTTTTGCTCCTACCGCAATGTTGGTTACTTTTCGGTTACTTCTTTCATTTGTAACTCAGTTTGGCTATAAGGTATTTCAGATGGATGTCAAGAGTGCCTTCTGAATGAGGATTTGGAGGAAGAAGTGTATATGACACAACCTCGAAGGTTTTCATACACATGGTTGTGATCATTTGGTATGTAGGATGCGTAAGTCCTCAGTATACACTTAAACAGGCTCCTCGAGCCTAGTATATTAAAATAGATAAACACCTACAAGATTTTGGATTCAAAAGAAGTCTTTCTTATCCGAATCTTTATGTCAAAAGCGATGGTGATGATATTGTGATTCTTATTGTGTATGTTGATGATCTTGCCATCACAGAAGTGGAAGTGTTGCGATTCAAAAGGTAAAATCAGATTTATGTGTTGCTTTTGACATGACTGATTTAGGCCTCCTTCACTATTGCCTTGGTGTGGAATTTTGGCAACATGATTACTTGATTTTCATTTCCCAAGTCAAGTATGCCACACATCTCTTACAAAAATATCATATATCAAAATGTAACTCTTTGTCTACACGTATGGATGTCAGTGAAACTTTCGACCATGATGATTCACCACCGTTGACGAATCATCAGACAGTGTAAACAGATTGTCTTCCAACACATCATTCTTGCTGAATTTGGGGCTGTCCTTTCAGGTTGGAGACCATTTTTGATCTTATCTCTTACCTCCACGCATCATAAGCTTCACCGACTCAAATTGAGGGGCGGATAGGTACCCGTATGTGACATATTGTTCCTCAAAGATTACCGCCCATTCTCGATTCTCCAGTGTCTTGGTCGTTGTTGGTATGTTGGGGTTTCTAATCTCTTGGAGTTCGTGGGTATTTAGATGGACTGTCCCTCCTTTTAGATATTCCTTGGATGCACCAGGTCACCTTCTACCTACCAGACAAGAGTTGAACAAGATCATCAGGAGGATATTTACAAGCAATTTATCCACACCACTTGGGTGAACCCTCATGGTGGGTTACACCCAAATATGGCCTTTTATGCTTTGAGCACTTTCTGGAGTAGAGTGACGGTTTTATTGTTCGCCCTCAGTATACACTTCACCATTGGATGCATGCTCTTCGCATCCCCTTGCTAGGTTAAAGTGGACTCTCATACACTTTAGAGTGGGACAAATCACCAAATTGATCATTTAGATAGGATCAACCAACTTTGCAATCTTCAGGAGGTCGAGACTAAAGCACACTTTGTCTTCTGTTTTGCCACATTACTATGCGCGATTAGGGGAGGTTTCACTACCTCTTCAAGGCTAGGTTCTTTCGACTTCTTTAGATATGAGGATCAAAAGTGCACTGGCTCGTACATGCAAGAGACTTTGAGGCTTTGTGAGCACACTCTTCAAACCCCTTCCAAACTAGATTCTACCCAACGGATCACTTCCTTTTTCACGGTGCTACCTTCAATGAGAGGTACTAAGCGCCAAATTGATACCAACTCTACATCACACTCCAGATCAGTATGGTTCAGGGAGACCATCCACAACTCCTCGAGATCTCATCGACACGACCATACTAGTTCCAACACTAGGAGATAGACTAGATCCACCAAGTCCTTGCGATGTACCACATTGTCCAGACAACAATATGGTGGGTGGCCTCGACATCTCACCGCCTCCTCTTCCAATCATCATTCTATCCGGAGTTTCTTTCAATCGGCCTCGGATGTTAGGAGAGTTGGGTCTACCACTCCCTGATAGGCATTCCTCATTGCCTCTCCTAGGCCTTCTTTCTTCTCTTCTTGGGCATTTCCACCCCTTGGTTTGGGTTCGTGGATTGTTCTTTCCAGCTCTGCCTTCTCCCTCTCTTCTACCTTTCTATGGCTCTTCTTTTGCTTTTGCTTTGTACTTCTTTTGGAAACCTTTTGGTTTTCCTGCTTTGTATTGGCACATGTGTACTCTACAGTCCCTTTGACCTACTCTTGTGGTCATTAATATATTTATCTTATCTTATCTCAGTATAGGCAATTGGTGGGTAGCTTGATCTACCTAACAACTACACGACTAGATGTATGTTTTGTCATTATCTACCTTTCTCGTTTTTGTCTAAACAGAAACTCATTCAATGGGGCGCAACAAAACAAGTTTTGAGATATGTCAAAGGTACATTAGACTTTGGCAGTTTGCATCAAAGAGTCCTTGATTTTAGATTGATTGGTTGTGCGGACTCAAATTGTGGCAAATTAGTGGATACTTGATGATGTACCAATGGATATATCTTCTCCTTTGGTTTAGGAGTTGTTTCTTGGCAGAGTAAGCTTCATCCCACTCGTAGCTATCTCTCCCACTCAAGCAAAAAACAAGGCAGTTGTCAATGCTAGTTGCAAAACAATATGGCTTCTTCGGGTTTGATTGATTTTCACTTTCCTCAAGCTATTGCTACACCTCTTTCACTCTTTTGTGATAATCGAGGTGTCTTAAAAATGGTAAAGAACCTTGTATGTCATGCCCGCACTAAACATAGAAGCTGACATCTAAATATGGACATTTACTTTCTTATACTTTAAGTTATATTTTATGTATATACTTCCAGGATGTTTGAGAGTGGTTTCAAACATTTAGGAGCTATAATGCAAATTCTAGGTTTTGGAGGGTCCTATCAGATTTAAGATTTGCTAGATTTTAGGGTATCGATTTCAAGGAGACATCATAGGAGGTATGAAGGTAGTATGTAGCTTGAAGGAATAGATAGGTATAACAGAAAATCATATGGAAATCTCTCCTAAAATACCATGAGCTGACCACATCCCTTTCTTGGTACACTCAGGGAGATTGACACACCATTGAGTTACAGTAAGAGAGATCACTAGTAATTGAAAAATATAGGTGTAAATCTATAAAAACACACTATATGCAATGCCAAAACACATAATCTTATTTATGTCACACAATTCATGAACATGTGATATCTTGAGCATGTTGAATGTTTTGAACTTTCATGAATACTATATTTTTGAAGTGCTTTATCTTTTATGGGCTCCAAATGAGTATTATGCATTTTTATATATTTTTATAGTAAATTGTATGGATGTTTTCATGCCCTTTTGTGCCCAACGGTTTTTTGAAAATCGGAATTTCCCAGTTTGGACACGCACTTGTTTCGCTTCTTGGCAACATAGCAAAGCATGGCAAAATTTAGGTTAGATCCCTTTAAAATTGAGAAGTTAGTCACAAGACTGTCCAATATGTGAATAGAATACCGAGCATTCATTCATTGTTCCCGGATGAGCAAATGTCAAAGTTTAATCGACCTTGTTATAAATTGAGAATTTAACTAAGTATTATTTATTTAAGAGAATTAAAAATCGTAATCCATTAGAAGATGTGAATAGAGAAAATGAAGAGAAACTGGAATGCACACAACGTAGATTGTATGTCTGTCATTTTATCATGCAAGAGAGTTACAAAATGGTTGTGGAGGTTATAAATGAACATTAGTTAATGCATAACTAATGGTGACTTAATAATAAAAGGTGAGCCTTATATTTTAATACCCTTTCTTAAGCCTTATAGTACAGAAAGTAAAAGCAAACAAACAAACAGAAAATTCAAATAACAAAGCCAAACAGAGCCACACATACTTCAGAAGTTTTCTCTGTGAAAATAGTTCTTTGACTAGGAAGAACACCATTAAGCTCTCTTAACCCTTGTAGTTCACGAGTTCCCGGATTGCGTCCTCCCCAAACTCTCGTATTATTGGACAACCATCTATATTGAGCTACATCCACAATGCTCCATCAAGTTGTCTTATGACCCTTGTAAAGGTATAATTCCCAATATCCACACACTCCCAAACTAACCAATTGGGAAACCATCCATGTTGAGTTTCATCTACACCAGATCCCATCCTGTCTTCAAAGTGTGGGGCTTCTTCTAAATATGTATTCTTCATCAGCGAATTCTTCACCACTTTCAGCATCCGACGGATCTTCAACAATGTCTATAACCGGCCTTCATTCTGTGTCAAGTATAATTTTATTACAGTCTTGATATTCGACAGTAGTTCAAATGTTATGACTCTAAACGTTGTTGTTTTGACCTTTTGACCTGTAAAAAGTTTTGAAATTTTTCCATCTGCAGTAAAAAAATGAAAGTGACAGTCTATATGCTGAATTTTTGACTTCAGGTATGCAAATAAATGCAATAATACAATTCTATAACTTGATTGTTACTTAGAAATCGTAGAGCATAAATAATGATAGTTCTAGTGTAAGTTTATTGCCTTACAAAAGAAATCAAATACCAGGTTGAATTTTTCTTGTGCCCTGTATTTGTGTGCCCTAGACGATTGTTGTGATGGAAAATCACCAAACTAAGTGCCCTGGCAGCGAATGACCCTCAAAAATTAAAAAATATGGAACAGTTTGACTACATTTTTTTCATTTCTCCCCAACTACCTTTGAAAATTACGTTTTCCTCTTCCTCTGATCATGGACTGTGTTTTCTACAAAAATAATGGCCCAAATCATGTTTTCCTCCTCCGCTGCTTTTTGCCTCACGTTTTGTCCTGAAAATGCCTAATTTTTGTGCCCTAACTACACAAATAGCCCTAAATCCTGTGTTTTTTTCACAATTCTACACATTATGCCTTTCAAAACCATTCTTGCATTTGTAAATGTTCTATTTCCCTAGTGACTGTATTTTCCCTCAGATTCCCTCCTCGCGACTAACTACCTGTATTTTCCCTCAGATTCTGGACAGAGTTTTCTACAAAACTCATGTCCCAAATCACGTTTTTATCGGCTGTTTTTTGCCTCACGTTTTGTTCTGAAAATGTCTTATTTCCCTAGTGACTGCATTTTCCCTCAGATTCCCTCCTCGCGACTAACTACCTTTAAAAATTACGTTTTTCCTCTTTCCTGTGATTTTGGACTGTTTTCACAAAAATCATGTCCCAAATCACGTTTTTATCTGATGATTTTGCCTCACGTTTTGTCCTGAAAATGTCTTATTTTTGTGCCCTAACTACACAAATAGCCTGCAAAAAGCACGACTTCTTATTTTTGTGCAATGAATCCTGCTTTTTCTCATGATTCTGCACAGTATGCCTTTCAAAAACTACTCATGCATTTATAAATGTTTTATTTCCCTAGCAACTGTATTTTCCCTCAGATTCCTGCCTCGTGACTGTGTTTTGACTAAAATTTTTCCTGACGGCACTTCTCACGATTTTACTTGTGTTTTGTGTTTTTCACACTACCGACAGCTGGAGAATGCCCTTCGGAAATGTTGGGGAAACCTCCAAAAAGCCAGAAATCGCCAATTTTACTTTGAAACTCATGAACATTTTCTACCCTTGAAATGTCACCTAATGACTTCCTCCTTCACAACCTTCTCTTGCACTACGAACCCTACCAAGCACCAATGGCTCTGATACCAATATTAGAAGATGTGAATAGAGAAGAATGAAGAGAAACCATCATGCACACATTATAGATTGTGTGTTTGTATTTTTATTATGCAATAGATAGTTACAAAATGGTTGAGGAGGTTACAACTGAATGTTAGTTAATACATAACTAATAGCGACTTAATAATAAAAGGTAAGCTTTATATTCTAATATAATCATTGAAATAGAAAGTTTTACATCTTTTAGACATAGTTAAATAATGGTGGAATAGGGTTGAAATAGTTAAATAATGACGGAATTTGGTATGACCTCAATGCTACCACAATATATAGAATATGAGTCTAAAAGGGCTAAGAGTAAGTGTTATTCTTGTGGAAGCCCAAAAATAATTCAAAATTTACGTGAAATGCCACTAAAATTGAGAAGTTAGTCGCAAAGACTATACAATATGCAAATAGAGTATTGAGCTCTCATTCATGGATGAGCAAATGTCAAAACTCAATCAACCCTGCTCTAAAAGCGAATACAGCTAAACAGGATTCATTGAATAGAAATAAAAACTGTTATCATAGAAATAGAAAGCACCTCTCTTTGTAACTGAAATTTTAATAAAATTTCACAAAAATTGAATTTTAAGGTGACCAATGCTCAGAAATGCCCAAAATCAGGAACTTTCAAGGGAAACAAGAGACCAACAAGGACCTGAGAATCAAGATGAAAGAAAACAAGAAAGTAAGTATTAAACATTGTCTGCCAATATAAAGCTACAGAAAATACAATTCCACAATGATACATTTCATAAGAGTCAAATACATTGGATACACATATATTCAGGTTTTGGGGAGGTAATAGCAAATCCATGTAAGCTATCTTCAAATTAAAATGAAAATAGACAAACAAAAGTTTTTATGACATGCAACTCTCCTAAACATATATCCCTCAAGGAATGATGCCATGTAAATAATAAGATGTGATTCAATATTAGGATTAAAATTGATATATGGATGTTATACCTTAACTCGCTGAAGAGATCATGTATAAATATTCCTGAGGCAAATGATCAAATTACACAGGGACAGATAGCTTGCATATACCTCTTATGTGGATACTTCAGCAAAAAATATGCACTTAACAGGAGTCCGTTGCTTTGCAATCTTCATAATTTTTTTTAACAATTAATCTGAGGAATCCAAAGTTGACATTGGACTCAAACAAATGATTAAAAAATTCAAATATCTCTTCACAAATGACCTATTGTTAGGAATGCCTTTGCAAAGAGAGTTTGATCATCAGATTGAATCATAGGCCTAGTCCAATAGGCAGCCACGTTAAGACTGCAGAAACATAATTAGGCAAAAAAATCAAGGAGTTTCTTGAAAAAGATTTCTCCAACCATCAAGATAGCCATATTTTGCCCCCATCATATAAGCAAGAAGAGAGTGAAATTGTGGACTTTTTCAGAGTCTGCCATTTGAATAATATTGCAACAAGAGCTATATGCTTGCGACCCATAATTTATGACTGACTCAGAACATTAAAGGGAGCAATTGTCTATTCAAGGAATGAGATCTATCAAAGATGGCTTTTACAGCAAGAGGTGGCCTTTACAAGTTCCTACTATTCAAGCACTCAGATTTACGGAAGATAACTTTTACAGCAAAAGATGGACTTCACAAGGACACACCTATCACATTTGTGAAAATGATGAACAACGTTTTCTGACCTTATGTAGGAAATTTCATTTCTATCTTGGATGACATCCTAAACCTTAGTGAAGATAAAGAAGAACACAGTGTGCGATTAGAAATTCCAGTAGAACTGGTAAGTAATGCTGAAATTTTTAAAATACAATTTCTTTGGAAAGGAAGTCAATTACCTAGGATGTATCACATAAAAAGGTATATTGTTCAACCTGCAGACATTACAACTTATTAAAGAATGGAGAACTTAAAAATGTGTCAAAAAAAAAAACTTGGTAGGAGTACATGGAACCTACATAAATTTGTAGTAAGCTTGTTACATGTAAGAACAGTAGAATTAGAGTTTTGAAGAAATCAAAGAGAGACAAAAGATTGCTTCCTCTTACTCAAGAGGAAACCAATAGTAGCATACATTCTAGCACTTTCAAAGCCAGTATTTATAGTCTAAAGTAAGGTTACATGGCTGCACTGATGTGGGGCTATGTAAGGTGAGGATATGCAACATCTAGTGCATACGTGAGAAACTTAGGCAAGCAGGCGTGCTGGTGTGCGTGTACGCAAGGTGCATACTGCTATAAATATGGGTATTCTATAGCAATAAAACTCAAACATCAAACTTAAAAGTTGAAACCTGAGTTTATCATGAAACTTATTGAATTGAATATATTATATTACATAAAATTATACCATATTATCATTTGAGTTATTTAATTTATATCGTATTATCTTTGATTTTATAACTCATTATCATTTATTTGTATAACTTATATCATATAATATACATAAATGCATCAACATGTTTCATGAAGCAATCTCAAAGTAATATCCAACATGCTGAAATACAGCTTATTACTGCATGTTGTATTGTAGATAAAAATCCTCTGTAAATAGTTCTTTGTTATCACATGTAAATCTCAGCAAATACTGGTCTTAGTGCACTTTAAATAAAATGGATGACCATAATAGAATGTGAAAGCTAATATATTTGAAGGTTTTTAAAGAAACATATGTTTTGATTTTTTGTTTGAATCTTTCAGTTTTGTCTTAATTGATCCTAATGGGGTGCATCTAAACTTAAGGCAAACACACTTGTCTGCCTGGGGTGTGTTTCGCAGCTGCATCTGCGAACCTGGGTGCATCTCGAGTAAGTGTAAGCTGTTTGGGTTCATGTACCTGGATGACACTGCTATAAATTATTTGCTACCTACAAAGATGCAAGTGGAACAATAATAGGTACTGCATAATCAGAGACTCCATATATAAATATCTGCTGAAGTAGACCAATCAATATCATAGAGAAAATATATCCTATGTTTTGTTCTGTAATATTTAGTTGTACTTGTAATTCATGCCATCAAAATATGTAGGCATTGCCTTAAAATTAATGATTCTGATGTAATGATTGACCAAAATCTCCAATATACTTTCCCCTAGGAAGTGAATTCACTAACAACCTTTGATGTGGATTATCAGTAATATATAAAACTATGTTCTGGACATGATTTTCAGACCAGGGAAAGAATATGTAATAGTGTTGCCATGTCACTCGTATATGCCCTGTCCTCAGTAATTGAAAATTCGAGATACAGGATAAAGAAAAGACAATAACACAACAAACTATCAAAACTTATATCATTATCCAAACAAGCCAGCTCCATACCCAAATGTAGGCTAGGAAATTATACTTATGTGCAACATGTGCAACAGTAATCATCACCATAGTCACTTAAAAATATGATTTCAATAATGAAGTCCATGAAAGTGCACCAGCTGTCCATATTGGAAGAAATAAAATCTAGGAAACAACTAAATGATGGGTCTAGTTTTTGACCCGAAACGTTGGATTTTTTAAAATTACTACACAGTATTCCAAATAAATCTCTCAACAATGAACTGTGAAAATCTCATAAATTCAACTAAATGACATGTTTATTGCAAAACCCGAAGAAAGGAAAATTAACATATATATATACCTGTGAAACATTATAGGTAATCATATCACTTAGAATGCGCAAGGTGGAAGCCTCATGCCATTTCACATTACTCATAACAACAAAATAAATGATCAAATCTTTGCAACAATTTACACATTGAGCAAGATGGCAAGATTTATTCCGTGCTGCATGAACCATTAAGCAGACAGCATTGCCAAAATCCTCTATTCTCTTGTCTTCAAAAGATGTGGCTTGAGCCAAAGTAATACAGGCATCAAAGACACCAGAATGCATCTCGATTCTTAGGTCCTTTTCAAAATCCTCATTACTCAACCTAGTGGTGAAGATAAATGTCAGTTAGATGGGAAGTGGAAGGAGTAAGCCAAACCATAGAAAATATATTAGTATCATGCGTAGCTTCTAAAACAATCGCTCTTGGAAAAGAGACTTCAATTTGAGGAATTTGTCTACAAATAGTTGTCACTTGGCAACTAGTATGATACCTCTTGAAAACAATGTATGAATTTGACTCAGTAGTTTCCATTCAGCTTATCACTAGAAATTTTAAAGAAAATTTAGAAATATCACATTATAATTCAACTGTTAGTGATAACATGAGAAGAATTAAGAGACTACAAAAGGAATATGAAAGGAGTCACTCAAGAGCTAACATTTTCCTTCATTATCATCAGATGATCATTTGAGGCTGGGACAAACTCTATTGCACTTTGAAATCAGTTAGACAATTACAGATTGGAAAATGTTTGAAACTCTCCTTAAGATACAAAGATGCAAACTATATTACAATCTTTCCCAAATTCTTTGGTGTAATCTCAGCGTATCCATAATTTTTACATCTATTGCTTTAGCCAATGTTTTGTACCAGGCATGAATGATGATAATTGATATCAAATAGGCCATAACTTTGTATCTTTCGTGGGTACTACTCTAGCGCTAATTCCATTAATATAGGTTTCTTATGGATTGTATGGCATACGAGTTACAAGGCCCTGTAGCATTCAAAGAGGAACCAGTTTTGCATGTATTTTTCAACCACAACTTGTTTTCTTTTTTAAGCTCTTAAGGACATGTAAAGCTATCTTCTACCATGCAGCAGGTGGTGTGTTATTGTTTAGGGACAACTCATTTGAATTATTGGATGATTCCTATTCTATTTGAAGTAATGCCTTAGAGTTGAAAACCTGAGTTCTTTGCTCTGAAAATTCTGTGGAAATTGCAGAGAAATTACTTTATAAACTGAGTTTATAAAGTTGTTTAAAAATGAACAACCCTTTTGGCTGCTACGTTAAGTCTGATATTCTATGTCTAACATGAATGCAAACTGGGAAAGTTGAAAGTACAGAAATGTTGAGATGATAATTTTAAGATAGAGAAATGCAAAGTGTGAGTTAACACTCCTACAGGGCTCTGAGTTAAGAGATGTCTGACCATGTATGGACCACCAATTGTCTCAGGTATCAACAGCAATGAGACATGCGTTGAGATATTTCAGTTTTCTCATTGTTTGAGTAAATGTATGTGTCCGTTGTTATGGTGAATGCTTTCTATCCATGTTCAAGTTTTCACCATTGTAATGTGAAAACTTCAATATCTATAAAATTGGTTGAGGTATTGTAACTGCAGTTAGTTATCTTTTTAGCCTTCTTGTTCTTTATAGATGCAGGAGTAATTCTTTACAGTTGGAAACTTGAGTGTTTTGTTCTGATAATTCTGTAGAAATGCCAGAGAAATTTGTTTTACAATTGGAGTGTAGAGTTGTTTCAACCTGAACAACTCTTTTGACTGTCACATCAAGGCCAATATTGTATTTCAAACATGAATGTGAATTGGGAAAGGTGAAAAGAAAGAAAAATTGAGCAGAGTAAGATTTAGAGAGGGAGAGAATAGCAGTGTACTGCAAAATGCAAGATTACACTGCTAGAGGCCCCTGATTTAGGAGGTATCTGGCTGGTCATTGTCAATCATCTTGGGTATCAATGGCCCAGGGGCAACGAAGTTTGCAATGGAATATGTTAGTGTTTCCATTGTTTTGGTAAATGAATGTGTTCGTTGTTATAGTGAATGTTGTTTAAAACTTTAATCAGGTTCAAGTTTAATCTATCATAATTTGAAAACTATAATATCCATAATAGTGACTGTACTCCGCTCCGATTAGCTTTCTTGTTCTTTATACATGCAAAATAAGATATTTTATACTATTTATCTCTGAAGGTGGAGAATGGAGTGATAACTCGTCCATGATGTGATATACCATGCATTAGGCAGAGTAATTATAGTCTCTCTTTCTATTAGAAAAGGCATAATGAAGAAAATTAACAGAGCACATCAGTTGTGTTTGGCTGAAAAACCAGACAAAGCTCATAATTTATATCTGACAAACCTAAATACCTTGATATTTGAATTCTTAATATAAAAAATACATGATACAAATCTCTACTTGTATCATTCCTTTATTTTTAAAAGTATCAAGTGGTGGGTAAAGTTCTAATCATACAGTTTTGGATGACAGGAACTGTTGGCTTCGTTTATGCAATTTCTGTATCAAAATCATCTCTAACAATACATTTCAGTCTTTATTGTTTAAATATTATCTGCAATTCTCTTCTGAGATATTTATGTTTTGGAAACTAATGTCTTACTAATGTTTGTATTAAACTAAAAATGAAACTAGTTTGTTTTGTTACAGACTCGTTGCCTGTTGTTAGATCATGACATCTAATTTATATTTGGAACTTTCCATAGGATAAATGCTGTAGTTCAATCCCTTCCGGACGCCTCGAAGTCAGGGAGATTATTACTTTTATTGTCTTATCTCAGTGATCCCAGGACCATTTCAGAATCAATTAAGGCTAAGAGAGAATCACGTTCCAAAGGTGATTCACCTAGGAATCTCACTGCCATTTCAGATTCCAAACGTGTTAAGAGAGCAGAACATCTCAAAGTTGGAACTCTTAATGTACCCAGTACTTTTCCAGACTCCAAACAGATTGAAAGAGTATCAAATTATGATGTTGGTTCTGCTGTTGAGGCAGAGGTGAGTTTACCTTTTATGTAAACAGGGCATTGTGCTATATTAGTGTAATTTTCCATTAATAGAGCACACACTGAATTTTACAGTCATATTCATTTGCTTCTGATTTTCATCACCTTGTAATGCGATTTTCATTGCGCGCTTACAGGTTTCTGAAATAAAGCCCTTAGAAATGCTGTTAAAATTTGGAGTATGCCAGTTCGGGAGGATACACATTACTGAAGTAACTCATTCTGACCGACTAAAGGATGATGTTAATTGCAAAATAACTTAGATACCACATTCTGTAATCTCCAAAGCTTAGTTATTTATAGTGCATGTTTAGTACTGTTAGAATCTTAGTGGGTATTTGTTGAGACATAATATTTTCTGCAGCATTTGACTTGTATTGATATTCTCAAGCAGTTGAATTCTGAATTCAAAGAAGGGAGTCCTTTTAGCCAATTCAAGATTGGACAAAAGTTGATGGCAAGTGTAATTGAAGGCCCTAAAATATTTGGGAAAAGAGACGAATTTGTGTGGGATCTTTCTCTCAGTCCATTAGCACATACAGGTTTTGTCAGTTTCTATTTTTTTCATGTACGCAAAATTGTAGTTTTAGATGTAATGATAATACCCTTCTTAGTGACTGTGCACTCCACAATGATAATTGATAAAATTCTATTGTCATTAATGTTCTTTTGGAATTTGTCCAGTTGCTTTTTGTTCATAATTTATTGTCTGTTTAAAATGCTATTTTTAATGTTGGCTTATGAATTATTTCAAATCTTTCTACTTTTATCAGGGAATGGAGTTGATGCAAAACTAGAATGTGTGCCAGCATCTCAAAATTTTACTACTGGGGACACTGTTACAGCATATGTAGAAAAGGTAAAAGGAGATTGGGTTTGGCTTGTAGTTTCTCGACATATCAGAGGGCGCATGTTCATATTGGATTCTTCATCTGAACCTTCTGAACTTAAATCTTTTCAAAAGCGATTCAGGGCTGGGATGGCTATTGTTTGCCATGTTTGTAAGGTGGACAAGAAGAGAGGAATCCTAGATCTAACATTGCGCAAGTTATCTTCTAATCATGAAGGAAAGCATGGTGATGCAGAGGCAAATGTGCAAAGTGATTACCACACTGATTTTAAAAGTGAAAAGGTTGTTAATGCGATACATGAAGGTGACATTTTGGGTGGGAGGGTTGATAAAATTTTTCCTGGGTTAGGTGGTATAAGTGTGCAGATTGGAGCCCATATATATGGTAGAGTACATTTCACAGAGTTGATAGACATTTTCACAGAAATTCCTCTTGCTGGTTATAAGGAAGGACAGTATGTGAAGTGCAAAGTTTTGGAAATTACTATCATGGCCAATGGGAAGTTACAAATTGATTTGTCGTTGAGGCAGTCACGGATAGGTTGTGAAGCTGTTGAAGAGAGAGAGAGGAATACAAGTAAAATGTAAGTACATCCTTTTTTAGTCCTGTTTATTTACTTGTACAATTTAAGGTTATCATGAAATTATGCTGGTTTAAAGCTTGTATTCATGGGTTGAGCTTGATTTTCTTTTCAGTACCAAGTGTAGAGTGCATTTATGAACTTTTAAATGTGGTGAACGTCAACATTAAAAGGCTGAATTGGGATGTACTTATGTATGCTCCTTTTGGAAGACATGTTGGTGATTATTGCAGAGCATTTAAATTTTACAGGTGCAACGAATAGGTGGTTACAAATGTTTACATGATTTTCGCACCTAACTAATGCCATCCTCTTAACCCTTGATTCTGTAATAACCCTTTTTGAGGGTTTATATGAAATTTCCAGAATTCTGGAAATTATTGCAGCAGATTGAAAATTAATTACAGCGGATCATTTTCCTTGAAATAAGAGCCCAAATTCATCAACAAGCATCTACTAACAATTATCAAATGATTATTAATGAATTTGCAATGAATTAAAGCCAAGTTGAATTGATATATGCAATTTAATACTGCTGGAAATTACTGTTAATGCTCAGAAATCGCAGCAGCCCAAAAGTGGTTCGATTTGCCTAAAATAGTGCCTCGAAATGCGTGAAAATGCAGATTTGGGCTTTATAAAATATGGCGATTTGATTTAGCAAATCGATTTGAAGTTATTTGCACATAATAATTTGAATTTCAATCATATACAAGTCGAACTGGTAGAAATAACTGGAAAATCAGAATTGCACATAAAATGGTCTTCAATATAATAATCTTCTGCAAATATGAATTGTTTTAAGTCAAGAGTGAGAGGTTTTTGTCCCTCACAATGGACCTTACAAGGGGTTTTCGTCCCAAGTGGAAGACAATGAGAGATCTCTCTCAAAATCAGATTTTACAAATGAAAGTCCATGCTTAGTAATAACTGGAAAATCAGAATTGCACATAAAATGGTCTTAAATATAATAATATTCTGCAAATATGAATTGTTTTAAGTCAAGAGTGAGAGGTTTTCGTCCCTCACAATGGACCTCACAAGGTTTTTGTCCTCACAATGGACCTCACAAGGGGTTTTTGTCCCAAGTGGAAGACAATGAGAGATCTCTCTCAAAATCAGATTTTACAAATGAAAGTCCATGCTTACAAATGAACCCTCCAACCCCTATTTATACTATTTCTAAGGGTGGCGCCAAAACTGAAAAGACATGACCTTTCCCTTATGTCCATTTATTATGCCTTGGCTGACCCCTTTAGTATTATTTTCTCTTCATCATGGCCGACCCATACTTTAATCTATGAACCCCTAAAAACATACTAATAAATAATAGAAAACATATAGTTGGCTTTCTCCTTGCATTCTTCTTCCGGACCATGGAGAAGGAATGGCCGAAAGATCCTTTTTAATCTACTATTTTGGAAAAAGGGACATTACTGATTCCTATCGAAAATGATGACTCCATCCTAGTGGGGCAAGAAAGACAAGTGCTTGTCTACAACATTACATGATACAACTAAAGAGGAAGTCTATCGCTTTATAGGAAGTTGAATTCATTGTTAACATGGGCCATTATAAAGATGATGTTGAGAATCGGACATGCTACGATGCTCTTAAGAAATGATATTTTACCTATGTTCCACCAAGTTTCCGAGACAGGGGACGACAGGGATGGGGGACGTGTTTTTGAGATGGATTTTGTTTTAGGCCTTTTTTTTAGGGACGGCAGGGGCGGGTATTAAAAATAAGGGAGAATTTAAAAATATAGGAAATTTCAAATATTCATAAGATAACATTGCTAAAGCAAACCTTAATACATAAAATTAGAGTTGAATTGAGATTTCACATAAGATTTATGTTATTTGATGGATCGAAGAGCAGAAATGGGGTTGGAGCAGTGTGATTTTAATTTCTGCAATGCGGTAAGAAATTTTTTTGCCCGTAGATTACAAGATTTACATATTCCAATAACATCACAGAGTCCGAGGCATTGATTCATGGACTATTATTGGCTGAGAAGAGACAAATAAAAGCATTGCAAGTTTTTGGGTACACCAAGTTAGTTGTCCATCAAGTAAGAGGGGAGTGCTACTAAGAATAAGCTCCTAAAGGCTTACAAGTATAGAGTTTGGGATCTAATGGAATTTTTCCATGCTACAAGTGGTACTAAGAAGACAAAATGGTGAAGCCGATCGAGTGGCAGCCGTGGGCTTACAATTTTCTCCACCAAAGGACCTCATCCAAGGAAATGGACAACATGTTAAGATGGTGGTTAGACCATCCATTCCTGATAATGAAGTAAGTTGGAAAGTCTTTGACAATGATGAGCAAATAGTCCAGTTCATCCAAAATGAGGCAAAATTCTCATAAGAGCTATAGTCAAGGATGCAAGAGAGTTATGATGGTCAAATTATTCAATTGAAGACAAACAAGTTGCCTAGAGGACTAGTGACACTTGAAGACATATTCAACCCGGATGATGAGTTCAAGGGGGAGAAGAAGAACATGACAACAAAGGAAGAAGACTATCAAAAGGTCATCATTGCACAAGACAAAGAGTTTATGCTAGGAAAGGTATGTGGTGCAAGAGAACAACAAGCTTTTATCTCCTTATGTTAAAATTATAGTGATGTCTTTCCATGGAATGAGGACCTAAAAGGCTTTAATCTTTATGTTTTTCAACATGCCATAAACTTAGACCCCAATGCCAAGCCCATTAGACAAAAACAAAGACTTGTAAATCCTAAAATTGAACCCTTATGAGAAAAGAGCTATCCAAACTCATAGAAGCCAAAATCATCTTTCCTATCAAGTACTCTTCTTGGTTGGCAAATGTAGTCCCTATTAGGAAAAAAATTGGAAAATTAGGCTTTATGTGGACTTCAGGGACTTGAATAGAGCCTTACTCAAAGATCACTATCCTTTTCCCTCTATGGACCAAATCTTACAGACAACTTTTGCAACCAAGTGGGGGACATTCGCTTATGGAAAGATGCCTTTTGGTTTAACTAACACTGGAGCCACTTTTCAAAGGGCCATGGACATAGCTTTCAAAGGTTTCATCAACAAATTCATCCTTATCTATCTTGATGACATTACAATATTTTGAAAACAAGGAGAGCACATGTAACACCTATAACAAGTATTCCAGAGGTGTAGAAGTTTTGGAGTCTCACTCAACCCAAAGAAGTGCATCTTTGTTGTACCACAAGGTAAACTCTTGGGTCACGTGGTATCAAAAGAGGGTATAATTATCGATTTGGACAGAATCTCAGCCATCCGTGCTCTCTCTTTTGCCAACACATAAGAAAGCATTGCAATCTTTCCTTGGCAAGATTAATTTTGTGAGGAAATTCATCCCTAATTTTGCGGGATTGGTTAAACATATCACTCTAATGCTAAAAAAGGATGTTGCCTTCAAGTGGACTAAGGAAAGCAAATATAGCTTCAACAAGATCAAGGAAGCTATTGCTCAAGCCCCTACCATCATTAACCAAAATTATGGGAAAGACTTCATCTTGTATGCATATGGGGCAGAAAACAGTGTTGCTGCTGTTTTGACTCAGCAAAATCATGAAGGTTTGGGGCAACCAATTGCCTTTTTAGCCAAACACTGAAGGATTATGAGTTGAGATATAGTCACATGGAAAAACAAGTTTTTGCTATCATGAGAGCTCTCAAAAAATTCAAGCATATGCTTGCCAACAACCATATCAAAGTGCTGGTCTCTCATCCTAGTGTTAGAGATTTCATCATGAGAGCTGAGATTAGTGAGAAGAAGGTTGGATGGGTAGCAAAAGTTATCGAGTTTGATGTAACTATTAAGGATACAAAGCTGGTCAAAGGAAGACGGTTGTGCAAACAACTTGCTATGGATGCTAGTGATGATCAAGAAGCTTCTTATGTCTTGGAAGACCAAGAACAACTAGGAGCAGGTGTACCTTATGGCAACAGTTGGACAACTAACATGCAAGATTCTTGTCTACCGGTGAGTATCCTTTTGGCTTGGACAAAACCAAAAGAAGGCACTTTAGGCTACAATTTATTCCTTATGCATTGGTGGATGGGGTCCTCTTTAGAAAGAACCTAGATGGAGTATTGTTGAGATGTGTTGAAGAAGAACAAGCGGATACAATTCTTGTGGAGTTTTTATGATGGTTTCTCCGGTGGTAACTTTTCTCCAAGAGCTACAACTATGAAAGATCATGAGGGATGGGTACTTTTGGCCCACATTGTTCATATATTTACATAGATGGGTCGAGAAATGTAAAGAGTGTTTTTCTTTCATTGGTAAGAAGACATTAACAACTCTTCCACTCCATCCAATTCAAGTAGACCAACCCTTCTCTTAATGGGGTCTTGACTTTATTGCAATGTTGAGTCCCACATCCAAAGGTTGTTGGTCATAAGTGGGCAGAGGATGTGGCACTCAAAGAAGCAACTGAGTTAGTTATTTTAGACATCTTGGAAGGTATTGTAACATGGTTCAAAATCCCTTAAAATATAATTTTTATAATGCCAAGGCTTTCATGGGCTTTAAGATCTTTGATTGGGCTCTCAAACATGGTATCTATCTGAAGACTTCTTCCAACTATTACCCTCAAGGTAATGGCCTTGTTGAGTCAACCAACAAGAACTTGATCAAGATAATGAAAAAGACAATAGAGATGAACCAAAAGCATTGCAATAAAAAGGTCAATAATGTTCTTTGGGATGACAAAATCACACCACATGCAAGAGAGTAATAAATACCTCTCCCTTTGTTCTTGTGTACAACAGAGAGGCTAGGCTTCCATTATCTCTTGAATTGCCTTCATTAGAACTAGCCCATCAGTTGGAATTAGAAGGTGAAGATGAGAGAATAGTTAGGATGACAAAGTTGGCTGAGTTGGAAGAGTTGAGGCAATCAACCATGATCAAGTTGGAAGAACATCAAAAGCTGAGCAAGCAATGGTTTGATAAGAAAGCTTGAATGCGAGACATTCAAAGAGGGAGACCTGGGTTTGAAGTGGGATGCAAACAGAAGTAAATCGGGATACTTCAAATTTGATGCATTATGGAGTGGGCCATACATCATTATAGCTTGTAAGAAAGCTAATTCATTTGAACTATCAAAGCTCAATGGGGAGGTACTCCAAATCCTAGTTAATGGGATTTATCTTAAACCCTCTTATTGAGAAGGTTATGATTCACCTTGTACATAGTAGGTTTAGTTGCTTGTTTTCCTTCGATTTTGTTGTTGCTTTTATTGCTAGGGGTCCCTTCTTTTGCCCTTGTTTTGTGATCTATGATTGAGATTCCCTCTCTCAATTTTTGGTGGTGATCTTCCTTGAATAAGTGTTGTGTTGCACAAGTTGTTGGCACTTTTTCAGTCCCTACCGATTAAATGGGCCAATATGAGTTTGATGGAGGCTCAGAAGCATGTAGGTTTGTGCAGAGCATGTTTCTTCATATCAATCAAGGTAAAGCAGTGTTGTTTTCCTGCGAGGACCTTGAGATCATCCAAATTGAATGCAAAGCCAAGGGAGGAAATAGAGATGTGTGTTGCAGATCTGAAGCAAAGTTAACAATTGGGTTACAGGCATGTATTTTTGGTGAATAGTTCAAACCTCGAGAAAGGTTCAATAGATCGTAGAAGTTCTAGCTGAGTTTTAGAGCTTTCAAGATCATATTACAAGTTATATGGTCACTCCATGCCTAATGGATACACAAGGCCACCGGGTTTCTTACGCCTAGCAGCAACGATCCCCTTGAGGTCGCCAAAATGTTGTTGAATAAGTACTTGTCCTTCTTTTGGACAACTTGCTTCAAATTTTATACTTAGGTGGCCTCAAGTTCTTCCAAACTTGTAAACTTTGTTGCCTCTTAACTCTTCCAAGAAAAGCAAAAAGACAACCGTTTTAAATTTTGTTTTGGTCTTGAAATCTGCCGCACTACATTAAAAAAGCCGTGCTACACTAAAAAAGTCATGTTATATACGAAAAGCCATGCTACACTAGGAAAAGTTGCGCTACACACTAAAAAGCCGCGTTACCTAAAAAAACCCGCAGAAAGGGAAAAGACTACTACAAAACGGAGAGGGAGACTCTAAGATCCAATGAGGAGTTGACATGTGGCAAGGGTAACCCAACGGTTAAATTTTGCAGCCCCGTGGTCGCTTGACTCTGCGAAACAATATGGGAACCTTAAAATGCTCATATATTTGATCCATGTCACCTAATAAGACAAAATTAGTGCAATTGGAAAGGTCTTGAGGAGCGCTACATGATAAAATCAGTTTTGGGTCGTGATAAAGTGTATTTTTGGGCCTAGAATGTGGACAAATGGCCCATAACTGTTTTCAGATCTGGGTTTTGCAACACGTTTTGGGACTCAGTTTTTAGCTTATAACTTTTGATCTTGAGATTCTTTTCACCTACACGTGGTATTGTTGGAAAGGGAATGAAAGGAGCTTTGTTTTGGGCACAATTTCATAGAGAATGATTGAGAATTCAGGGAAAACTTAGTGACAGAATTTCAGGGTCTTTTTAGTCCGTTATCTCAATCAAATGAGGCCCAGATCAGTTATAAATGTTTTTGCAGCTCCAATAACCAACATTAAACTTTATCCTATGCAGTCCCCTTTCTAGATGATTTGACCTTGCATAGTCCAATAAATCTTTGGCTCCCATGCTTGGTTTGCACTCATGATTGCTGATTGGTCCTTGGTAGTTGAAGTGGGCAGTCTTCTTGATTTTAGATTTCCTCTCTCCTCTTCTTCTATAAATGTAACTTAGTTTTAATTGAAAAGGATCCTTTCTTGAATGCAAGGTTATGTTGCCCTTTTGTGTGGCCAAGCATTCTGAGTTGCAAACTTCTATGTTGGTCTTGTGCAATGCACTCAGTGCCTTCCCCATTATTGTAATAGATTGTGCATACTCCAATCAATGATATCTTGTTATTGTGGCCCTCCTTCTACTCTTTAACTTGTGTTATTGTGTTCTTGCCTTCCTATTATGTTATGGCATGATGTGTGTGAGCTATATTTGCATGATTTCAATCCTTTGTGTCATTTATGTAGAGAATCAAAGTTTGAAAAATTGTAGAGTTGAATGTGGCTTGTTTCGCCCTCTTGGCTTTGCATTTGTTCCTCTCATTATTCATCTCAGGAAGAGAATCCACTTCCAATTTGGTGCATCACCTTATCTTTCATTCACTATTTCATCTTTGTGAACCACAGTTTGCTTGGAAATCTTAGATTAGAACTAGTTAGTAGTAGATTATAGTGTTGGTTAGATTAGTTGCAGTGGGAGTGAAAGGAACCAACCTTTTCTTTAGAGATTGACCTTAAAGGAGCCATTGTCCCACACTTTGAAGGTCTTTCAATGTTTCATTGAGGTGTTGAGCCTAGCTTCACAAGGGTGCAATCTCAAGTGACAACAAGTACTTCTCTTTTATGACTATGCATTTAAAAGAAGAGTAGGCTACCTCTGTGGAACTATAGTGGCACACAATTTTAAAGGAAATGCAATGCTAAAAAAGTCACACATAATGGAGTCTTAGCACGTGGGGCGTGCATGTGTGTACAACTTTGTTTGTTTGTCGGTGGTTGTACGTGTGCATGCCCACATGAAATAAATTTAAATACCACCATGATTTTTGTTGTATGTTTGGTGTTTTAAAATATGTTTAATTTATATATGGCGTGAATATTGAAACAAGGACATGTGCATTTACATATTTATTATTTTCTTGTAGTTTATGCTTTGTGCTCGAGAGCAACTCTTGTATGATGCATGATTGAAACCCTCAATGATTTGAATGGAATTTTTAATATAGCCATTGCGTAATAGGATACCCGCCAGACTAGTCGATGAAAATTAGTCAATTTGGACGTGATATGTGGTATTTACTATTTAGTTTAGTGCAAATAGCATCGTAAGGTATTTTTATTTTATGTAGTCATTGGCTACTAAAGTTTTTGTCTACATAGTCATGACATAGTGTTAGGTCCGTGTTATTTCCCATTTTGTCCTTAAGTGCATGGTCTACATATTAGTTAGAATGATATGGTTTTGTTAAATAATGTTTATGGTGATATATGTTTTTGGTTTTCTTCGAGTGTCTTTTAAGTTCTCTTTGGCATCTTTTGTATTTTCTTCCCCTTTGATTATAAATTGATGTAAAACCCTAATCTTTGTATTTTATTCATCATTTTGAACTCAATCTAATGCAATGTAGAGATGTCACTAGCCCTCTTCCACCGCCAAAATGCGTGATTTCCAATAAACAACTTAAAGTGCATGACCAGGATTCACATGTTATTTGCTGAATCCACCTTCTTGGGAAAATGAGAAAGGTGCCTCCATTTCTCCCTATATTTTTGCATGGGCGGAAAGATCACAATCATTATATTTTATGTTATTATTTTCCTTTTTCTTCTTGGAATGTACCGTAAGAAAGATGGTATTAGAGCCTCGATAGAATTTTTCACTTCCACCGCCCACTTGTTTCGAATGCCAAGAGGTGATTATCCAATAAACAACTTAAAGTGCATGACCAAGTATGAGTTGAAGAGGTTATTTACTGAATTTTCAATGAGGTTTGAAGGGAGATTTCAGTTCTTTGGGAAAATGGCTTTCTTGGCCCCCAAATTGATTCGTCGAATCATAAATATGATGACAAGATCCTTGCCTAGGATTCAAACCAACTTTGGAAAGTTCGTGAGCATATTGCATTCATTTGGTTGACTTACTATTTGAGGATGAGGAAGAGGATAATATCAACCCTTGGGGATATCGATTGTTTTGTTCGTTTGAGACAAGGAATGGACGCGCTTAAAAGATCAAATCTAAATAAGCTAAAGCTTATGATTTCAAGACTCAGTCTCGATTCTCAAAGTATTGGTTTGCATCATGATGAATCATTTTAAGTCAATAGTTTAAATTTCATAAGATGAAGCATGCTATAATTTTCTATTATATATATATATAACCCTCTCATACTCTCTTCTTCCATTCTTTTGAACATGGAAAAGAGGAAGTATTTGGGCTCTCTTTTTATTGATTTGAGTGCATAGCTAGTTAGGGAGACCTAAGAAGCAAAGCTGATTTTCAGCTCTTGGTTGTGCATCATGATGAATCATTGTCAATAGTTTGATGGCATGCTACCCCTCATACTCGCTTCTTCATTTCAACATGGAAAAGAGGAAGTAAGGGCTCTCTTTATTGATTTGAGTGCATAGCTAGACCTCTCGAGATAACTAGAGATATAACCGGTCACGGCCCTATATCTATATAGAGAGGGGGACCATGAAGATTTGGTATTTTGATTATACAATATTATAATATGAAATAAACACCATAAACTTTCCATTACATTATTCAAACCGAGACAATGCATATATAGGTAATGTTTCTCCTATATTCAAGGAGTTTGCTTCAACTATTCACTTCACTAATCTCTCTCTCAATCTCCTCGCAGGTGTATGACTAACAACCCATATTAATATAGGTGCAATCGTATCACCTTTATAACGATAATATTTACCTAATATTATTTTATACCCATATAATATACATGTGAACAATAGTAATTCCTAACATCCCCCAATTGCAAATGGGAGAAGGGAATCATGTTCAAAAGAAACAAAGACCGTAAAACTCCAAGTTATCTCATAACCCTCGTAAAGTTGTAGCACCCGAGCCGAATTCCATGGGACATACCAAGACCCTTTTCCATGAACTCCTGAATTTCAAATCTTCTAAATTCCTAGAGCTCCCAAACTATCTAAACAACAATTCATTTTGAGTTTACCTTGAAATCTTTTCCTGCTCCCTAAAAGAAAAATTCTTCAAAATACGATTCTTTCTGAAATGTCACGCTAGTGGTTTATTCACACAAAACAGTGGAAAACCTGCCACTAAAACACTGCGGCCCCATTGCTTGTTGTTGATGATAGGTTGTTGATTGTCCTACCTCTATTGCCAATTTGCCACCATCCTCCAAAGATATTGGCTTACGTACTTAGCAAATTTGGCTTTGAGACTTGTTGGCAGTTTTCTATGTTGTTGTGCGTGATTTCAATTGTTTTAGTGACTTACCCAATGGAAGCAACATAAAATATGCAACAGTAAGGGAAGATCACCTATTGATAGGGTGATATTCCTCTGCGTTGGAGATGGGCAATTCCCTCATATGATTGTTTTTTTAATATTTTTGATGCTTTAATGTAAAAACACAGGGAACAAAAATGGGAAAGAGAAAGAAAGGAGAAAGGGGAGAATGGAGGAAGAGAGAAATCCACAGTAGAATAGACACAAAGAACTGCTTGGATATCTCAAGGTAAACACAAAACAAAACCCTCTCTTTCACATGAAAGGCAGAATACAATAACAGATGTACAGGAGATTAAAACCATCCAAAAGCACAAAGTCTTAGGGTTCGTGGATTGTATGGATATGGCACAAAGTCCATATAAAAAATGCAACATAAAGTCTGCATATCAATGCATCACACACAATGAGTTAACATTGGAATGTCGATAGATCTTCTACAATGAACAACAAAGCACACTTCATAATAAGAAGAGAGTAAGATCACAAAATGGTTCTCATTCCCTTGTTCGCATTTCTATTATTCATGGAATTGGGAGAAAACATAAACACACAAAGTTGCAGCAGTTTATCCCAGAATTCAGAGAAAAGAGGAGAGACCCTTCACATTTAATTTCCAGCCTTATATAGGCATTTGCTTCAAGTAGTAGTTAAATAACCATGTTCTAATGTAACTATGCGTCAAGGTGACTCATTTAAGCTTACATTATGGTCTGTGCCATAGTTCGCATACTTGTATTCGGCAGACCCAAAAAAATTGACTCGGCAAGACTCGGTGAATATTTGGCAACTAAAAAATACACAAATTTCTTTAAAAACATAAATATTTATGCAAAATATAGTTACAAAATGTATCAAATGAGTCTGTAAAATGTTGGGGAAGTGTTTTGTATTAGATTTGAATACAAATACAGTACATAATCACATCATCATGCAAATACAACAACCAACTAATAAGTGTTATGAATTTATGATGATTGTCATTGAAAATTATCATCATAAATTGCATATCTACGCAAGTTACAATTTACAATAATTTACATTTTCCTCTTCCTCGTTTTAGGATGCTCAATAGCTGTGTGATTACAAGTGAGGGAGTGTGATGCCTTTATAAGACAAAAATCAACATTTTTTCAATGTGAAACCTGCGTTTTCCCATTTTCTGCATTAAACCAGCGTATGGGCGAGTTTTAGGGTCAAACTCACCGAGCATTGGCGAATATTCACCAAATATTTTCAGCGGTATTCGCCAATATTCGACACAAGCGAATGGTGAGTTTTACAGCGAATATTCGTCTGAGCAAATTTCTGGCAGTACTACTTGAATATGCAAGCTATGGTCTGTGCAATTACAATTTTTGATTAATTCAATAAATCAATTAATCAGTTACACCTTATGGCTTAAATTAAGTTGATTAAGTATGACTAAGAGGGCAAAAGCATTTTATGATTGATTAGTTGTTGCTTGATATGAGATTGGATCAACTTTCATTTCATGTAGTCCATTGGAAGATGGAGTTACTAGTCTTTGCCAATAAAATTTCACCTTTTTGGAATTGAAAGTCAATCTCCCTCATTGTTTGTGAATAGTGAAGTTATAAGTTTCTCCAGATTCATCAAGTGCCCAGTATTTTAATTGGCAAGAGATAAACCTCCTTTAAAACATTCAGGGAGCATGTTGAGGGGCCCCACATCTAAAACCTTCTATTAAGTTCTGCTAGAACAACTATTTCACCAAAGACACAAGACATTTAGCTTCAACAATATTCTTTTAAGCTTCAAAAAGTAGCTTGTAATGTTCATCGTTGTCTCCTCTATTAAAAAGCCCATGTAAGAGGAACTTTCATAATGCTGAAAACTTCACTTTAAAAAAGAGACTGATCTTCTCGTAGCATGTCAATCCATTTCTGCTCATTATTTGGTCATTTATCTTCCAAGCTTGGAGAATCCTCGAGAACAAAACTTGCCCACCGTCCAAAGCTATCTTGGTTTTTAGAGAGTTCATCTCCCTTGTTTTGATAGATTCACAAACCATTAGGGTCTACCACTACTTGGATGATCCACATTGTCAAATGAAGGACTTTGTAGATTTTGAGCTTCCACCCGGTGATTAAGAATCATTTTGTCTTGCTCTGGAAGAGCCAAATGGTTTTGTTCCTTAAATTTTGATCTCTATACTTTAGATTGTCCAAGTTCCATAAAAGGTGTTTTCCAACTTGCGTATAAATTTGATTAATTCCTAATTTTCTCATATCCATCATTCACTTGTTGCAAAATTTCGAATTTAGATTGTGTGCCAAGCAATTCCCACCATTTTTGCATCGTCAATTGTTTTATATTTCCCACTTGGATGAGTTTTCATATGGCTCTGTGTGATGTTCTCATAGGATATCTCTTCAGAAGAATCTTGTGGTTCCACCAATTGCTCCCAATCTAATGTATTACTCTAATGAATTGTCAAATCCTCGGGGCTTTCTATTCTTACATTATTATAATGTAGACTACTCGCATCATTCAATTTATTGAACTCATGTCCTTCACCATCAATAATATTAAAGCTTGAAGCTTGTGCTTGGTGTTTATATCTAGAAGCATTCTCCCTAGAATCAAGTTCTTATGATGATATCCATGATATAGGTTTTACCGAGTACCACGAACTTGAATAGTGAATTGATTGAGGACAATGGTGACACAACTGATGTATAAATCTGCTTTGACAAGTGTGACCCACCCATTAGACCTCCTTGGGTTGAAACAATGCCTTTGTATTGACCTCGATACTTCCCGATGGCGTACATGGACAATGTGTTCAAGTTTTGATCCAAATTTTATCAATACCATCAAGAATAGCAACATCAAACTTTGAATGAGATGGATTCCATATCCGATACTCTAGTTTTGTATCATCATCTACAAGGACTTCTTCCTTGACCTTGTGATGAAAACCCCTTCATGTTTGTGTGCTTCAGTCACCGTGTTAGTGAGATCCATCAGCAAAATCGGAGCCATCGTGCCATTTAGGAACATTATCTATATAACAATTCCTTTTGCTCATTGCAATAGGTAAGAACCACAACATTCTCTTTTTCTCTTGAATAAAATTGCGAGGCTCTACAACCATCTTGGTGCACCTCCATAATAGAATCTATTTGCTATCCATGACATATTGAACTAGCTTGTGAAATTACTTTATCGACCATTATCAACACAGATAACAATATTTCTCATTCATTCCTCAACATTTTGTCAAACTATTGGCGAACATCTTCCACACTTTGTAGGCATATCAATAAGAGAATTTCAAGTATAGATGCATATCCATTGTCGATGGCAAGTACACATACTTGCTCTCATTGCTTCAATATAATTTAGGATTTCTCCAAAAGAGATACAAAGTTTCGTCTCATAAGGAATGTCTCTCGCATTGGAGAATAAGAGGTGCTTCCTACTATGACTATTTTTATCAAACCGCATACCTATATTCTCAATGTACTCCATTATAAGCTTTGTGATTGTCAACAAGTTCTAGAATGTCTCCCAGATGATTTGCTTGGTTGTTCAGGGGTGGAAAAACCTATTTATTTGACCCTATGTCACTGAATTTGATATTTTTATGACCACTAAATTCATCGATTTTCCAAGACTTCTATATCAAATCCGATTTGTGCATATTCTATAATCATGGCTATCTATGTTTAAATCCCATTCTCACGGTAGATCCAGTTGAAAGAGGCTCTATACATTCCACTTTTTACCATAAACAACTTTGACTCCACATTTTCTCCCCATTGTGGGACTCGAGAACAAATAGAATAGATCTCGAGGTTCCTCATGTAATTTGATGAAGCAATGATGTTGTGCCAAATGGGCTGACATGGAACATGCTCCATTGCATTTATCGCTCGCTCACGTAATGCAAGGCACAATGGAACCGTTCTATGGTTCCACCTACTTTCTACGATGGCACAACAATTAAAGCATCCATTACATTTTGCAAGGCTTCGTGGGACTTGTCTTGTTGCAGCTTGGTCGAGGCTTGAGTGCCAAATGGAACAAACATTCAACAAAATCATGTCACATTTGGCAGATCATCACGGCACACACAAAATTAAGGAACACGAGGAACGTTCCCTACGTTTCTACGAAGAGCGACATAGCCAAAATACATTCAAAACAAGATTTTATTATCAAAGACATGATGTATTACTTTGGGGAAGTATACTCCCCAATCGTGCCAAGAAATTTGGATTGTATTTTTATTTTTAATATGAAGGTTTGGTCAAGGTTGTAACTGGCACTTAGAACATTTTGAATAGTCTGCAAGGTGGACTGACTTAAAACATGAGTATTGATATGACGTCTCAAAACATAGATTACAGTGTTATAATTTATTGAAGATCATTTGGAAATTTAATGACTAGGCAAAACAAGACAACTTCGAGGCTTTACTATGTCAAGACTAGAGAAAATAACTTTCTGCCATGGAGTTTTATGCTTAAAATTCATTTTTGGGCTGATTTAACACAATGGAACACAAATAAGGAGGTTTTGACCAACCCAAGTTTTGTGTGCCAAACAAGACCCAATTGTAAATCCCCCACCCACACACTCATAGGACACCGGGTTACATTGAAATTCATCCGTGAGGCAATTTGTTATTTTATATTTTATTTTTGATACTTTGACCATGATTTGAACTAAGTCATAGAATTAAAGGACTCTAATTTTAATAAGAAGTTCAAATTTTGATTTCAAAATTAATAAAAATTCATTAAAATTATACTGAAATTCGAATATTCTAATATTATTCGTTTTTAAACTTTACTAGAAAAAAATACGACCACACAGAAAACTAGGTGGAAGTTCAGTATGATTTTTCAGAGTTTATTAATGACGGTTAGGGTTTTGTTTAATATATATGCAAGCTTTATGGGAAGGTTTACAACTGCGAAGTGAAGCTTCACTGAAACGTGAGGTCTCCAAGCTGTGAATCGCGATTATAGTGGAGTCGTTTTGTGTTGCGCCAGTCGTGAGTGGAGTCGTTTTGCCATTTGCTATCACATGCGAGGGTGAGTTTACGCACATGGTTTGTGTGCCATGGAGGATGATGGACTGTGCTTGTGATCACAAAGACACCATCCAAGGCGTGAGAAGAAATGCAATGACCCACTTTGCACCAAACAATCACCCACTAGGAAGCTCGAGCCTCGAAGCCCAGTAGATCACCATCACTCCAGATCCCGGTATTTCCCTTCATGGCCGCATTAGCATATAATGAAAAAAATAAATAAATAAAACTTTATAACCACATAAACTTAGCTTATTTAGGTTTTCCTTATTTTATTTAGGTATATTATTTGTTTATTGACATTTAAAAACATAATGAATAAATAAATAAAACATGCGTAGACATTAGGTTTAGTTTGTTTTATTCATTCACATGCGTGTAATGCTCTATTTAGTATTTTGATAAACTTATAAATTTACAAATATGTTTTGACATCATTTCATAATGTTTTTGAAAGTATTTAATAATATTTGTGTAACTTGCAAAACCATTCTTGTATTGTATTTAAATGTTCAAAGCATTTCGTGCCATTCTCTGTATGTTTATTATTTATGGCTTTTAAAATATTTGTATATTTCAATCTTTCTTGTATGTTTATTATTTATTTAAAAAATTAAATAATAAAAAGCAGATTTATATAAGCCGAACTTATTGACGAATTTTTTCCCGAACTTTATCGGCTGACGAATTTTTGTCGAATTTTATCCTCGCCGAACACGAACACGAACACGAACAAACCTGTGACTTAGATTTGAACTATAGGACATGACAATAAAAGGACTCTATTTGAGATATATCATATTTTGATTACATACGATCTAATGAAGTTATTTTGACAAAAGATGATACTAGATAGATTTTACCATCATATGACATGCAATTATTTATTCGAGATAGACTCTAAACTTTACTAGATCATATAACATAGTATTAATCCACACAACAAACTAACGGACAATCGTTATAATAAAAATCTCTAATTGACATCACAAAACTATTTCTTAAAACGTAAAAGACAACCCCATTTTAATAGAATGCTTACTCAAGCTTATAATTGGACTAACAACGTATACTAGACACAAAGATTTAAACTTTGACTTTGTCAAAACAATCTAGAGACAAAACAAAAGAGTGACATATTTATTATAATGGCAATTAGAAGTGGATATTAACCACTCTCATATCACACGTGGAGGTGAAGTAGCACATGGTCTTGATGCATTCCATGGAGGATGAATGGACAATCGTATGCGTGTGGATATATACTCACAAGACATGGAGAGGTGCAATGAATCGCTTTGTATGTGGATGGCGCTAGGAAGGGTAAACTCCAAGTAGATTTAATTCAATGAAGATGGATGTTGATTAAGCTAAATCACATGACTACAAAACACACTACAAGGAATATAATGCAAAATATACAAAGATGTCTAGGGCGCATGAAATCTCTAGCAGAGAGACAGGACCATTGATTAGGTTGAGATACACACGATTCTTCAAAATTAGTCAATAATACTGCATTAATGCTTAACAGCCGTGTATATGACAATAGGTCGTGTATATGATGAGTTGAGATATAATTACGTATTCTGTGCCTATGGTTTCAATCATAGTATTAAAACTCGCGATTTATCACCCGATTATTGCGATAAATCGTTTTGAAAATCGCGATTTGTGGACTGCCGATAAATCGGCGATTTCCGACGATAAAACCCTAAAAAATCGTTGAAACTTGCTGTGAAAACCATGGAAAATTGTGCCGTGTAGGTTTAAATGCAAAAAAACAAATCAAAGCATTTCGTGCCTTTTTTCTCCTGTATGAGTCGTATTTCCTTCTGCGACTAATTCGTGGCTCGTTTCGTGTCTGGTTTGGAATATTTCATGGTGGTTTCATGGCAGGTTCCGTGGCGGTTTGCAACCAGGTTTCGTGGCAGTTTAGGTATAACTAATTCACATATACTATACACTATACAGTTTGCAACCAGTTCGTATACAGTATACACTAATACGTATATACTATAAAATGTATACCTTATAATAGTAATTCGTATAGACTATAAAATGTATACCTTATAATAGTAATTCGTATAATCTATTAAATGTATAGAATCTGGATTAATTTGTTTTGTATACCTTATAATAGCAATAAATTTATACATTTTGATCTAACAATGATATATAAATGTTAAAATGTTATTAATGATTATAATTTTTATTAACGATTCTAAACTTAAAATTTTATTAATGATTATAAACTTAAAATTTTATACACTTCAAATTTTATTAACGATTATAAATTTTATTAACGATTATAAACGTTAAAATTTTATTAACGATTATAAACGCTAAAATTTTATTAACGATTATAAAATTTTATCAACAATGTTTTTATATTTAATTTAAGTTTATTTTGTGAATTTAAATGTTTTTAAAAGTAGCGATAAAGTTGCTGATTAATGCCGATAAATTGACGATAAATTGCGATTCCCGATTTCCGAGTCAAAATTTGGCCTGCCAATTAATCGCTGATAACGATTTTTGAACTATGGTTCCAATACGCAGACCAATATGATGGATCCTTCAATACAATCCAATATGCAGATGGGAAAACACTGAGCTGGAGTCTGCTGATATGCAGCCAGGCTGTGGCTAATAATACTGTGGACTGAGCCAAAGGCTTCAATGCCAATCTGCAATAAGTAATTTATACAATGATGGTCTATTTTAACAGTACTCTAGTAAAAAAACTATATGAATCTACCTAAAACAAACTGAAGCTCTATTGGACACTAATAATAACATATTGCATATGCGGGCAACAATGAATCACCTCCATTCAAAACTCAGGATTGCATATTTGCTCTGATACCAAATAAAGATTTGGTATTTGACTATACAAAATTATAATATGAAATAAACACCATAAACTTTCCATTACATTATTGAAACTGAGACAATACATATGTAGGTGATGTTGCTCCTATATTCAAGGAGTTTGTTTCGACTATTCACCCCACAAATCTCTCCCTCAATCTCCTAAGACATGTACGACTAACCACCCATATTGATATAGGTGTAATCGTATCACCTATATAACAATAATATTCACCTAATATTATTTTTCTACCAACATAATATACATGTGAACACAAACAATTCCTAACAGTAACGCATATATATCTACAGCAGGTCTAAATCTATTCAAGAAATCTGTCTTCAAGCTGTTCCAATTTATGATACATCCATCTCTTAGGTTTTGGAACTAATTAGCAGCAGTTTCAATGAGAGTCTACAGAGACATCTTCACAAACTCCAAGAATTCCACATGCTATAATAAAAGTGTAGATATGATCATCTGCATCTTGTGAGTTATCTCCAGAATGTTTTTCATAACTTTTTATGAACCCGAAGGTAAATCGCTGTATTGGGCGAAAACAAGGCCATAGTGTGAATCACAAAGAAAAAGGTACAAGGTACCTCGCTTCAGCTGAATTACCAATCTCCATTTTAGGGAGGTTCCTTGAAATGTTTGGAAATCAAATGCACAAGGAACTTGATCCCCAAAAGAGTTGCCAAAAACATCGGCAATAATTTATGTTGCTGTGGTTTTTGTGATTATTACATTGACTCGCCCAATAGGCAACGGCATGAAGTGCTATAGATGTAGAAATATCACCATGGAACAGGTGATTTCCCTCTGCATTTGAGAGGGAAGCCCCTTGTATAATATGGGTTTTTGGGTTTTTGAGTACTTTTAACCTGAAAGCATAGGAAAGGATATCCCAAAAACGAGAGGGAAAGGGGAAAAGATGGGCAACCCTTTAATGGAATAAACACAGAAAACCACTTGGGAGACCCAGAAATGATGGAACACATTTACAAATCTGTGCTCTTGCATTGCTACTGAAATAGATACTGAATATTTGTGTTTGGAAAGTTTGCACAATCACCTAAAGCTTCAAAGTCAATGTCATCCACATACATAAGGTGCAAAGCCCATTATTCAATGCAACACAAAATTTATTAAGAAAGCAATGCCAGTTGAAATGGAAACAATGCAATTCCTTCGCATTTATAGCATATTTCATTCATACATCTAAAACAAACAAATCTGCTGCGAAAAACTACAGAAATTGTAGTCCTGGAATTCGGAAGGAGAGGACCCTGCATACCATTAATTTTTAGTCATTTGTACTCTTGCACTTGCACAAGTAGTTTCATAAATACTTGTAACTCTCTCATGACCTTAACTTCACTTGAGTTGACCCACTTTCTTGTTCACACATTCATGACCACTTTTCTAATGACTCATTACACAATATGACTATAATGCGATATTTGGCGACTTCTGCAAAAATAATAATAATAATAATAATATTATTATTTAATCTGTAAAAGAATTAAATAGACACATTGGTCAAAAGTAACTTGTAGCTTCTTCGGGACATGAGATATTAGACCTAGACACAATCAACGTACCATATGTCCTTTGATTATAACTGCATGACATAGAAATATGGGACATCTTTTCTGACATTAAACTAGAACAGTGCTTTGTCAATTGGGCCATGGAGTTACTTTACAATGCAGTTGCGGTTAGGGGTCTCAATTAAGAGATGCCGTTGACCATGTAGCCCACAATTCTTAGAGGAAGATCTCACACAAACAAGATCCCTACAACTTATAAGAAACAATAAAAGCTTCTTCTATCAAGCAACGAGGAAAAGATTATAGACTCGGGCACAATAGATTTCTATTTTGCTAAAGTCTTAGGACAGACCCTGCAACATCCACTAAGGGATGCAATTCCTAGGACTCTAGCCTAACTATGCTTGCAACAAGAAAGACTTTAATTGAACCAGACTCAGCTCCTTAGACACGGGAGCTCTGTTACAATTCTAGTCATACGCTTAATTGGGCTATTCTTGCCTTCCTCTAAGGCCTAATTCACTTCTGGCTGCTCTACACGTCCATTGTTCCTCTATTTCTAGCATCTGGCAGGAAAAATAAGGATACCTTTTCAAATATTCTTGAACTTGCTCACATCACGATCAATTTAGCTCATTTTGTTTTAGGTAATCACCCATGGGGGCTTCTTAGTTTGTTCAAAACATACCAGATCCCTTGGTCATCTCATTATTGAAGAAAATGGATCAAGACCCACGTTTTCAGATCACAATTGTATCGATGTTGACAAGGGTGCAAAAGAACACTGGATCTGCAAAGGCACAAAAGCTTAACAGCATAGACAGGCCACAAAAGAACACATGATCCATAAAGGTGCAAAAGTGCACAACTTCTGTAGGGCGCAAATCTTCAAAACACTGTGCATCCACAGCTATGTATGGTCCCTATGCAAAAGCTCCCAGAGCACAGCTCCATAGTCAAAACTTTAACTCTGTCTTATTCCAAGCAGCAGTATGTGCAAGATTAATGCAAGAACACACAAAAATTTTCAAAATTGCACAAGCTTTTATTTCTCCAAACTCTTAACTCTTTCTGGTGACGCAAGATTGCAAGTGAACCCAGATGCTCCTGCATCACAGCACAGAGAACAGTTGCATCAACATGAGACAATATCTCCAATTACAACCATTGCAAACTTGCATTGACTCACTGCTTAGGTAAAGAAAACATAGAACACATGATCACTGGTGGAAGGAATCCTTGGACACTTTTGAATGATGGTAGCATGTCTTCCTTCAAACACTTCCTATGTTTGGGAAATTAATTCAAATTGGGTGTTGAACTTTTAATGACATAATTTCACAACAGCTGAATGCTGCAAAATAAATAGATGGCCTGTTAAATCTGATGGATTCATTTTTTTTGTTACCCATGGCTATAAATGTAAGTTTTTTTTTTGTGTCATTCTTTTGTCAGTGAAGGATGGTAGTCAAGGGAGGTGCAGGCGTCTATCACTGGGTTTTTAAATGAATCCATTGTTAGCATGTTATTTTAATTTCTTTCTCCAAAATTTTGTGAATATTTTTAATACTTTATTATTAGTATACGAGTCACAGCCCATATCTGTTAATAAATGTTTCAATTATTTTGTATGTTTTCTTCCAGAAATTTTCATGGATGTTCGATTGACAAAATAGATGGTCTCAGGCCAAGTATGGAGGTTCAGGTAGGGGTTCTCTCTTGAAAATTCTAATCAGCAATATTTATTGTTCTTACTCTTAGCACCAAGTGTGGTTGATTGCTTTTTTCCATTTTAATTTTGCAACAAGAAATAAACTACGTGTATTGTATATGAATATGTATTCAACAGAGATGGTTATCAGTTATCACTATCCATGAGATCAAAAGTGGCCATGAGACTCGGCAAACAATTTATATGAAATATGTGTTTTATACAGTCTTTTTCTTTGAGTTGGGTTGTTTGTCATGGCTGGTTAGCTGATCCCACTAATTAGAGAGGTTTTTGATTGTGGGAGACCTTAAAGTGTTTTTTTGATTACAAGAAGCCTTCTTTAATCTAACATAAAAATGAGTCGCTATGTTTTTGGACTTGGATCTCAACCTAGGGAGAGAGAGAGAGAGAGAGAGAGAGAGAGAGAGAGAGAGTTTTACCATTTGCCAAATTTGGCATTTGGGTAAGTTTTAATCTTTATCTGTCTGACTACAAAAGCCTTAATGTTTTTTTGGCATTAGTGTTTTTTTATTACAAGAAGCCTTCTCTCTCTCTCTCTCTCTCTCTCTCTCTCTCCAACTGTTCCCGCTGCTGTCCCATCAAGTTGCACCACTCCTTTTGAGGCCAGCTCATACTTTAGTCCCATCTGATTAGCTATTTGTTTCGGCATCACTGAGCTACTTGCTCCCGAATCAATCATGCAATTGTGTACAAGATTGTTTCCAATGATTAGAGACACACATAAAATGGAGGAGGTTTTATGTTTTTACCTTGTTGACCCCTTTGACTCCCTACTTGTTGAGCTGCATTGGTGAGCACCTTCTCTTGATCTTTGGATGACTCACTTGATGCAGACCAATTTGCTATGGCTGCTTGTAAGAGATCCCTTTGCCCCGGAATTGTCAATGATTCCCACATAGAAATGCTTACTTTTGTCCTCTTTATTTGATCTATGATGTTGAAAGGAGGTGGGCTATCCTTCATGCTGCCCTTTACCGACACAATCTTCTCTTGCACGTGAGCTGTTACAATTGGTACATGAGTTGTCTTACAAGGTGGTTTGGGCTGATTTTGCATATTTGGGGCTGCACTTGGATTGTTGATGCCTGTGGTGTGATAAGAGGCTAGGAAGTACTTGGATTAGATGACTGCCCTTCCTCTATGTTCCTCTTCTTAAATCTCGTATTAGCTGCCAC
Organism: Taxus wallichiana var. yunnanensis; assembly: GCA_018340775.1. Classification (NCBI taxonomy): domain Eukaryota; kingdom Viridiplantae; phylum Streptophyta; class Pinopsida; order Cupressales; family Taxaceae; genus Taxus; species Taxus wallichiana. Next base: position 793,723,337 of record CM031242.1, read on the forward strand.
CCCTTGGAGAGGAGACTAGTTAATCCCACATAAGTCTTCCGGTTTCCAATTTAACTAGTGCGGTCACTTGGAGGTGCTTCTTGAGTGTTTGGCTGCTGCTGATTTTCTTCTTCACTTGCTTCTTGGGACACACCAATTGTTTGCACCATCAAAGCTTGATTTAGACTCCCATTCAAACATTACGCCCGATTGTGAGGTTCTCCACAAGGAAAGCGCCACTCATACTTTTGTGCCATGTTTTGTGACTCGGAACCAAAGCTTTGGATGAAGATGTTGCATTAGGATTGTAAGGCTCCACAACCTAACAGAGTCCTATTCGGTGGAGATGCAAATCTCTTACGAACTTGTCTTCCCCTTATTTCTCTACCTGGATATAGCTGCAAATATTCGAAAATACCTTCTCTTCTTGCTTTGGATCTCGTTTGAATTCTTCTCATAGGCTCGGACACTTGCATGAAACCAGTAGATCTTGTTGCTTGGAGTTGCCAAATGTGTTGCGGGTTTTGGGCCCTGGATTACTTAAGTCTTCAACTCAACTTAACTTGAAGTAATGAACGCTTGAAGTAATCAACTTTATTTCTTCTTTGTTTATTGAAGTTTAGCACCTGCATTACTTCCTCTTGTTTATCGGAGTTTGGAAGTTCTACTACTTAAGTCTTCCAACTTGACCTCATTTGAAGTAAGTCTTAAAACTTGAAGTAATTGGATTACTTGCGGTCTTTAGAATAGAGTAATCAACATTACTTGAAGTAATAACACAACTTGAAGTTATCGGAGTTTAGAAGTGCAATTACTTAAGTCTTACTTTTTCTTACTTAAGTAATGAGATAACTTGGAGTTCAATTACTTATGTCTTCCGCTTTTCTCGTTTTCAATCATTCTTTACACATTTATTCGGTTTATTCTCTCTCCACAAATTCTAACAGTGGTATCAGAGCGAGACGAGTGAGGAAAGAGAGAAGGGTTGAAAATCAGTCCCATTAGGGCACAAAATCTGAAGCCGAAGTTTGAATCGAAGTAAATGAAATCGAGGCTGAAGAAGTCTAGAATCGAATTGAATTGAGGCTGTATCTAAGTGAAGGCACAGTCGCATTATTCAAAGGAGGACACAGTCGCAAATATAAGTCGTATTATTCAAAGGAGAACACAGTCGCATTTCTTTTCAAAGGCACAATCGCGTTTTTTTTTTTTTTCAAAGGAGGGTCACGTTTTTCAGAAAACATGTAATCACGAAAACCAGTTATGCAAACACAGTCGTGAAAGGGCCTGTTGAACTCGTCTGCAGAAGACTAATGTTGACGAATATTCTGTTTACAATCAAGTCGCAAAAACGAGGG